>SJYA01001148.1:857273-957346 GCA_006410615.1 Neotragus moschatus
GTCCCTCCCTCCCCGCCTCCCATCCCGCAACCACCCCCCCACCCCTCTAGGCCACAACAGAGCACTGCGTTGAGTTCCCTGCTCTACACAGCAGCTTCCCACAGCTATCTCCTCTACACACGGCAGTGGACACACCTCATTCCCAATCTTCCACTTTATTCCCTGCCCAACCTGTGCCCACTCATCCTTTCCCTACATCTGCATCTCTACTCCTGCCCTGCAAATAGTTTCACCTGTACCATTTTAACAAACCTTTGAGAGGATCAAAAACTATTCTTAGCTTGCACAGCTTACACTGAATTTGGCAAAAAAGTTACAGCTTGTTGAGTCCTAACCTGGACTGCATTGTCCTGTCAAATTCAACCTAAGGCTACTTCATCTACATTACCTGCTGCATAAATGTTTCTCTTAATTTTTGTAAGAATCCTCTGAGATAGGCTTTATATATGACAACCCCATCACCAGTTCATCCTGTTTTATGGTCAAGAGACGGAAGCCTGGAGAGGTCAAGACACCTACCGAAGGCCATGTGTTTAACAAACGGTAGAAGTAAGATCTGAATCCAGGCAGTCTGTTCTCAGGGTTCCTGGTCTTAATCATGACACTATACAATCCCCTCAGTAACTGACTTTGGATGAGTCCATTTTTCTTTCTGGGTACACCCGCATCTGAGCAATAAGTGGAGACTTCCTCAGTGTGAGAGGTATACCTGATGCTATGGCAAGTGGTTCCCATGGTTCATACACACAGCATTTAATGTTGATTCAAACAGTGAGATGACTGGCCTTTCAAGTCTCTTAAAACTTCCAATAATGTCAGGGAAAAAAGGTTCAATCTTACCCTCACATGTCTTTAACATCTCTCCAGCATGTGCTAGTTTCCATTTATATTAAGAGCTTCCCATTTTTACTGAGTTTCAAGGTTTGAGATCTTCAGTAGGCAGTGAAACCTAGCTAGAATTTAGGACCACTCTTCTATTCTTATCACTACTTTCTCTTGTTGCTTCACAGTTTCATTTTTATTGTTTTTATGATTATTTTCTGTTTATGTAAAGTGTTAGTGTTGCTATTGTTGCAAGTCTCTTCTTCTTTCCTTCATGGTTATAAGATTGCTGCTGAAGCTCCTGCCTTCACATCCATGCCCAAACTGGTAAGGGCAGGTTTCAGCTACTCTTTTCTCCTTCTACCAAGAAAGCAAAAGAATTATACAGACATCACATTGAACAGAACATGTCACATGGTGGCCTGCAGCTGCAAGAGAGCCTTTAAAAGTGAATGTTTGGCTGGGCACTTGCCACCCTGAACTAATCAGGGTCCTACCTTCAGGGAAAGGGAATAGGCACCAGGCTCGGTAAGAAGTGTTTACCATAGGCTAGGGGGTCTTTGAACCTTCTTCTTCATGCTTGCAGAGCATAGGCTTGGAAGTCAGAGAGGTGGGAGGATTTGAGGAATTAAACAGAAAGCCAATTTCTTTTTATCTTGTTTGCCGCCAAGATACTCCTTTTCTCTAGGCAGCCACACACCAATGATCCATCGTCACCCCTAAGAAACAACATGCCCTGAGAAAAGCAAAAACGTCGCACACTCTTACAGTAGGAGGAGGAGGGGTGAGGATCTTATGGACTTGCTCCTGTGGCCACTATGGCACCAAGTGCCCAGCAGAGTGCCTTTCGGTCTCTGTTGTGTCGAAGATGCATTTCCTTAAGTGCACACACCTCCAAATATGTACTCTAGAAACTAGATCTGCTGCTGCTGCTGCTAAGTCGCTTCAGTCGTGTCCAACTCTGTGCAACCCCGTCGACGGCAGCCCACCAGGCTCCTCCATCCATGGGATCTTCCAGGCAAGAGCACTGGAGTAGGGTGCCATTGCCTTCTCCGAGAAACTAGATCTAAAAATCTTATAAAATCTCAGTTTATGTTCACCTTCCGAACTATTTCGAAAACTTTTCACATTAGCGATTTGACCCGGAAACATTTAGTAATGGCCTATTGTTCTCTAGGCACTTTCCCAAGTGCTGAGAATACAGGGGTGAACTAGATCCCCGGCACATATCCTGATGGAAAAGGCAGATACACACACACACACACACACACACACAGAAGCCGGAGAGTCAAAATATGAAGATCTGGACTTGGAAGTCAGACTTCTGGGTCTGAAGACAAAATTTGTTGCTTTCTGGCTGTGTGCTTTTGGGCAAATTTGGTTTTGGGCAAATTGCCTCTCTGTGACTAGTTTCCCCATCTATAAAATAAAATAATGAGGATAATTATACTACGTACTTCTTAAGGACACAGTAAGACTGCTTTTTGGCTCATAGCGATAAGAACAGCTTCGCCAAAAAATCAAGAAGGTAAGCTGCAGTCAGTGTTTTAAAAGATTTAAAAAGGAGATGACACGTTAGTACGAACCTCATTTGATGGCTGTATGCATTACATGGCTTAATTTCCATAAAGTGCTTAGAACTGTGGCTAGTGTGTACTGAGCACTCGATACATGTTAACCTGTCTTATTTTGAGCACAGAGTTTTTAACTGGATGTTGCACAGTGCTATGCAAGTTCCTTAAAGATGCCAAGGAATCCTCCAGGCCAGTTTTAACAGGCATTGTTGCCGCATTCCTGTGCCTTAGTTGAAGACTTTTTCCTTCAGTCACTTGCTCAAAGATGCATTTCATTTGTGTGAGGTAGAGAATCTGGCCCCAGGCATGGAAGACAAGGTTAAGATTGGGGAGAAGACTATAGATAGACTGAAGTAGCCATGACGCAATGATGTGACTGAGCTTGCAAAACCCTGATGATAGGACAACTCTCCTGCGCTATTTCTCATCTCCACCCCCCCCCCTTTCGTTAGAATACTGATGACTGGCTATTATATCAGCATTTCCAATAAAGTAAAAAGGGGGAAATACAGACCTGGGCTTCATGGAAAGTATTTTCACTCTCACAACCAGAACCTTAAAAAAAATTATCACTTTAAGATCTCTAGCTTTTCCTACAGCATCGTGGCACCTAACTTTTTGAAAAGCATCATTTCTGAGGAATGATACTTTCTGGGACCATGTAACATAGTCTTTGCCAAGTGACTCAGTTTGAGATATATGTATACATACACAATTTTTTTTTTCAATGTCAAGTGGCCCAAACTTACAGAGAAAAAGTGGGCATTGGTATCAGTTTGATGTCAGGGTTTTCCCATGTTTGTGGCTTTAAATACAACGTGATCTGAAGGCATCTGCAGGCATTTGAAATCACTTGAAGACGAAGCTCCAGCTCTGTGTCAAGATGCTCCTGGCTGTGGTCCTTGCCTCTGCCCTGTTCCTCTGCTCTTCAGCCGGCCAGGGGTGTTTCACCTTCACAGGAATCAGGAATGTTGTGTACCTCATCGACAACCTGCAGGTAAGATGCAAAGGTGAGGCACCAGTGGGAAAGACAGCTATTGAAAATTTAAGTGAAATATAAGAGAATGAAGGACACACCACTCTTCATGAGTTCTTGTTTCTCTGCTTTTTAGAAAGACACATCTTCACAATGCAGCTGTAGCGCCAATGTAAGTAGATGCTCTTCAAGAACTGCCCAAACTGATTTTAATATTCACATCTGGGATCTTCACATCTGAAATTTCTCTTTTGCAGGCGGCTGATTGTTTGTGTCTGCCCATTTCCTCTGTAAGTATAGTAAAAGTGAATTATCTTGATCTTGTTTTTTCTTAAGCTTTTAGGTCAAAATTTTAAGAAAGTATGACTTCATTACAATCATTACAGATTAGTAACAATTTTGAAAACCTTTCAAAATCTTGAAATTCTCTACTGTATACATTTCTTTGCATTTAGTCTCCTTGAGAAGTCTGAACACTTTTCAATAAAAAGAATCTTGAATGTGTTTTGAGATTAGTGGCCATGTGCACAATTGAGTCAAACTGGGACTGAGAATAGAAAAAATGATGTCATTCATAGAGCATTGTTTTCTAATCCATTTACTGGTAACTCCAGGGTTGCAAAACAATGTAGATAAGACGACAGCCCTTTGTCCTTCCTCTGGCCTCAACTATCCATATGTTCTGTCTTCTCCTTCCGTCTGTCCCTCCCTGCTTCTCTCTCCTTCCCTCCCTGTACTTCTCTTTAGCTGATTTATAGTGGTTATTGCAAGGTTTGAAGGCTGACCTCCGGGAGGATAGGGTGTCTGAGATTGCGGGTGGAGGGGAAGTATAAAGGGTTTCCGGGGAAGAAAGCTTCTGAGGAGGAACCACACATTTATGGCCTAGCCCAGCCCCTGGGTTTATAATCCAGTTTTAGCTACTGCTGAAACAATGGTGGTGGTGGTTTAGTTGCTGTGTCATGTCCAACACTTGCGATCCCGTGGCTGCAAGGCTCCTTTGTCCATGGGATTCTCCAGGCAAGAATACTAGAGTGGATTGCCATTGCCCTCTCCAGGGGATCTTCCCAACCCAGGGATCGAACTCACATCTCTTCGATTGGCAGGTGGATTCTTTACCACTGAGCCACCTGGGAAGTCCAAGTTTAGATTACACTGGTTAAATTAAAATCGCCTCTAAAAGCATTCTCTTTGTGATTCCTACTCAAAGCTGCCTCTAGGTGTTTCTTTTCCTAACTCCCTGTTATTTACCAGGGAAACTGCTCCACAGCATGCTTCCAAGAGGGCCTGTCACAGATGAGCAACTCCACAGTGAACACGAGATTCCCCCTGATTATCAACCAGGTGAAGAAAATAGTCGTAGCCCTCAAGAGCAACAAGTGTGGGGTAAGTGTGTTTTTATCTGTGATGTGCTCTGGTTAGTTATTGCTAAATGAATGTCAATGCCAACTCCACCTGAATGAGAAAGGGTGAGAAGGTTGCAACTGGTAGTTCAGGGTTGATTAGAAACATCTAAGAAACTTATTCGGAACAAGAGAATTAATGTGAGCTCTGCCTGGATGCCATGGGATCCCAGAGTCAGACACAGCTGAGCAACTGAACTGAACTAAACCACCCGGATGGCTCATTGTTCCATCTCATTTTAAAAAAACACTCACCTCTCTGTTGGCTTTTACTTCTCTCCACCTCTTGAATAATGAAAGAGTCTAGCCACATTGTGGTTAGAAGCTAAATCTTGAGAATCAGGGCTATAGCCCCATACCATTCTAAATTATCCTAGAGATTCAGTTAGCTGAATAGACGATGTGACCTGTAAGTTACAGGTTTTCTTTCCACTGAACAGGGAGGTGTTTAAAGGAAGACACATCCACATCCAGGTGGAAGCTTGTCACGTGCCCTAAATGCCTGTGTGTGTGTGTATATATATATATATATATATATATATATATAACCTAGACCCTAGAGGAAAGGGCAGGCGGTAAACTATTTCATTACTATTGCTACAAGAGCCCCTCCTCACTCAGTTACTGGATTGCAGAAGTTTCTGCCATCAATAGCCTGCAGTTCTAAGTGCTTCATTTATACTGTTTCACTGAATACCTACCTTAATGACAACTGTCAGACTTACACCCTATGCTGTGAAGGAGGAAACTGACGCTCAGTGAGGTTAACTGATTTGCCCAAGGCTACATGTTTAACAAATGGCAGTGTTGAGATTTGAACTCTGCTCTATAAAACAGCCAAATCCTGTTCTTAGTCATTGTGCTATAAAACAACCTTGGAAGGGCAAACAAACAGAACAATAACAAAATTTTAAGCCTCAAAGTATCTCAAGGAGACATCTTCTAATAAGATTTAGGACCCCTCGATAAGGATGTGTGTGTGTGTGTGTGTGTGTGTGTGTGTGGCAAGCAGGTACCTGAAATCCTGCCACAAAGTCAAGCATCTGTGCCACTTACACAAATGTTAGCCCTGGAGCCTCACTCATTTGCTCTTTCCCTCAAGCCCCTTACTGCCTGCACACCTTCCATTCCCAATGACCACCCCTCTCCTGCTCACCAGGTTCTAGGCAGGGCAGTTTCTGGGGTTGCTGGGCTCCATACTGTCTTAGTCACGCTGCCTTTTTCAACTTTTATCCCCACAGTCTTTTGCCTGTGAACAGCCATGCAACAGAACCACAACAGGCAATACGCTGACATTTCTGAAGACTCTGCTGGAAAGTTTCCAGAATGAAGGGATGAGAGGCAAAGTGTGAAGCTGAAATGTTATTTATTCTATTTATTGAATTTAGAAAGCCTCCTCTTTAAGTTGTTGTAATTTAAAAAATCAAACAAGCCATGTTAAATCAAAATCAGCTGTAATAATTTGTTTAAAATTTTATGTCTTTATTTTGGAATAAATAGATATGGGGAAAAAGCTCAATCTGGTCTGCAGGTGCTTATTCCTTCCTTGATGCTCAGAACAAAGAAAGCTACAAGCTCTGTCAATGAGCTGATGGGTCAAGTGAAAGTGAAAAGTGTTGATCGCTCAGTTGTGTCTAACTCTTTGTGACCCCATGGACTGTAGCCCACCAGGCGCCTCTGTCCATGGAACTCTTCAGGCAAGAATACTGGAGTGGGTAGCCACTTCCTTCTCCACGGGATCTTCCTGACTCAGGGATCCAACCCAGGTCTCCTGCATTGCAGGCAGATTCTTTACTGTCTGAGCCACCAGGGAAACCCCTGATGTACCAAATACTCCTGTAATAACTGTAAGGCTTATTCCCTGAACAAAAACTTGAAGCCTCATGAACTGTGTCTGGGGTTGTTAGGAAGGGTACATAGGAGTGGGCAGACAGTCTGAGGGTGTTGTAGGGGAGGCCAGAGGCAGATCTGAGGTACCCTATCTATGGGTTCTGTTGGAGGGATGTTCAGGGCACTGCCAAGGCATTGGGGTCCTGAAAAGCCAACTATGTATCTGAAATGTGAGAAGGCAGCAGTTTGGTCAGGCCAGGAGATGAAGGACACACAAGAATGTGGGCATGTGTGTTTGTAAGAGAGGAAAGCCTTGACCATGCTGAAGAAGCAGATGACCTGGGTCAGAGCAGAAAGTCGAAAACCCTGGGACCAACATAGCCATCCGCTCCCCCGAAGGACCCTCAGTTAGCACCCACCTTCTGCCAGATGCAGTGCCAAGCGGGGGTGCAGAGCTTCGTGGGGGCCGAAGGAATTTGTGAACTAGGTTGTCTGGCTGCCATGGTGTGACTGTAGCTATCTGTTAATTTTATGTGTCAACTTGACCAGGCCTGGCATGCCCAGATATTTGACTCAACACTATTCTGAGTTTATGAGGGTGTTTCTGGATGAGGTGAGCACCTGAATTGGTAGATCGGACTAAGCGGATGCTCTCTTAGTGTGGGTGGGCCCCATCCAACCCACTGAGGACCTGAAGAGAACAAAAAGGAAAGGTAGGAAGAACTCACACTCTGCCCGACAGCTTGAGCTGGAACACTGGTCTCCTAACACTCGGACCAGGACTCAAACTACCGGCTCCCCGGCTTCTCAGGCCTTTGACTTGGATTAGAACTACACCACCAGCTTTCTGGTCCTCCAGCCTGGAGACAGCAGAGATGGGAACTCCTCAGCCTCCATAACTGCATTAGCCAATTCCTTATAATAGAGCTGTCTGTCTATCTGCCTGTCTGTCTGTCCATCCACCCACCTATCCACCAATCTCACTGGTTCTATTTCTCTAGAGAACTCTATTAAACCACCCATCTCCTGCCTGCCAATGCAGGAGATGCTCCAAAAGTGAGGGTTCCATCCCTGGGTCAGGAAGATCCCTTGGAGATGGGCCTGGCAACCCGCTCCAGTATGCTTGCCTGGAGAATCCCATGGACGGAGGAGCCTGGTGGGCTATGGTCCATAGGGTTGCAAAGAGTCAGGCACGACTGAAGCGACTCAGCATGCACACACCTTAATACTCAACCTACCCCCCGCCCCCGAGCCCAAAATCAGTGCTTCTGATTCTGCTTTCTGTGCCACAGTGCTCACCACCTTCTAGGATGCTCTCGCACGTACTAATTCGTTATGGTCACTGTTTACTGTCCTGAGGACAGAGAATTTTGTGTTGTTCACATTTGTGTCCCGAATGCCTATCTTAGGCCTGTACTGCTCGTGCCCTGGAGGAGGTGCTCTATAAATATTGACTGAATGGATGAAACACCTTTAAGGTGAAAAGTAAAGTACAAAGTTGTATGTGGAGAGGGAATGTGCCCACCTGTAGAAGGAATGGTACCCAGAGCATACTATACAAGCTTAGAAAGGTGAATTCCATTCAAACACCACCAGGAGGGCCCACAGCATGGGGATTCACATGACCTGGCCCCTTGCCGGTGGTGGTGGAGGGGGCAGCTTGCCAGCATCCCTCCTGCTTGGCCTCCCTGGCTCTGTGTGATAGACAGGAAGGAGGCAGGGTGAAGGGTCTTGGGGTTGGGGTGCTGTAGCAATCAGGATGGCTTTTTCCACACTGCCTGAAGGCTCAGAGGCTAGGGAAGATCTTAGAGGAATCTACTCAGGGCAGTATTTTTCTGGCAAAATTAAAATGGTTTCTTTTTCCTATGAGTCTAGACCATCCTTCAGTACTTCTGATGTTAATAACACGTAAAGCTCAGAGCAGCAAGAGGCAGGATTCCTCAAAGGGATTTGTTCAAAGGAATTTCCATCAGTTACAATGTCAAGCAATATCCAACATGACCTGCACAACAAATAGGCCTTGACCAGAGATGAGGTTCCCTAATGATGTGGGCAGCATGGTCCCTGTAGCCGTCCAGCATGGTTAGCAATGGGGTTGGCATGAATTTCACCCTCCACCTGCATCCAAGCCCCTCCCGCACAGGGAAAGTGGAGGAGTTTTGGCACAGGGGGCCAAAGTCAAGGGAGCTTTTTATTATTAGTGAGTCCATGGTAACATCCAATCACGACTATGCTAGTCTTGGTTTTGACACAGATAGGCTTCTCAGTGATGAATTCACAGTGCTGTGTTTGTCAAAGGGCAACAAGTTGGATCTCTAAGTCCAGAGGCTTTCAGTTCAGTGCTTTAAGCCTGGCCCTCCCTCAGCACCAAATGACATCAGGCATGTTGCAGGGGACACGTACCTCCATACAGATGAGAGTCACAATCTGTCGACCCTGAGAAAACAGAAAACTTCACGTGGCAGGGGGTGGGGCACAGGCTTCCTCAGGATCTTCCACAACCTTTGAATTTGGGCTCCAGCTATGACTGTTTTTACACGCATCTCCCAGCAGCTCCTATAAGATTTCCTCCTGGAGACTCAAAGGCTGACTCCTACGTGTCCCCAGGGCTCTGCCTCTTGGCGCCCAGCTCCCAGCACTGGAGGCTGCCCTGCCGGCTGTGCTGAGGGCACAGTTTAGCTTTGGCTGCTGTGTGGGCTCCCCAGCTGGCCCATGGAATCCCACAGAAAAGGCGCCATGAAAAAGGCCTATCAAATAATATACTATTATGTTTTAATGTTACTCATGTAATATTAAGCCCTTACTCTCTATGGTCCTTATTGCAAAATTCAGACTTATTTGAAGAAAGTAGGGAAAACCATTAGACCACTCATGTATGACCTGAATCAAATCCCTTACAATTATACATGGAAGTGACAAATAGATTTAAGGGATTAGATCTGACAGAGTGCCTGAAGAACTATGGATGAAGGTTCGTAACACTGTACAGAAGGTGGTGAACAAAACCATCCCCAAGAAGAAGAATGCAAAAAGGCAAAATGGTTGTCTGAGGAGGCCTTATAAATAGCTGAGGAAAGAAGAGAAGCAAAAGGCAAAGGAGAAAAGGGAAGATATATCCATCTGAATGGGAGAAGGAAATGGCAACCCACTCCAGTACTCCTGCCTGGAAAATTCCATGAATGGAGGAGCCTGGTAGGCTATATATAGTTCATGGGGTCACAAAGAGTCGGACACTCCTGAGCGACTTCGCTTTCTTTCTTTCTATAGTTCCTTTTGAAGAAGGAGATGGCAACCCACTCCAGTGTTCTTGCCTGGAGAATCCCATGGGCAGACAGGCCTGATGGGCTACAGTCTATGGGGTTGCAAAGAGTCGGACATGACTAAGCAACCAACACACACACACACATCCATCTGAATGCAGAGTTCCAAAGAATAGCAAGGAGAAATAAGAAAGCCTTCCTAAGTGATCAATGCAAAGTAATAGAGGAAAACAGAACGGGAAAGACTAGAGATGTTTTCAAGAAAATCAGAGATACCAAGGGAACATTTCATGCAAAGACAGGCACAATAAAGAACAGAAACAGTATGGACCTAACTGAAGTGGAAGATATTAAGAAGAGGTGGCAAGAATACACAGAAGGACTACACAAAAGAGATCTTCACGACCCAGATAACCACAATGGTGTAATCACTCATATAGAGCCCGACATCTTGGAATGTGAAGTCAAGTGGGCCTTAGGAAGCATCACTATGAACAAACCTAGTAGAGGTGATGGAATTCCAGCTGAGTTATTTCAAATCCAAAAAGATGATGTTGTGAAAGTGCTGCACTCAGTATGTCAGCAAATTTGGAAAACTCAGCAGTGGCCACAGGACCGGAAGAGGTCAGTTTTCATTCCAATCCTAAAAAAAGGCAATGTCAAAGAAAGTTCAGACTACCTCACAACTGCACTCATCTCATACGCTAGCAAAGTAATGCTCAAAATTCTCCAAGCCAGGCTTCAACAGTATGTGAACCAAGAACTTCCAGATGTTCAAGTTGGATTTAGAAAAGCAGAGGAACCAGAGCTCAAATTCCAACATCCGCTGGATCACAGAAAAAAAGCAAGAAAGTTCCAGAAAAACATCTACTTCTGTTTTACTGACTACGTCAAAGCCTTTAACTGCATGGATCACAACAAACTGTGGAAAATTCTTAAAGAGATGGGAATACCAGACCAGCTTACCTCCCTCCTGAGAAATCTGTACACAGGTCAAGAAGCAACAGTTAGAACTGGACATGGAACAATGGACTGGTTCAAAATTGGGAAAGGAGTACTTCAAGGCTGTATGTTGTCACCCTGCTTATTTAATTTATATGCAGAGTACATCATGTGAAATGCCAGGCTGGATGAATCACAAGCTGGAATCAAGATTGCTAGGCGAGATAGCAATAACTTTAGATATGCAGATGATACCACCATTATGGCAGAAAGCAAAGAGAAACTAAAGAGCTTCATGATGAGGGTGAAAGAAAAGAGTGAAAAAGCTGGCTTAAAACTCAGTATTCAAAGAACTGAGATCATGGCATTTGATCCCATCACTTCATGGCAAATAGATGGGGGAAAAATGGAAACGGTGATGGACTTTGTTTTCTTATGCTCCAAAATCACTGTGACTGATGACTGAAGCCATGAAATTAAAAGATGCTTGCTTCTTGGAAGAAAATCTATGACATATCTAGACAGCATATTAAAAAGCAGAGACATTTTGCTCTAAAAGGTCCCTATAGTCAAAGCTATGGTTTTTCCAGTAGTCGTGTATGGATATAAGAGTTGGACCATAAAACCAAAGAACTGATGCTTTTGAACTGCAGTGTTAGAGGAGACTCTTGAGGGTCACTTGGACTGCAAGGAGATCCAACCAGTCAATCCCAAAAGAAATCAGTCCTGAATATTCATTGGAAAGACTGATGCTGAAGCTGAAGCTCCAGTACTTTGGCCACCTGATGTGAAGAACTGATTCACTGGAAAAGACCGTGATGCTGGGAGAGATTGAAGGCAGGAGGAGAAGGCAACAACAGAGGATGAGATGGTTGGATGATATCGTTAACTTGATGGACATGTGTCTGAGCAAGCTCTGGGAGTTAGTGATGGACAGGGAAGTCTAGCATGCTGCAGTCCATGGGGTTGCAAAGAGTCTGACATGACTGAGCAACTGAACCGAACTGAACTGTATGGACTGGACTCCTTGTGGCTCAGATGGTAAAGAAGCCCAAGGAACATGGGAGACCTGGATTTGATCCCTGGGTTGATAAGATCCTCTGGAGAAGGGAACGGCAATCCACTCCAGCATTCTTGCCTTGGAGAATCTCCCTGGACAGAGGAGCCTGGAGGGTGACAGTCGAGTTGGACGCGATGGAGCAATGAACACTTTCCTCCTTTCTGTGTGTGCTAAGCACACATGATCTCATCTGTGTCACTCGCGCCATCACATCTGACTCTGTGTGACCTCGTGGACTGTATAGACCGCCAGGCTCCTCTGTCCATTAGGATTCTCTAGGCAAGAATAATGGAGTGGGTTGCCATTCCCTTTTCCAGGGGATGTTCCCAACCCAGGGATCGAACCTGGGTCTCCTGCATTGCAGGCAGATTCTTTACATCTGAGCATTTGACCTCCTGGTAAACAGCAGGAGACAGGTATTATTTCTGTTTTACACATGAGGAAATCAAGGCTCGAAAAGGTTAAATGACCTTCCCAAGTCCCATGGGTTCTGAGAGTCAGAGTAGTGATCCAGCCCCAGCTGTCTCTGATTCCAAACGCTTTGCTCTCTGCATTCTGCTCATTCCTTACACTGTGTAGATCAAGTTTCTATGTTGTGCTTCCTCTGATGACAGCCCAACAGTAAAACAGATTCATGATAATATGGGTCCACATTCTATTATCCAAAAACCTGGGGGCCAGAGGGTTTGCAGAATTCAAACTGTTTAGCCTTTTAGAAAGAGAATATGCTGTTCACACGCCATATATTACACAACATCCAAACAGAGCCTGGGGTAGGATGCTGTAATTAAACACATTAATATTCTGCAAAACACACAGAGCCATCACCAAGGCAGTCAGGCTTGGCAGCCAAATGAGTCTCAACGAATCTTGGACTGTTTGGATTTCAGAAATGTGATAAGGGATTTGTGGGTGTTTCTTCAGCTCTGACCCCACCTACAGAAACTGGGGGACACTCTCTCAGCTCCTCTCTGGGCTTTGCTGGGGCACCTCCAGGAGGGTCAGAAACCTCGGTAGCTCCCAGGACGGCCCACCACGAGGCATCCAGGTCACGGCAGCAAATCCATCTGGGTTTTCTGAATGACTGGTCCCAAACACAGAGCTGTGTCGTGTTACACAATGAGGTTTACAGCCTGCAGCTTCGGAAGCCGCCCCCTCAGCAACACTCACCTCACACAGGGATCACAGCAAGGACACATGCTGGCAGCTGGGGATGGTTTCAAAACACAACCTATGGACATGATCAGATGCCAGAGAAGATAGCAGAGAGATAAGCTTCGGCCCACTGTCACAGCTTAGCCACCAGCAGAGCTTTGTGGTTTCCCTCGGCTTTTCTGCAAAAGTGGTGTTATCCACAGCTTGCACCCCTGCAGACAGCTCAGAGCAGGGTTCTCAGGGCTGTCTGCAGTGAGGTGCCCTGTTATAACTCTCCTTCCTGTGCCAGGGGTGTTGAGATGGATCTACAAGTCACCTTGTAGACAGGAGAAGAAGGACTAGTATTTACTGTTTACTGTAGATCAGGCACTTGGTGAAGGATGTTTTGTTCACTCTCTAGTTGAAACTTCATGAAGCCCATGAGGTAGGTGTGAAAAGTGAAAGTGAAAGTCGCTCAGTCACGCCTGACTCTTTGCGACCCCATGGACTATATAGCCCATGGAATTCTCTAGGCCAGAATACTGGAGTGGGCAGCCTTTCCCTTCTCCAAGGTAGGTGTAGGTAGGTTATTATGATCAGCTCACAAAAGAGGAAACCAAGGCCCAGAATGGTAATATAGCTTGCCTGGGCACACTGCTCACAAGTGGAGAAGCCAAGATTCCAACTCAGGTAACTGACTCTACAGCTACATTCTTAAATCTGACCTATAGGAGAGTGGTGGCTCTCAACACAGCCAGCTGCTTTGTTCATGTTGCCCGGTCCCTGGCAGGGTTGGTTTTCAGGAGATTCCAGACCAGGGCACACTGCCGAGGGCCAAAGCCAAGCTCAGACACTGCTGGCCTGAGAGTTACCAGCCTACACGCACCTGTCGGTCTGTCCCTCTCTACCCATCCATCGATGTGAGGCAGGAAGATACTGCAGAGTCTCAGCCCTGCAATTCCTTTTCTACTCTGCTCCCCTCCTTATTCATCCCAGACCAACACCTTTCATCCTCCGGACAGGAAGTGCTCGGCAGAACTGGAAAGACCATTCACCTATTGAGAGTGTGCAACGCAGTGGTTTTGAGTATATTGACAGGGCTGGGCAGCCATCAGCACAGTCTAATTTCAGAACATTTTCATCACCTTCAAAAGAAACTGTGAACACATTAGCACCCGTTTCCTCTTCCCCTTCCCCCAACCTAACCAACTAATAATCTACTTTCTGTCTCTATAAATTTGCCCCTTCTGAATTCCCCTATAAACGAAACATGACATGTGTTTTTCTGGGACTGGCTTCTTTGACTTATAATGATGCTTTCAAGGTTCATGATGTTGTAGCATGCATCAGCAGTTCATTTCTTTTTATCTCTTTATTATTTTTATTTTTAATTTGGCCCTGCTGCATAGCATGCAGGATCTTAGTTCCTTGACCAGGGATCGAACCTGTGCTCCCTGCAATGGAGGCCTGGAATCTTAACCACTGGACCACCAGGGAAGTCCCATTTCATTTCTTTTCATAGCCAAATAATATTCCATTGCATGGACATACTCTATTTTGTTTATCCAATCAGTTGATAGACATTTGCACTGATTCTGTTCTTTGGCTGACATGAATAATGCTGCTATTGGAGAAGGCAATGGCACCCTACTCCAGTACTCTTGCCTGGAAAATCCCATGGACAGAGGACCCTGGTAGGCTGTAGTCCATGGGGTCGCTACTAGTCGGACACGACTGAACGACTTCTCTTTCACTTTCCACTTTCATGCATTGGAGAAGGAAATGGCAACCCACTCCAGTGTTCTTGCCTGGAGAATCCCAGGAACGAGGGAGCCTGGTGGGCTACCGTCTATGGGGTCGCACAGAGTCGGACACGACTGAAGTGACTTAGCAGCAGCAGTAGCAAATATTCACGGGGCTTCCCAGGTGGCTCAGTGGTTAAAGCTCTGCCTGCCAAAGCAGGAGCCACAGGAGACATGGGTTTGATCCTTAGGCTGGGAAGATTCCCCTGGAGGAGGAAATGGAACCTGCCCTCGTATTCTTGTCTCGGAAATCCCATGGACAGAACAGCCTGGTGGGCCACAGTCTGTGGGGTTACAAAGAGTTGGACACGACTGAACAGTTGAGCACACATGCATGCAAACATTCACATAAAGGTTTTTGTGTGGATATGTTTTCATTTCTCGCAGGTATATACCTATGAGTGAAATTGCTGAGTCATAACGTAGTGCTGCGTTTAACTTTTGAGGAAATGTCAAACTGTTTACCAAGGTAGTTGCACCATTTTCCGTTTCCACCTAGCAATGTATGAGGGTTCCAATTTCTCCACTTAATCATCATCACTTATAATTATCTTTCTGACTGTAGCCATCCTGTTGCACATAAGGTGGTACACGTCATGGTAGCTTTGGTTTGCATTTCCCTTATAACTAGTGATATGCCTTTTCGTGTGCTCATTGGTCACCTGTAGAGAAACACCTATTCAAATCTTTTGTTTATTTTTAAGATGAGTTGTCTTTTTATAGTTGAATTGTAAGAGTTCTTTGTATCTTCTGGATAAAAGTACCTTATTCTGACACAGGGTTTTGCAAATATTTTCTCCCATTTTGTGAGTTGTCTCTTTTCTTCAAGGTACTGATAGTACAAAAGTTTGAAGGTTATCATCCAATGTGTCTATTTTGTTACTTGAACTTTCGTTATGCTAAGAAATCTTTGCCTAATCCAAGGTCACAAAGACATATTTCTGTGTCTTCCTCTGCTAGTTTCACAGTTTTACCTCTTACATCTAGGTCTATGATCTGTCTTGGGTTCATTTTTGTATATGCTATGAGATAAAGTTCCAACTTCTGGTATGTGGATGGATACCCAGTTGTCCCAACACCATTTGTTGCAAAGACTATTCTTTCTCCATTGGATAGTCCTGACACCCACATCAGAAACCACTTGGCCATGAATGTAAGGGTTTATGTTTGGACTCTCAGTTTCATCCTGTCGCTTCACAAGTCTATCCCGTGCCAGCATCACACTGTGTTGGTCACTACAGCCCCGAAGCAGGGAAGTGTGAGCCCTCCAACTTCACTCTTCTTTATCAAAATTGTTTTGCTTGCTCTGGGTCCTTGGTGTTTCCATATGAGTTTTAAGATTAGCTGAAATTTTCAGTTTCTGAAAGAAAGAAAAAAAGCTTGGAGTTTTAGAGAGACTGAATTAAATCTGTTAAGTCAATTTGGGAAGTACTGCTATTGTAACAATATTTAGTTTTCTGATCCCTGACTTAGACCATCTTTCTGTTTACTAAGAGCTTTAAAAATTTCTTCCAATAAGGTTTATAGTTTTCAGTGTAGCAGTTCTGTACTTCTTTTTATTAAAATGTGCCTAAGTATTTCATTTTTCAAATGCTGCTGTAAATAGAATTGTTTGCTGAATTTCTGGATTCATTTCTGGAATTTTCATTGCTAAGTTATAAAAATAGAGTTGGTTTTTGTAGGTTGATCTGAAAACTTCGCTGAATTTGCTTACTGGGTCTATTGAATAGCAGGTTTTAGTGACTTCTTTAGGATTTCCTATGGACAAGATCATATCATCTGCAAGTAGAAATAACTTAGTTTTTCTTTCCTATGTGGATGCCTTATATTTCATTTTCTTACCTAATTACCCTGTCTGTAACACCCAGTGCAATGTTGGGTAGAAATGGCCAGAGTCTTGATCCTGATCTTAGTAGGAAAGAATCTAGCCTTTCATCTTAAGTTTGATATTGGCTATGGACTTTTTGAAGATGCACTTTATCAAGTTGAGGAAACCCTCTCTGTTTTCTTTCAACTGAGCGTTTTTATCGTGAACAAGTATTGGAGTTTGTCCAGTGCGTTTTTTGCATCAGTTGAGGTGACTGTTCTTTACTGATTAATATATACGTTAATTCTTGGCCTTTGAATTGCCAAAGGTAGAGATTCTAGTTCTAGGGGAGGAAGTAACAACTCTATGACCCGTGGAAGAGAAACTGGAGAGGAGAGGATGATAGCAGACACTGGGGAGTGCCTGGCCCCCCGATGACCTTGGAGTGGTGGTGGCAGAAACCCAGAGAGACTTGAGGACCTGAGAGGGAAGGGCTCCTGAGCTGTCCGTCTTGTGCACCCTGGGAAATTGCAATCCAAACTGCCTCCTGCTACGCACCAAGTGGCGTGGCACAGGGTGCCCCAGGAAGGCGGAGCTGAGGCCGGCCCTTGAGTAGCTTCACTGTTGACAGCAGGCTTTTCCCACAGAACCACGAAGGGCGCAGATGTGTCATGGAGCACAGTAACGCCAGAGGGGCCTCGGGGTTTGCAGAGGCCATGAGGCCAGGGCCAGATGGCAATGAAGATGTCTGCACAGCAGCCACCATGCAGGGAAGGCCATGCCCCAGGACTGGACAGAAAGAGAGCTAGCACCGGATGGAGCATCTCCCAGGAGCCAGAAGCCTCTCCCTCACACCCCAAACCTCAAGAACTGAAAGTCACCCCAGGAGAGGGAGGAGAAGGAGCAAGGACTGGACTGCCTGAATTTTACTTGGAATTTCTGAATTTTACATCTGAAATGGCAAAATCACTCTTTGTGCCACCAGGTAGAATGAAAGGTTGGAGAAAACTAAACTTCACTAAAGTAAAAAAAAAAAAAGCAAGTTTCTTTTTTGAAAAATCTTTTGTACACCCGAGGATGTGGTTAAACCAGTCAGTAAACACCAGTAAAGCATGCAACGGGTACCAGAGCTGGGCTCAGCACAAAGGAGACAAGACGCAGGGATATCTTCCTAAAGTGCAAGAAGCTAGAGCACAAGGCGCTCAGGGGTGGGTCCTGTGATGGGTAAGGGTGACTGAGCCCACAGGAAGCTGGCCCCTCCCCAACTCCCAGCCAAAGGTGCGAAGCGGTCTCTGCGTGGGTTTTCTGTTTCCCAGGTGTTCACAGGCTGGACTCCGCTGCTTGGCCAAATGTTTGCTGGAAACTTCTTTGATTATCAGCCCTTCAGAGAGAGGCACTGGTAGTCAGAGCACTAGAGGACTTGAGTCAATGACTCCACAGATATCCTGGGCATCAGAAAGGTTACATGGGCATTGGCAGCCACCCGCTCAAGCACACAAACCAGGTGTCTACTTGGGGGTCCCAAAGGCCTAGGAGCCAAGCATTGCAAAAGTCAGAGCTTTACAGGCAGAGACAAGGCCCAGGGATCACTGTGGTAGCCACTCCATATCACCCCTGGAAAATGCTAACAACCCAGACTCAGAGAGAGGAAGGCAGGCTGAAACCAGCAACGAGAAATATCACAGAGTGGCCATCGTCCACCACCACCTCCCTATGTTTCGCACTTTACAAAACCACTCTAGCATGAGAGTCTTACTGAAGCCCTGGAAGGTAAGTAAGGGAGAGCCACCCAGTGCGGCCATTTTACAGATGAGGAAACTGAGGTCCAAGAGGGCCAAATCTTGCCAAGATTATGAAGAAGGTAGCTGATTACAGGGAGAAGGAAATGGCAACCCACTCCAGTACTCTTGCCTGGAGAATCCCAGGGACGGAGGAGCCTGGTGGGCTGCCGTCTGTGGGGTCGCAGAGTCGAACACGACTGAAGCGACTTCGCAGCAGCAGCAGCAGCTTACAGACCTGGAGCTAGAACCAAAGACAAGGTCTCCCTGGCCTGTAGTTAGTTCCACCACAGAGAAGGAAAAGAACAGTGACAATAATGGAGATGATGAGACCCTGAAAACAGGAAGAGAAGTGTCAGGGGGTCCAGTTGCTCTCACCAGTGACACCAGTGCCACAAGGTACCAGAAGCGCCGACCTGTGGTGCATTTAGTTGATTTCTGCTGCCACCTAGTGGCAGTTTCAAAGTTAATCAGCCAAGAACACTTTCAGGTGACTGTGTCTGTGTGTGTGTGTGTGTGTGCATATCCTGTGTGTGTGTGTGCATATCGTGTGTGTGTGTGTGTGTGTGTGTGTGTGTGTGTGTGTGTGTGTGTGTATCTATGCATATCAGGTGTTCTCAAAGAGAGACCCGTACTCAAAACTGTTTTCATATGACACCAAGATGTCATCTGCCTTTTTACTCTCATCGCAAGTGTACAGTGGAGTTTTCAGAAAACTTCATGCCAAGAGGTATCACAACTGACTGAAAACAGAAGCAAATATGGAATCCAACTGTCTTCTGTTTAAGCCAGACATTAGAAGATTTGCAAAAATGTAAAACAGTGCAACTCTTTTCATCATTTGTTTTTGTTTGGAAAAAAATAACTGTTTCATTAAAATATGTGATGCTAACATTCTTACTATACTTTAAGCAAATATTTTAAAAAGTCTGTTTTTACTGATGGCCATAAAGCACATGAAAAGTTGCTCAAAATCACTAATTATTCAGTTCCGTTCAGTCGCAGTAATGTCCGACTCTTTGTGACCCCATGAATTGCAGCACGCCAGGCCTCCCTGTCCATCACCAACTCCCGGAGTTCACTCAAACTCACATCCATTGAGTCAGTGATGCCACCCAGCCATCTCATCTGTCGTCCCCTTCTCCTCCTGCCCCCAATCCCTCCCAGCATCAGTCTTTTCAAATGAGTCAACTCTTCTCATGAGGTGGCCAAAGTACTGGAGTTTCAGCTTTAGCATCATTCCTTCCAAAGAACACCAAGGACTGATCTTTAGAATAAACTTGTTGGATCTCCTTGCAGTCCAAGGGACTCTCAAGAGTCTTCTCCAACACCACAGTTCAAAAGCATCAATTCTTTGGCGCTCAGCTTTCTTCACAGTCCAACTCTCACATCCATACGTGACTACTGGAAAAACCAGTAGTCCTTGACTAGATGGACCTTTGTTGGCAAAGTAATGCCTCTGCTTTTGAATATGCCATCTGCTGCTGCTGCTGCTGCTAAGTCGCTTCAGTCGTGTCCGACCCTGTGCGACCCCACAGAGGGTAGCCCACCAGGTTCCCCCATCCCTAGGATTCTCCAGGCAGGAGTACTGGAGTGGGTTGCCATTTCCTTCTCCAATGCATGAAAGTGTAAGCATCTTTTAATTTTATGGCTGCAATCACCATCTGCAGTGATTTTGGAGGCCCCCCAAATAAAGTCTGACACTGTTTCCATTGTTTCCCCATCTATTTCCCATGAAGTGATGGGACCAGATGCCATGATCTTTGTTTTCTGAATTTGAGCTTTAAGCCAACTTTTTCACTCTCCTGTTTCACTTTCATCAAGAGACTTTTTAGTTCCTCTTCACTTTCTGCCGTAAGGGTGGTGTCATCTGCATATCTGAGGTGATTGATATTTCTCCCAGCAATCTTGATTCCAGCTTGTGCTTCTTCCAGCACAGCGTTTCTCATGATGTACTCTGCATATAAGTTAAAGAAGCAGGGTGACAATATACAGCCTTGATGTACTCTTTTTCCTATTTGGAACCAGTCTGTTGTTCCATGTCCAGTTCTAACTGTTGCTTTCTGACCTGCATATAGGTTTCTCAAGAGGCAGGTCAGGTGGTCTGGTATTCCCATCTCTTTCAGAATTGTCCACAGTTCATTGTGAACCACACAGTCAAAGGCTTTGGCATAGTCAATAAAGCAGAAATAGTTGTTTTTCTGGAACTCTCTTGCTTTTTCCATGATCCAGCGGATGTTGGCAATTTGATTTCTGGTTCGTCTGCCTTTTCTAAAACTAATTATTAAAGAAATGCAAATCAAAACTACTGTAGGTATCACCTCACACCAGTCAGGATGCTGATCATCAAAAAATCTACAAACAGTAAGTGCTGGAGAGGGTGTGGAGAAAAAGGAACCCTCCTACGCTGCTGGTGGGCATATAAATTGGTACAATCACTATGAAGAACAGTACAGAGGTTCCCTTAAAAACTAAATATAGAACTACAAGATCCAGCAATTCCAATCCTGGGCATATATCTGGAGAAAAACATAATTCTAAAAGACACATGCATCCCAATGTTCCCTGCAGCACTATCTACAATAGCAAGGACACGGGAGCAACCTAAACGTCCATCAACAGCGGAATAGATAAGGAAGATGTCGTATACGTATATATATATATATACATATACAACAGACTATTACTCAGCCATGAAAACTAAAACAAGGACACTTGCAGCAGCGTGAATGAATCTAGAGACTAGTGCACTAAATGCAGTAAGTCAGACAAACATCATACGCCAGCGCCCACATGTAGACTCTGATAAAAATGACACAGTCCAGTTCAGTTCAGTCGCTCAGTCGTGTCCGACTCTTTGCGACTCCATGAATTGCAGCATGCCAGGCCTCCTGTCCATCACCAACTCCCGGAGTTCACTCAGACTCACACCCATCGAATCAGTGATACCATCCAGCCATCTCATCCTCTGTTGTCCCCTTCTCCTCCCGCCCCCAATCCCTCCCAGCATCAGAGTCTTTTCCAATGAGTCAACTCTTCGCATGAAGTGGCCAAAGTACTGGAGCTTCAGCTTTAGCATCATTCCTTCCAAAGAAATCCCAGGGCTGATCTCCTTCAGAATGGACTGGTTAGATCTCCTTGCAGTCCAAGGGACTCTCAAGAGTCTTCTCCAAGTGAACTTATTTACGTAACAGAAACAGACTCAGAGATCTTGAAATCAAACTTCTGATTACCAGGGGGAGAGGCGAGAGGGATAAATTGGGAGACTGAAACTGGCCTACACACAATACTACATATAGCTACAAATAGAATAGACAACTAATAAGGACCTATTGCATCTCACAGGGAACTCTACTTAATACTCTGTAATGATCTATATGGGAAAATAATCTAAAAAAAGGAGTGGATAATGTATACATATAACTGATTCATTTTGCTATATACCTCTAACTAAAACAACACTCTAAGTCAACTATACTCCAATAAAAGTTTTTTTTTTTCAATTTTAGTTTCTGTAAATGTTATAATCTACATAAACAAAAATCCCTTGCAGCCCTCCGTAGCTTTGCAGGGTGGAAGGACCAGTGGAGAACCTCTGTTGTAGAGTAACAGCCCCCGGTATTATTTTCGCTGTCCCCAGGAAGGTAAAAGGGCAAGTCTGAAGTTCTTCAAGCCCAGGATGCAGACACCAGACCTGGTGCTCGACATGAAATTCTGTCTTCAGCCTCCCTTAAGAATGGAATTTCATAGGTAGACATATTGCTGCTGATGACACAGACTCAGCCTGGACTAAGTTTCCTGAGGGCAGGGTCCCTGCCTGGGTCACCCACCACTTAGCACAAGCAATAAGCAGAGTCAGGTTCAACACACGCTTTTTGGGGTTGGGTGAAAGAAAGGCTACTGTGTGTGGACTAAGGAAAACCCCCAAACTGTTGGCCCCAATTATTCCCCAATATTATCTCCTCTAGGAGAATCTAAGAGGAAGTGAAGGCTACTGTCTGCTGACTCCTCCCAGGACTGGCTACCTACCAGATTTGTCTGGGTTGGGGTCAAGTGCCTTCATTAAGGTAGAGTTGCCTCTTTTCCCAGCCCAGGTGTTCCTCTGTGTGTGTGTGTGTGTGTGTGTGTATGTACACAGAAGGTGTGCCGCAGGCTGTGTATAAGTGGCCTGGGGTGGACAGGACAAGGTAGGCAGAGGAAAAGCTGTTGCTCAGAGCCTGGGTGAGCTTGGCCAGTGCAGCTGAGCCAGCAGGAGCCTGAGAAGTAAGTGCCTAGTACAGAGCCTGACTCTGAAAATAAATGTACCTTTATATTTTTAAAGTACAAAATCAATATGCACTCATAAAAAATGTAAATACTATAATGGTGTACAGAGAAATCACCATTATCATCAAAGTAGAAATTGAAAGTCTTCCCCCAGTTCCATATTTCCAAAATAGCCACTATTAGGTTTTATGTGTCTCCTTCTGGATTCTTTTCAATATCTATTTAATTATCCATATTTAAATATTATATAGCATATTTTTTAATGAATAATATCACACATTTTATCCTGCTGCTTTATTTTTGCACTTAATACACTGCCGACATCATATTTCCATTTTAACTTACCTCCTTCAATCATGGAGAAGAGCCAAGATGATCAAGAGACCCTGGGACAAGTTCTGCCTGAAGAAGGCTCTCATGGATCTCCGCTCATCAGGAGCACCCAAGAGAACACCCCGGCTGGCCCGGTGAATAAAACACTACTTCCAGACAAACTGGCAACCGGCAGCAGCGCTCGGCGATGACCCCGCTGAGGAGGACTCAGTTACCGTGCTCTGGGCTCTGTAACAGAACACACCTCAGGCTCACCGGCCACGGACCAGATGCCAGTCGTCCTCTCTTCACCAGCATCCACGGCGCCTGCCCAGCCCAGTGATGCACGCAGACCCAGCTCTCGTGTGAACAGAACCGCCTCTCATGCTCCAGAGCGGAAGAACCACGGGGGACCCTCAAGGCCGTCCCCAACATCCAGGACGGCGTCGAAGTAGAGCAAATGCTCAAAAATGTCGGATGACTGAAGGAACGAGCGAACGCCCTGGCGCTGGTGGGACGGAGTTTAGACCACAGCCCGCAGAGCTGCCTTGGGATGCGGCAAGGCCAGGGGCAGTAACGGAGGAAACTCAAGGAGATCATCCTGAGGGTTTTATTTCAAGCAGGGAACCCTTTGCTACAGTAACAGGATAAACTGACTAGACTGAATGCTTCAGCTTTGCGCCAGAGCCACGCTTTGTCCTGGCACTGGGTCTGTTAGGAGGGATTTTCAGAGACATGCTCTTAATCACTCAGGGGGATGGGGGATTGTGGAGAAGTCAAGGAAGACCCTTTCAAGGGGGGAAAAAGAGGTGGGGGGTTCGGAATCTAAAGATACCTTCCCCACCAGGGTTTAGCTGGGAACCGGTGCATCAGGCTGGCTGATGGTAGCTCCCCAGGGCACTGTGTTGAGAAGGATTCAGAAACTGCATTCATCTCAGGAGGCAGGGGCTGCAGGACTGATGAGGGAAGTCTCTGGTGGGCACAGAAGCGGGAGTGACGTCATGGAGACATAATAGCAAAAGAGCAGTGGCCTCCCCACGCGGTTCCAGGGAGAAGTCAAATTTAGATCAATGACCTCGTAACGGAAATCAGACTGTGGATCAGGAGCTCACTTTGTTCTGTTTTGCTCTCCATGTGTAAAGAAGGCCCAGAGAATGCCCGCCCCACTCAATGCTGGGCAAGAAGGGATTTCGAGGTGAGCCCGGCTGGCTTAAGGTCAGCGCGGAGGCCTTTCCTCTCTTCGGTCAATTCACTGCCGCAGGCTCTGGAGACGACGCCACCATCAGCATCGGCTATCACAGAATGAGGTCCTGGTCAGGTGATGCTGGACCTGGGGAAAAAGGAGGAAAGGTTAAGACTGTCATCTCACTGGGGTTATCAGTCAGCAAGATCTAGGAGTCAAATTGCTTTTGTGAAGCAACACTGGGCAAAGTGTTACCATGAGAACAGACTGGGGAGGGGCTATGAGGTTGTCCAGGGCTGTTTTGTAAAAGTTCAATGAAAGACATTGCTGGGGGGGTGGGGCGGGAAATGTATCTTCTCGCCTTGAAAATGAAATTTTCTTGAAATTGAGAGAGGGCCAGTGAAGTTCGAATGTCACCTGCGGAGGGTGGGCCAGCATCATTCTGGAAATCGAGATAGACAGTATCCCACCACTTGTTAGGAACTGCAGGGCTCCCTAATTGCCTCACCCTACTCTGTCCTCAGTCTAGGCTACAAGGAGGGAAGGGAATTGACTGCTTTGTCTTCAAAGCATGGCTGCTACTGCTGCCAGAGATCTCAGCGCTACTTGGTAAATTCAGACCCAGGACTTGTTGAAGGGCCTTGGTGTTCTTGGGTTAGAGCAGGAAGCTGAACTCTCTGGGTGAGGCTTGCTCAAGACAGGCTCCAGAAGAGTTCCTGGGAACCCCCTCCTCCACCTGAGAGGCACTAGCCCCACCCATCCCTGCGCAGGAAAGACAGACATTTGTGCCCTTTGTCCTATCCGAGCATTTTCAGAAGGAAAAACTTCCAGTCACTGCTTTGAAAGGCCAAATCCAAGACAATCAGAATTGGGCTTGCTGGAAACATCTTCCTTCCTCCTGAAGTAGCCAAACCAGGGTGGCCATGAGTGGCAGAGGGCCATGGCTCAGGCAAGTGTCCAGCAACTCTGGGATCTGTGAAGCCTTGGCATTAAAACCCTTTGCAGCTGAAGTTTAATGACATGGAAAAATGGTCCTGAACTATTAAATGGGAGGAGTGAGCTATAAAACATTGCATAACATTGGATCCCATTTGGGGGATAAAAAAAAGTTGGAAGAATATTAACAAGTCCATGGGATTAAAGGTATTTTTATTTTATTCTTTTTATTTGCATTTTCTATGTTTTCCTACATTAAAAATGCATTGATTTTATGATACGATTTTTTAAAAAGTCACTTTCATCTGTTAAAAGGAGGATGTGGCCAGTGTCTGAAAAGAACCAGATTTATCCTCCTTGTCCTGAACATGACCCAAGTACAGTGACTCTTTACCCAGAGTATTTAATTATGCAAAATGTGTTGCTACCCTTTCCCTTTTGTAAGAGAGGGCAAAAAGCCAGGGAGGCTGTGGCTGTAGGTGCTTTAATAAAGAGCTAAAGCGTGTGACTAAAGCAAGCGTCTGGGGCAGGGCCTGGGCTCACTCTCATCAGCCTCATCCATCCTGCCCTTCCCCTGGCTCTAGAATCTGGCCCCATCCATGCGTCCTAGCTGGGCTCTTATACGGGACAGGCAGCAGACAGGTTGGCTAGATCTTCCTAGTGAGGACCAACCACCCTTTCTAAGAGACTCTGCAGTCGCCATGACTGAAGCAAAATGGTCTCTTGTTTTCCAGAAAATTCAGTGACTCATCCCACTTTGTCTTCTGAGCTTTGAACAAGAGAAGGGGAAGCAAGGGAGAAGGAGAGGAGGAATTGAGGGGTATTGGAGGCTGATCGTCCATCTACTCGATGATGTTCCTGTGCGACCATTTGTGTGCCAGATTTCGTGGGAAGCACTAGAGATACAAAGGGTGAAAAAATAGTTATAGCTCCTCTGGAACTTTCAGCTGACTGGGGAGCAGAGCCTATAGCAGGTGTACCTCCTCCTGGCCGAGGCATCAGGGCAGGCTTCCTGCAGGAGGAGGCTTCTACACCAGGGCTTGGATCACAAAGGGAGTTGGTGAGGCCAAGGACAAGAGGAAGGTCCGAGGAGAGGGTGTCAGGCTGGAAGAGCATGCACAAAGGCCCAGAGGCAAGAGTGGGGATGGTATGTTTAGGATGCTGCTGAGGACGAGGGCATTAAGGATGACACTTAACCTAGAGGGCGATCGGGAGCCATCGAGGGCAGTGGAGCAAGGGAGTCACTTATTCAGACTTCAGTTTTCAGATCCCTTTCATTGCAGTGACTTTTCTACAATGAGAACAGGAAAAGGAGAGGGTGTGGGAGGCAGGGATGGTGGCAAGGGCTGTTCTTTAGGAGCCTAGTCAGTAGTGAGGTGGAGAGACAGTGTGCCAGTGGGTGGGCACCCTGGTTCGAGACGTCTATCTTGGGTTACTGAATTTGTACGGTGAAGCTAATGCACTTCTCTCCAAGGGCTGAATGGGAAACAGACAGGTGAGCTCGCTACAAACAGGTAAGTTCTGGGCCAGCCTCAGTTACTGACCAGCCACAGGTGGGCATTTCAGAAGAGCTTTTTGATGACAAGAAGGGTGGCAATCCTAGTCCTGAATGAACACAGATTATACAGGAAACAAACAACAGAGGGAAATTTCCGAAGTCCACGCCACTTTCACTGCAAAGAAGGGGTTTTAAGCTCCAGAAGGGCACAAGCGGCAGGGAAGGAGGTGCACTGACCTGGCGCTCAGGGGCTGGTCGCCACGCGGTCCCCACGGATCGCCTGCAGCGAGAGCTCGTACCCAAGGAACATGGCTGCGCTCATGGGGAAGCCCCGCACGGCATTGACCGTGATGCCTCTGAAAAACACCTTAGGCAACAGGTGGGGTTATCACAGGACACGGACTGGCACCCTTCTCAGGCATCCACACCTCTGCCCTCACCCACATCACTTCTGAAGGCACGTTTCTTTGCAGGCCCAGTATGCACGCGCTAGATGCTACCAGCTCACAGGTGAGTCCCATGAACACCACGTACGCTTGCTTAAAACTGTGCTCTCTCTCATGAGCATGCGAACACATGCTTGGTTCTGGGACTGCAAGTTACAGCTCCATACGCTCTGCAGTGGTAGGCAGAGGGCCAGGCCCTGACCAAGCACTGTGACAGGTGCTTCGCAGGGCGTCCCAGAAGGGGTAGGCTGGGGACTAACTCAGGCCATGTTCCAGACGGCAGATGCGGAGTCCAGGCACAGCTCCGCCAGTTAGCAGCTATGTTACCTGGGAAACTGGCAAGGCTCTCGAACTCGACTTTCCCACCTGTCCAATGGGGGTAATAATGCTGTTGACCTCCTACAGTTGTTGAGGGAATAAATGACATGTTGCTTTTAAAGGCTTTTTCACAGTGCATGTCCTGCAGTAAGCACTCCTTAACTGTTGACAAATCACACCATCCTTAACAATAGTGTATGAAATCACTACTTCATGCAGAGTGGCACTCTACTTCCATCATAAATACGAATGCTGAGGAGTGCCTGTACTGAGCTGCTAAACTCCGCCTTTAATACAAGAAGACTGGGTTTACTATCACCCCTAGGGAACATGGTACGGTGCTTCCCCTCCACTGTGAATCTTCCTGCCTGGTGCTGGGTAGACACTGATCCATGTGATGTGGTCCCAGCCCCTGGGAAGTTTATAACCTACTAGGGGACAGAAGCCCCATTCAGGAATAATTGCAGTGGAACCTGTAACATGATGAAAGCAAACAAAGGCCTGGGTGACGGGTGGTGTGGGGAGCTGTGCTAAGCTGCTTCAGCCGTGAGCGACTCTGTGTGACCCCATAGATTGTAGCCCTCCAGGCTCCTCTGTCCATGGAATTTTCCAGGCAAGAATACTGGAGTGGGCTGACATTCCCTCCTCCAGGGGGTCTTCCCAACCCAGGGATTGAACCTGCATCTCCTGTGTCCCCTGCATTGGCAGGAGGGTTCTTTACCACTAGCGCCACCTGGGAAGCCCCAAGGTGGGGAGGAGCTGTCGTTAAAGGTCTTCTTTGGGGAGAGATGACATGTCTGAAGGCAAATTGCTGCCCACACATGAATGACCCGAGAACTGTCGGGTGTAAGAGGTAAGCCTGTATAATTTACTATTCACAGACTACAACTCGGTACTTGTAATTTCCAGGAGGTAGAAGTCCAGCCCTTTGCACGTCCCCAGTTTCCTTAGTTGTTGAACTCTAGTGTCAAGGTAGGTGCAGACCACTGTCATGGGCCGGGACATCGGGTGACATCCCTTCAGGAGAGGTGTCTGCAGCGTGACACTCGTGGAAGCCTAGGGCATGCAGCTTTGTCAGGAAGGAGAGAGAAGGGCCTCTGTATCCCCGGGGTTGGGGGTAAGCCTTGGCCCCAGGGAAGGGAGCTGATGGTCCAAGATCCACAGAGATGAGCAAGTGGCCAAGACAAACAGTGAAGCATTCAGGCAGGGGGCAAGCAGGCTCCTTGTAACATTAGCACTCCTCTCTAATGTCTAACCTTTCTGGAATTCCACAGAGATGGAATTCACCCAAGGTGGCTGAATAACAACAAGGAATTGGGTCAGGCTCCAAGAGGAAAATTCCATGCTGGGTGTACACAGAGGCTCCCGGGTGCACCTCCACAAGGCAAGGCAGGCCAGGCAGGACCCAGCTTGGAGTGTGATCCTCCTCCCCCACAGCACTGGGTCATGTAGGAGCTGTAGGCCACTTCAGACAGCCAGAGAGGACCTCCCCCAGCTGTGGCCTGCTCTGCTGTGAGGCCCAAAGATGGCAAGCAGAGTGCAGACCTGATGGCTTTTACCCTGGCTTTTGGAACACAAAATCACTAGACAATCTTTCCTCACGAATCCTCAATGGCTCCCCACTTCCCAAGATAAAGTCCGTACCCTTCCCTGACCTTTCAGGACCCACATGCCCCTTGCATTTCTCTGAGCTGCCTCTTACACTTGACACTGTGGGCAGTATATTGGCCTGCCATTCCTCCTACTGGGCCAGCTCTCTCCCACCACTGATCCTCGTTTGGTCCCTGGCGCTGGAATGCCCTCCAGACTCGGTTCTACCCTCTGGTAGCCCTGCCACGGCCACACCAAGTAGGATTATGACCCATTGCCTTCTGTGACCTTGGTATCTCTGCCATCACAGGCCTTCTCACACCATCCTCCAATCACCTCTGACTTGTCTATCCACTCATTAATAGTCCTAATCAGAGTAGTGAGAGCTGGGCTGTGTGTACGGCTCCCATTTGAACCCCCAGCACCTGCACTGTGCTTGGTCTAGAAGATCCTCTATAAATCTTGTTAAATGAATCAACGGCCAGTTGGATGGGCAGATGAGTGAAGGAGTGAGTGAATGAACAAATGAACAAACTCCTCAATGAGAAAAAACAACAATCTCTGAGCCAAAAGAGTCCCGGTGGTGGTTGTGGTAGAGGCCAAGGGGGATTCCTGGAGCAGAAAAAAGGTTCCAGATCCCCCAAGTGGCAGAACCAAACAGCAACCAACCCTGATGCCTCAGGAAGCTTGTCTACTTACAAATGGTCCTCTCCATCTCTCCTTAGAGTCATCCAGTTTCACCTCCCTGTCCTGACCCCACTCAAAGCAGTCACCTCTGTGGAGCCGGAGGACATCAAGTCACTCCTCCAGCCTCCTTATTGCAGATGACAACTCTCCAAGTGTAACCTATGGCCCATGTGGTTCAGGATGATCCTCAAAGCAGGCAGAGAATGGATCCCAAACTACCCCACCTTTCTACCATTCTGACTTGGGGCTGCCCCCGAAGTCCGTGGACTTCTAATCTAGTTCCCCCATCATCAAGACTGCTTCCCTGGTAATCACTGAGTTATAAGGGGCTGCTAAAATTGGGTATCATCATCTTTATTTCACTCCTTTCCAGTTCTTTACTATACCGAGTTCTTCTTCCATAGGGAAGTGAGAACAGGTTGCAGCCTCAGTGAGTTGCAGCAGAACTCTTTGGGAATGGGGACTCCATAAAGCCAGCACTAAGCCCACTGGGACTGGAGTGAGCCCCAGGCTTAGGAAAAGGTGTTCTTCCTGCTGCTGCTGGGGATCTGATGGTGAGACTATCCAACTTTCCAGGATGTATAGGATTTTTTTCATGTTACTATGTATGTTCATATGCAAACACACATAAATATATATACGTGCATATATGCATGCACAGTTTGTGAATATTTGAAAATATATCATGAGAAACTCCTAACTGACTGTCTTTGAGAAAAGACTGGGGGGTCACAAGAGGGACACTCTTGTGTCCTTCTTATATCTTTTCAAGCTTCTTATTTTTATATTATAAATACTATAATATTTTTAACCAACTAATAAAAATAATTAATCTCCATCAATAATGTAGTTAATCAACTTTAATATTGCTATTATGACTTAAAACCTGTCTGAATATACACTGTGGGTCAGACGCTTTTGAGATTAAGAAGTCAATCATCTGACCTCAGTTGTTTTCTAGGACTTTACATTTAACAACACAGTAACATTTTATAGGAAATGGTATCAGCAACATATTTTGCTTCTGCAGACTTTTTGGAAATATGACACATTAATGCTTGGGAAAACAGAATATCTCAAAAACTGAGCATCTCTTTTGAATCTCTCTTATGTTTCCCTCTGTACTTGTTGGTTGAATCACAAACTGTGGTTCTGCTAAAAAAAAAAAAATACAAAAGACAGTTGATTCAGCATCCAATTGTGATAACAGTTCTCAGTAAAGTGGGTATAGAGGGAATATACCTCAACATAATAAAGTCAAATATAACAAGCCCACAGCTAACTAAGCCCACAGGAAAACATTTCCTCTAAGACTAGGAACAAGGAAAGGAAATCCACTCTTGCCACTTTTATCCCGCATAGTATTGGGAGTCCTAGCCACAGCAGTCAGAGAAGAAAAGGAAATAAAAGGAATTTAAATTTGAAAAGCAGTAAAGCTGTCACTGTTTGCAGATGACATAATACTACACAAAGGGAATCCTAAAGATGCCACCAAAAAACTATTAGAATTCTTCAATGAATTTAGTAAAGTTGTAGGATACAAAATTAATATACAGAAATTTGCTGCTAACAATGAACTAACAGAAAGAGAAACTAAGAAAACAGTCTTTTTTATGGTTGCATAAAAAATACACAGAAATAAGTTTAACTAAGGAGGTAAAAGACTTGCACTTAGAAAACTATAAGACGTCAGCGATGACACAAAGAGATAGATACACTATGCTCATGCTCACTAAAATAATTAGTATTATTTAAAAGACCACACTCCTTAAGGTAATCTACAAATCAAATGTGATTCCTGTCAAAATATCAATGACATTTTTTCACAGAACTAGCACAAATCACTCTAAAATTTGGATGGAAATACAAAAGACCCAGAACAGCAAAAACAATCTTAAAAAAGGACATTTGGACTTTGAGGGAGAAGGAGAGGGTGGGAAGATTTGGGAGAATGGCAAAAAAAAAAAAAAAAGAAAGAACAAAGCTGGAAGTATCATGTGCCCTGCTTTCAAACTATACTACAAAGCTACAATAATCAAAATAGTATGGTACTGGTACCAAAACAAACAAATAGATTAATGGAACAGAATTAGAGGGCCCAGAGATTACCCCACACTTATATGGGCAATTGGTCTACAACAAAAGAGCCAAGAATGTAAAATGAGGAGAAGACAGCCTCTTCATTAATGGTTTTGGAAAAACTGGACTACTTTCTCACACCCTATACAAATGCAAAATACATTAAAGACTTAAATGTAAGACCTGAAACTATAAAACTTCTGGAAGAAATCAAAGGCAGTACATTCTTTGGCATCAGTCTTAGCAATATTTTATGAGCAGGCTCCTCAGGTAAGGAAAACAAAAACAAAAATAAACAAATGGGACTACATCAAACTAAAAAGCTTTTTCACAGTGAAGGAAACTACCAGCAAAAGGAAAAGGTTGCCTAATAAGTGAGAGAAGATATTTGCAAATGATATATCTGATAAGAGGTTCAGAAAGGATGCATACAACTCAATATCAAAAAATCAAACAACCTGATTTGAAAATGAATGGAGGACCTGCATAGACATTTATCCAAAGAAGACATAGATGGCCAACATACACATGGAAGGTACTCCACATCACGAATCATCAGGGAAATGCAAATTAAAACCATAATGGGATAGCACCTCACACCAGTCAGAATGACTATTATCAAAAAGACAAGAAATAACAAATGTTGTCAAGGATGTGAAGAAAAGTGTTCATAATGGTAAGTTGGTGCAGCCATTATGGAAAATAGTATGGAAGTTCCTCAAATAAAAAATAGAACAACCACAAAATCTACTAATTCCACTCCTGGGTGTTTACATAAAGAAAATGAAAACACTAATTAGAAAAGATATATGCACTCCTATGTTCATTGCGGCATTATTTACAGTAGCCAAGATATGGAAGAAATCTAAGTGTGTATCAATCGATGCATGGATACAGGAGATACATATATACGCAATGGAATATTACCAAGCCATAAAAAGAATTAAATCTTGACATTCGTGAAAACATGGATGAACCTAGAAGGCATTATACTAAGTGAAATAAGACAAAGACAAAAACTGTATGATTTCACTTATATGTGGAGTCTAAAAAACACAACAAATGAGCAAACATAACTAACCAGAATCACAGTCATACATACAGAGAGAAAACAGGTGGTTGCCAGAGGGGTAGAGTGTTGAGGACGAGAGAAATAGGTGAGGGAAATTAACAAGGACAAACTTTCAGTTACAAAATAAATGCGTCATGGGTATAAAATGTACTGCATGAGGAATATAGTCAATAACTATGTGGTATCTTTGTACGATGACAGATGGTAACTAGACTTATCATGGTGATCATTTCAAAATGTATAGGAAAATCAAATCACTATGCTGTGTACCAAGAACTAACAATGTGTTGTAGGTCAATTATACTTCTAAAACAAACAAACAAAAAAATTAGATTTGTGGTTACCAGAAGTGAAGGGTGGTGGGAGGGGAAATTAGATGAAGGTGGTCAAAAGGCCCAAACTTTGAGTTATGAGATAAATATGTACTAGGGATGTAATATACAATAAGATTAATTAACACTGCTATACATCATATATGAAAGTGATTGAGAGGAAACCCTGAGTTGTCATAAGGAAAACAAAAGTTTTTCTATGTTTTAGTTTTATATCTGTGTGAGATGATGGATGTTCACTAAACTTATTCTGTTAATCATTTCGTGATATATGTAAGTCAAATCATTATGTTGTATACCTTAAACATCCACAATGTTTTACATCAATTATATCTCAGTAAAACTGGAGGGAAAAAACTGAAGTGAGGATTCCAAGAAGATGTCAGAGAAGATGTCAGGGCTCTGTCTCCTCACCTAGACAGCTATTACACCGACAGAATTTGTCTGATGTAACTACTTTAGAACTCTGCAGTTTACTGAAGGCTTCCAAGTTCCAGGGGAGTGCTTTGGAAGTGGTTAATTTTGGTCAATGTTAGCTTTTAGCACAGTAGCAGCTACCTATCCCCCACTCCAAGCCCTTTGGCAGGCAGCTGTGCACATGTTCCTGGAGCAACCTGCACACAGCTTGCAGGAACCAGGGTGGGCAGCGAGAACCTCGTCCTCTGAATATATTGGACATCTGCTCCTGGCCACTGATTGCTGTTTCTGATCACGAGGTGCAAAGAGGAAGACAGTCATTCTTGTTTAACGTCCCCCTCCATTTTGCAAGCCTCTTCTCCTCTGGCTGAAGTGATTTCCAGGGAATTTGAAGGAATGGTGACCCCTTTCCCTTCATTTTTCTCTTTTTCCTCTTTTGAGAGCCAGACTTTAAAGGCTAGGAAATTCAAAAGCAACTGCATGTATGGGGAAAATTAAGAGTGACCGTGCATCCCAGGGAAAGGCACAGGCTCAGAAAACAACTGAGAAAACCTCGAGTTTACACCTCAGGTTGATCTTCGGCACAGAGATAGCCTACAACAATCAAAAACGAAACCTACCACACCCTGGGGAAGAGACAGAATCTGATTTCTAGAGTTACTACATTATTAGACTCAAATGTCTAGTTTTCAATTAAAAAATTTACAACGCATATAAGAAATAGGAAAGTATGGTCCACTCAAAGAAAAAAAAATCAAGAGAAAATGTCCCCCAAAGAGACTTGATAGCATATCTGCTTGACAAAGACTTTAAAACACCCTTCTTAAAGGTGCTTGAAAAACTAAAGATGTGGAGAATGTCAAGAAAATGATATGTGAACAAAACAGAAATATCAATAAAAGAATAGAAAACCTGGAAAGAAGCTAGACAAATTCTGGAGCTGAAATGTACTGAATGAATATTGAAATGAAAAAAAATTTACCAGAAGGATTCGAAGGTTTATTTGAGCAGATAGAGGGAAGAATAAGCAAATGTAAAGACAGGACAAGAGAAATCATTGAGTCTTAGACACAGAAAGAAAAAGCATTGAAGGAAAATGAACAGCGCCTAAGGGACTTGTGGGAAACTCTCAAGCAGAGCAGAATATCGTGGGAGTCCAAGAAGAATGGGGGCGGGTAGAGAGTATTTGAAGTAATATGGCCAAAAACTTCCCAAACTTGATGAAAAACATGAATGTAAATATCAAAGAAGCTCAATGAACTCCAAGTAATATGGACTCAAAGAGGTCTACACTAAGACCCAATATAATAAATTTTTGAAAGACAGAGAGAGAATCTTGAAAGCAGCAAGAGAGAAGTGACTCATTATATACAAAGGATCCTCTATAAGACTTTCAGCAGATTACTCATCAGAGACTTTGATGATCAGAGATCAATGGGCTAATATAACCCAAAATCTAAAATAAAATAAAAACTGTTGAAAAAGGATTCTGTGTCCAGAAAAACTATCCTTCAAGAGTGAGAGATAAATAAAAGCTGAAGAAGTACATTACCACTAGACCCACCCTGTAAGAGCTTTCCTGTGGCTCAGACGGTAAAGAATCTGCCTGCAATGCCAGAGACCTGGATTCAATCCCTGGATGGGGAAGATCCCCTGGAGAAGGGAATGACAACCCACTCCAGTATTCTAGCCTGGAGAATCCCATGGATGGAGGAGTCTGGCAGGCTACAGTCCATGGGATCACAGAGTCAGACACGACTGAGTGACTAAGAGTACCCTGTAAGTAAAGCTCAAGAGAGTCCTGCAGGCTGAAATAAAATATCACTAGACAGTGATTTGAAGGTGTATGAAGAAATAAAAATCTCACAATAGGTAGACACACAGGGAGAGTAACACCGGCACCGTGGCAGCACAGGACATCCTTCATTTTGCCCTTACTTCAACAACAAAAATTAAACAACCATCCCTGAACAAAGGTGCCTCTGTGGGAGTTGTGGGATCCAGCACCTTACATCAAGGGACCCAACAGGATCCTGCCCATCTGTGCATCAGCTAATGGGCAGACAGACCTCAGTCCTGGCAGTGAACTCTGCAGTGGCCTGTGAAAAGGTTCCAGCCACTCTTGGCTACAGGACCTGGAGAACACTGACTTGGGCAGTCTCACACAGAGCCTTTGTGGAAGTCCAGGTTTCTGGAGGAGAAGTTCTGGCCCTCCACTGGAGCAAAAATATAAAAGTTTGAACACACTTGGATGGCAGTTAGTAAAGAATGGAGGGTTTGGGATGAGGCAGCCATATGAGAGAAGGCCTAGAGGTCAGCAGTGAATTAGTACTAATACATACAAATGCCAATGCTAACACTAAAAAGTTAACTCTTTCTAAATGTTCTTTATGTAATTATGCACTAAGCTGAGCACTTTTTACACGCCTCATTTAATGTAACCTTCAAATGTCTCTTCTGTTTATGGTAGGGATGGTTATCACAGGAGAAACTGAGGACTAGAGAGATAAAGCTTGCCTAGATTCCCCTAGCTTACAAGTAGCCAGACCTGGTTTGGAACTCAAATCTGCTGATTGAAGTTGTGCTGTTGTTTAGTCAAGTTGTTGTTTAGTCACTAAGTCATGTCTGACTCTTCGCAACTCCATGGACTGTAGCCTGCCAGGCTTCTCTGTCTGTGGGATTTCCCAGGCCAGAGTACTGGAGTGGGTTCCCATTTCCTCCTCCAGGGGATCTAAGGATTGAATCCATGTCTCCTGCATTGGCAGGCAGATTTTTTTTTTTTTTACTACCGAGCCGCTGGGAAAGCCTCTAAGAAGCACAAGAAAGCCGGGGCCCATTCGAGGAAGAGCAAATATGAGGGGTCTAGGAGGTATCGTGGGAGGCGAGATAGATAGGGGTGAATTAGTTTATAACCTTAGACACTAGATGTGGAAACCTGATCTTCACTCTGAGATAGTTTAGAGGCAAGAAGAAGCTAGGATCTAGGATAAGCCCTTTGGGTTCAGGAGAAGGGAGACAAGGCCAGGCTGGAGGCTACTTCAATAGCCGAGACCAGAGGTGATGGAGTCTGGCTGGCGTTGGGTGGAAAGCAGCAAACAGATCGGGGAACTGGAACTTGTGAGATATGATGACTGTAGCAGGTCTGGGGGTTCTTACTTGGCAAAGGGGTGAGGGTGAGGTGCTGAGCAGGGAGTGGGGAAGGAGTTCCCAGCCTGTTTGGCTGAGGAGGCAGGGGATCGGCTCAAGCTGGTGGAGCAGAAGGCTGTGTGCTTATCTTCTCCTGTGAGAACACCAAAATCGCAGCTAGCTGCTGAACAACTATCAACAGGAGGACTCTGGAACCCACCAAAAAGACACCCCACATCTAAGGACAAAGGAGAAGCTGCAACCAGATGGCAGGGGGGGGTGCAATCACAATAAAACCAAATCCCATACCCACTGGGTGGATGACCTACACACCAGAGAACAATAATACCAAAGATTTTCTCCCACTGTTGTGAAGGCTCTAGGCCCCACATCAGGCTTCCCAGCCTGGGGATCTGGCAAAAGAACTGGGAATCCCCAGGGAATCTGCCTTTGAAGGCCAGTGGGATTTGACTATAGAGCTTCCACAGGACTGGATAAGGAGGCCAGCTTGGCGACCTGGAGGTGGGTCCAGGGCCCGGCTCTATCACGCATCAGCTGTGTGACCTCAGCTTGGTTACCAGTCCTCTCTGAACCTCTCAGCCCAGTATTTTTTGAGCCTGCACAGGGGAGGGAGTCCAGGGTGAGGCCATTGCGGAAGGCTGGCAGCTCCCCAGAGGCAGTGCTCACAGTGCTTGGTAAATGGCAACCCCCAGCACTTTGGTTTCCCTATTAAAGCCTGACATCACTGTATTTGTCTGACCCTGCCTGGGACACGACTGAAGCGACTTAGCAGCAGCAGCAGCAGCCCTTGAAGCAGTTGATCAAATGTATAGTTTGATATATGATCAGTGATTGTAATAGTGTAACTCTAGAAGGCAATGGCACCCCACTCCAGTACTCTTGCCTGGAAAATCCCATGGGCGGAGGAGCCTGGTAGGCTGCAGTCCATGGGGTCGCTGAGGGTCGGACACGACTGAGCGACTTCACTTTCACTTTTCACTTTCATGCATTGGAGAAGGAAATGGCAACCCACTCCAGTGTTCTTGCCTGGAGAATCCCAGGGACGGGAGAGCCTCGTGGGCTTCCATCTATGGGGTCGCACAGAGTCGGACACGACTGAAGCGGCTTAGCGGCGGCAGCAGCAGCCCTCCGGGGACTGACATTGATCCCAGATGTCACTGACATGTGACTACTGCAGGGCTTACTTTAAGACCTTCTTTCTGATAACTCTGGGAGATGCAGTCCAGGACACCTTTGTATTTGTTTACATAAACCCCATCAGCTTGCAGTCGGCTCTTCATGACATCCATGGGAGTTGCTGTTCCCCAAGAAATTGCTCCTGTAAAGAGAGACAAATAGCTATGAGGGGCTAGCTGGTCAGGGTCTGGAGGGGCGCTGGCTCCCTGTAGATTTCTGGAAAGAGCGCAGGGTCAGGACCTAGGAAAGGGGCCCCCGATCCTCCCTCACCACACGCTATGGGACTCTGCAGAAATTTTCTGCCTCCTCTAGGCCTTGGGCTTGTCTTCTGTAAAATGTGCCAGCAGCACCTCTCTTCGTGGGACTGCTGTGAGGACAAATGAACTAACGCGTATGAAGCATTGAGCACAGAGCCAGGTGTGTAGCTAGTGCTTCATAAGCAGAAGCCTGTATTGACAGCTGTTATTGCAAGAAAAGGCCCAGTACTTTCCAAGCACACACAGGGGAGGGAGTCCAGGGTGAGGCCTGAGGCTGAAGGCTGGTAGCTCCCCAGAGGCACAATTTATCCTGGACACAGAGACACTAAACAAATACTTGCAGATAGGCTGCTGGCCAGCTGAGGGATTGTAGAGAAGAGGGAAGGGGCAGGTCTTTAAAGAGTTCTTATCTTTCGCAGTGATGTGGAATAGAAGAAACATTGGGACCATGTGCCACTGAGTCTTCTTCATTGGATAAAGCTCAGGTGTCCCGGTTTGAGCACTTTTGTGACTTTAAAGGACTCCAAGAAAACAGCCCCAGGTTATTGTGTAAACACAGACATTGATTGGCACATTCTTTGATGGAGAGACAAAAACAAACTGATGCCAAAGTCCAAGGCAGCTGGTTTGCAAAGTTTTGTAACTGGTGCCTAGCAGCTCCCAAATGAGGCCTTAGCCTGTCCCCAGCTCCCTGCCCGTCCTGGCCTCCTAGCCTTGGTCCTCTGGAAACCCTCTGGGCATCTTCTGCCTCCTGCCAGGATAAATGGGGCTGCTTTCCCTGGAGTCAGTTCAGGTGCTGCCCTGGCATACCCCTCTCTTCTCAGCCCATGGGCTTGGGTATTACAAAAACAGGTTTGCCTGCCAGGCTACATGCATCTGTTCTCACCAGAAATGAGAGCAGTAGGGGCCTGTCTGCCCTTTCAGCCAACAGGCACTTACTGAGCACTTACTGGGAGCTGGCACAGGCCAGGCCTCAGACATGCAGTGGGATGGGGAACACTGGGGTCTGGTGGCTAAGATGTAGGCTCTGTTATGTATTTCCTGTTTCAAGCACAGCTGGTTATGATGAGGAGGAGAAAGAGTGACAATTTTCTTTCTTTCTTTTTTTTTTTTTAAATATTTATTTCACTGCACTGGATCTTATTTAGTTGCAGCATCTGGTTCCCTGACTAGGGCTTGAACCCTGGGTCTCCTGCACTGGGAGCTCAGAGTCTTAGCCACTGGATCACCAGGGACGTCATGACAACTTTCTTCTCTCCAGTGGATCTTTCCTGTCAACATCAAACATACCAGGCTATCAGCCTTCTTAAGAAGCAATCCTCTTTCGACTTCCATTCCCCTCTCTGACTACAGCTGTGTTTCTCTCTTCCCCAGTACAGTGCAGTCAAATCCCTCAGAAGTGTTGTGCGTACTTGGGTTCTCCAATTTCTTTCATCCCATTCTCTCTTGATCCCACTTCAATCAGGTTCTCACACCCTTCTCTTTATCCAAATCTTGTCAAAGTCACTGGAGGCCTATGTGTTGCTAAATCCAAGCCCTGGGAATAGCAAGTGCAAAGACTTTGTGGTGGAGAGAGAGCCAGGCACAGTCAAGTTGCAGGAAATGGACCAGTGTGACTGACACTGAACTAAGCAAGGGGACGTGAGCAGAAAAGGAGGGCAGAAGGGTAACAAGCAGATTGCTGATGGCCTTGAAACCACTGCAAGGTCACTGACTTCCAGCTGAAGTGACGTGGAGATGCAGCATGGGTTCTGAGGAGGGAGGCGAAGTACCCAGTCCATGGTCCCAAAGTGACTAAGTGTGGGTTTGAACTTGGCTCTTTCTGGCGGCAGTGTCCCCGCTATACCGTCTGCATTAGCTGTGTGTCTTTGGGTTAGTCACTCTGAACCTGAGTTTTCTCACCTGAAAAATGGGGAGAGTGATTCCTACCTTCTGGGGAGAATGAAATCCTCATGTTAGAAAGACTTGCAGGGTGCCAATATTTTTAAAAGGTGAACCATGATAACAGAATTTCTTTTCGAAGCTCAGCGCTACCTGACACAGAGTGAGTGCTCAAAATATGCCTTCCAACTGAAAGCAGAAAGAGCCCAAGTAGGGACTCAGAGAGAAGGTGCGGGGAGAAAGAGGGGGGCCATTCCCCGTCCCTAGCCCTTTCTCCTCCTGGCTAGGTCTGACTGTATGTACATGCATGTGTGTGTGTGTGCGTGTGTGTGTGAGTGCATGTGTGTGCTAGGTCGCTGTGGTCATGTCCGACTCTTTGCGACCCCATGGACAGAGGAGCCTGGCAGGCTACAGTCCATGGGGATTCTCCAGGCAAGAATATTGGAGCGGGTTGCCATGCCCTGCTCCAGGGGATCTTCCCAACCCAGGGATTGAACCCAAGTCCCCTACATCTCCTACATTGCAGGTAGATTATTTACCACTGAGCCACCAAGGAAGCCCCAGGTCTGACCACTGCAGGTACTTAACAGAGACCTGTTGGCAGAGTGGCTGGCTGAGCCCACCCTTGCCCCACTGTCCCGCTGCAGTGCCCAGCACAGGGCCAGGGGTCAGCTGTGCTGCCCTTACCCGCCATTCCACCCGCCAGCCACACAGCACAGGGGCTGGGGCCTGTGCAGGCCGCGGGCGTGATCCAGTCACTCAGGAACACATAGGGGATGAAGTAGAGGCAGTAGCCTGGAACGTCCCTCAGCAGCATGGCGCTGGCTCCCCGGTACAGCCCCGCCAGGCCTTCTGTCCGCACGATGGTTGCGAAGCAGTGCACAGGCCCCTGGTAGGCTGGCTGCTCCCCAAGAGCTGCCACTCTGGGCTTCGAACTGAGGTTGGCTGCAAAGACAGAGCAAAACAGTGGCAAGTGGCCCAAGGCAGGAGACTGTCCATCTCTGGCACTGAGGCAGCCCAGCCCAGCCCATTGAGAGTTCCCACTCACGTCACCAATTGATTTTTACCAAACCTGCCTGTCTTGGCAGCTCACATGGGGCTTCTGAAGTCCCGGTGTGGAACACTTGCCAGCATGTGCAACCAGACCGGAGGCAGTCCCACTAGGTGACAAAACACCCATTGCCTTAGAATGCCCGGGGATTCTCCGTCAACCATCACTATGGCATTCTGAGCAGATGTGACTGCATGATGTCTCAGAACAAATGTGCTGAGCCAGACCAAGCTCTGTCTTGAAGCACAGGCTGTAAAATCCAACACACTGTGTGTGTGTGTGTGTGTGTGTGTGTGTGTGTGTGTGTGTCTACTTGTGCATAGCATGCTAAAAATCATATGAGATTTAAAACTAAACTGTTCTGGCTCCAAATCCTGGCCCTGCTTACCAACTTTCTGACCTTGGTAGGCACCTTTCAAGTCTTTGTTTCTTTACCTTTGAAAAGAGGACAAGCCCATACTGAAAGTTGCTAAGACAGTAGGTCTTAAACACTCTCACCAAATACCCACACAAAATGCTAACTATGTGAGGTGGTAGATGTGCAAACTGACCTTATCTTGATATCATTTCACTACGCATATGTGCACCAAATCATCACACTGTGAACCCTAAACTCATACAAGGCTATATGTCAACCATATCTCAATGAAGTTGGGAAATTGTATTTTTAAAAAATAAAAATGAGAATAGGCTGTGGTGAGTATAAACAAGGTAATACCTATAAAGAACTCAGCATGGTGCTAGGAATGTTGTAGGGGTGCAGTGGTCTCACCAGAGCATTACTGAGACCAGATGATGGGCTGGAAGGCTGGACATGGTCTCACTGACTCACTCCAGCCCTGGCCAGGAGGTGCCCTGAAACAACTGTAGGGCAGAACTGTGCCACTGGCCCCTCAGAGTCCAGGGCACAGAGTGCTGTCTCCTTCTCTGAGCACTGGGGTCTCTGCTGGCAGATCATTGGTCTTGGTCTGGTTGGTACATCGGTAGTGTCTTCTCAGGACATATGTAGACAGCAAGTAGTGACTCTAATCCTTCCACCTGGCTCCTTTCATCTCCCTGTCTGATGCTCATCTGCTCTGCTACAGGCCCTTTGGCATAGCTTTGACTCATGGCCAGAGAGACCTCCCAGTCCCAGTGCAGTTAAAGCAGATCATATTCTCAACTTTCCTTTCTTGGAGAACTAAGGTGATGTGACCAGGACAGAAACAGAATGGAGCTTGCTTGTGACCACATGCCCATTTTGTCACCTGGGTTCAATTCCCTGGAAGCACCAGCTCATTTGGGTTTTTACGGCATGCTGGTTTTTACAGATCATTTTCGTTACACAGGTGAACTTCCAAGCCCCCTAAATAGCCCCATCTTTATCAGATGAAGGTCAGAAAAGAATACTCAGCTTCATGATGTCACAGTCCAAATGGGAAATTTAGGAGTTAAGTACAACTTGTCCTTTTCACTTATCCTGGATGTAGACAAGGTCAAGGGGGAGGTTTCTATTTGCCTGGAAATTTTGCTTTAACAAACTAGTCCTGTATTTTCTTTCTGTGTTGGGGGAAGAGAGGGATAATGGCCATGTGTGTTAGGCCAACTGCAGGAGGCTGAGTCCCATTCTCTTTTACAAGGGATCCCGCAGGGAGTGAGCAGGTGTGGCGGCCACGTTTAGGGACACAGGGCACTCTGAGCTGAGGGCAAGGTCAGACACTGCAGTCTTTGAGAGCACTCTGAGAGATCACTGAACACTCCTTTCTCTCCCAAAGCTGCTAGGATACCACCAGGGTCATCCTGGGAAAATATGGCATTAAACCACATAGATGTAATTGTCCCAACATATAAACTTTGCCTGGGCCATGCTCACATGGAAGTACCAGTGATTTGTCCCCAAAGTCAACGTTTTCATGAATCAACTATGAGTATGATGAAGAGCTCAAACGATACTTATTGAAGGAGAGCTCCGTTAACATTCTGTTTGTTTGGAGGTACAGATGTTGGGGAAAAAAAAAAAAAAAACACCTGTCCAACTACCAGCTGGCTTTGTCAACAAAAAAATCTGCCCTTTTTTCCCTTTTCTTTTCAGGATAAGCAATAAGGAAATTCTCTCATATTCTTCTAGGGTTAGAACATAAGCAGTCTAGCTTTAATTGCTTGAAAATGATCCATTTACAACTATTACATCAATATAATTATAATGCTGACCTGGAACATTGACACAAGTCTGAGCTGGTTGTCGGGGCCTTCTGGACACCAGGTGGTACTGTGAAGCCCTCAGCTCCTTGCAGCTCATCCCTGACATTTGTAAATAAATTTTTTATTTGGAAATAATTTCAAATTTGAAAAAAAAGTACAAAAAAAAGAGAGAAAATTTTACCCGGAACACGTTTGCCCACGCACCTGTTTCTAACATGTTACCTTCTTTGCCTTACCCTCTCCTTCCCTCCCTGCCCATACCCCTCCTCCACTCCTTGCTCAAACATGGGTGTGCAGTTAAACTGAACAGACGCCTTTGTCCCAATTCCTAAACTTCGCCTGGTTCAGCTCCAGGTAACAGTGACCCGACCTGGAGTCAAGGTTTTCATCAATCAGTTGTGGGTACGATGTGACTTTCAGGAGTTACTGATAGAACGAGAGAGTCTGATAAAATTGAAAAAACATTTGGCTAAACAGAGCCAACCTTGTCATCAAGACCCAACCTGGGACCAAATCTGTACTTTCTTTCTTTTTCTCCCAAAATAAGCAATAAGGAAATTCTTTGGCCCATACATGCAATATACAATTTTATTCTCTGAGCCACTTCAAGGTGAGTTACATACAAAATAGCCCTTTACCTTAAATTCTTCAGTCTGTGATTCCTAAGAATCAAGACGCCATCCTACACGCTGTGGGAAAGGAGCCAGGTTCATAATCCACACGGACAAGCCTTGTCTAACGTACTGCCTGTGCTCACGCTCTCGGTGATCTCACGTTGACCTTTAGCGTGTTTCTCCCCCATCCCCATGACAGAATCCAGTCCATCAGGTATTATATTTCATTATCATGTCTGTGTAGCTTCCTTTCATCTGGAGCATTTCCACAGCCTTGCTTTGTTATTTATTTATTTTTTTTATGATGACAATGACAGTTTTTAAGAGTACACCACCCCCCCTCTTGTTAACAGACCTTTCCTTATCTGAGGTTTGTTCGATGTGTCCTGGTTATTACCCTGAGATGACGCATCCTTGGCTGGGCTTCTTCCCCGTTCTCCAGGCTCACCTCTTTTCCCATGAAGACCAATCAACCTCAAGATCCCCTTGTCCCCTCCAGCCTCCTCTACTTGCTTTCATTAGTTTGATTTTTCAACCAGGGTGTAATTTACATCCCATAAAGGGTGCCACTTGTAAGTGCACAGTTGGTGAGTTTTGGCCATGACGTGCACCAGATACCACATCCTACTGAGAAAATGACATCTCATGCTTGAAGTAAGCCGGTTTGGTCACTCAGGCAGAGCAAAACTCTGAAGGCTACGTCGCCTCTCCTGCTTTTCAAGGTAAAAGGATTCTGTGGTGTCAATGACATGTTACCCGATGAAAAGCGAATCTCTTTCAGGTGACAGTTGTTACAGGCCCACCTACTTTAGTATGGGCAATTAGTAGTATCGGTATGGGCAATTCACACAGGACCATGAGGCAGAAGGCAGCAGGCATTCTGATCAGTTGCTCAAACCACAAGATGCTCCATGGCTCAGCTGGGGAAGGTGTTGCCAGGGAGTCCTGGCAGCCAGACTTAGAAAAGCGCTGAATCAGAGCCTCTGATAACTCTAACTCTGGGCCAATTTTAGTCTGTGTAAAACAAATTTTGGTGACCCTTAAAAACTGACTTGGGAGGTTGCTGGCAAGCAGCTCTCAGAAATATACACAACCGATACACGTGAATTTGTATGTCTTTGTGCAAGGAACCCAAGGAAGGAGGTGGGTACTTTGCTCACACTGAACCTTCCCTCAGCCTATTGTTCAGGAACCTCCAGGCCTTGGGCTTGGGGAGGCACACATGCCTGTGAAGGGATTCACATTAGGTATATTTCCTTCTAGGGTGAAATGCATTTGGTTTCCCTCATAAGAACTTTTTGTTCTGAAGTAAGGATAAGATGATGAATCAAATTTTGATTATTTCTTACCCTAAATGCTTTACTATTTGCTTTGCTATTGAGGCCATTCTTTACTGTCTTCTTTAAACTAAGAGCCTTTTACTATAATAAGTGCAGTAACACTCAAGATGTCTGTAGTTTTCTTTGTTTTCCTAAATTCATTTAGGATAAACTCAAGCCCACAAGACAGGCAGGATGTTCAAAGTCAGTAATATCAGCCCCCACTCGGCTNTTTTACTGTCTTCTTCAAACTAAGAGCCTTTTACTATAATAAGTGCAGTAACACTCAAGATGTCTGTAGTTTTCTTTGTTTTCCTAAATTCATTTAGGATAAACTCAAGCCCACAAGACAGGCAGGATGTTCAAAGTCAGTAATATCAGCCCCCACTCGGCTCCTCACCTTCACCTAAGAGCACAGGAAGCCTCCACAGTTCTAAAAAGACCCCTCCTCCAGGCTCCCCTGCGTTGTTCGGCCCAGTCCCCTCCTCGCTCCTTGGACCACATGCTGTGGCCATCTGGGCCCACTGCTCAGCAGCAGCATCTGGCACCCGGCTTGCTGGCTCCTGCCTGGGCCAGGAGGCCCCTCTGATGGCAGGCGCCTCTTCAGAGAGCTCTGCAGGAGATGGGGGCGTCCAGGTTTAGCCAGTCCTCTCACACAGGTACCCACACAGTCACTCCTCGGGGGTCCCCCTGCCTCAGAGAGGCTGCACGGGCCCAGGCCCAGGCTGAGGTCCCCGTAGATCTCCCTCCGGCGCCCCCCTTCTGAGAACCCAGGGACCTGCTGCAGCATCCCACGGTGCCCTTCCCAGACACAGCACAAGCCCTTTTAACTCTTTCCTTCCTCGGGCAATGCTGTTCAGTGATTTCAGTGGGTCCTGGCCTGGGAGACAGGAAAGTCAGGTGAAGCACACTGACTAGTCACAGATCCACTTGAATAAGGAGAGCCCAGGCCTCAGGGACACAAAGGACTGCCCACTCCTTGGGAGGGAGAGCACCACTTGACCTCCTCTGTTGGTCGGTGGGGGTTGGAGGTGGATACAACATCGTTTCTTAACCCATCAGTTTCTCCAGAAAATCCTGAGCAGCTCAGCCACCCACAGATGAGGCCCTGCTGGTCCCCAGTCAACAATGTGCAGGCTCACCAAGTGTTCTGTGCTCAAATACCCCTGGGCCAGCAGGCTCTCAAGTGCATGGGGGGAGCAAGGGGTTACTTCAAGGGACTCACCAATCCACAAGCCTTGAAGACTGATAGAATTCCTCAAGTATCTCATATACGTGTCTGACCATTTTTCTCATATAGGTGCTGACCATTTTTCTCATGTAGGTGCTATTGTGGGAACTCAATAAATATTACTTAAATACACTGATAATGCACAGTAGTGTCTTATTATATGTGTTTTCTTAATCATGGACACAAAGTAAAGCCACTGTTCTATGGATTGGGCTCCGTTTCGTATATTTAAAAAGTACTCATAGGGACTTTCCTGGTGGTCCAGTGGTTAAGAATTCACCTTCCAGGACTCAGTTCGATCCTTGGTCTGGGAAAATAAGACACAACATGCCTCCTGGCAGCTAAGCCTGAGTTCCGCAATTACCAAGCCAGAGGGCTGAAACTAAGACCCAACGTGGCCAGATAAAAGAGATAATTTTTTAAAAAGGTACTCATAGAAAAACCAGGACCCTAGTGCCTGCCAAGACTCCACCCCTGTCATGGTCTGTTTGGGTGGCTTCTGTTTTTGGAGCACGTGGTTTTCCCCTAACTGGCTCAGTGAGTTTTCTCACTGATGTCCATATCTTCACTGGGCTTTTGTGAAAATTAACTGAGAATGCACTTTGGCAAGCACAGTTTACCAAAATGTGTGTTGTACAAATGTATTTTACTTGAGGCAAATAGTTATTGCTCTTGTCTTTACTAACTTGTCCTGATGTCCTCATTAGAGCCACACACTGTGATGGGTCCCAGGCCCTGTGACCCTGTGCCTGACACTGTGGGCTGTATGTGCCTCAGCGCCATTCAGAGAACACTTGAGCATCTGAGCGGCAGCGGAGCCTCCCAAAGCCTCACCCCTCAGCCCTGTCTCAAGCCCAGCCCTGTCTGATCCTTGTGCGAGAAACTAAAAGACGCTTCCAAGTCATGGTATAAGCTTCCACACTGTTCTAAGACGCTGTGGAAGCAGCCAGTACTACGGATGGACATCCTCCAATAGACAGGCTGAGTATAACCTCTGTGGTTTGGATTTGGAGAGACTGGGGGACCCTGGGTTCACCTCCCCAGGATACTACCGACGGGAAGCTCTGACCTGGTTCCTATTTGTAGAGGGTATGGCAGTTTTCTCATGATCTAAAGAGTCCATGATGGGCAGATGGTTTACTAGAAGGAGCTCTGTGTTAGGAGCAGCTGGGGTTTGCTCTGCTGCTCAGTTGCTATTTTCTGTACAAACTAGTGCAAAAGACTCCCCCAGCACTAGCCTTCAGTCTCCTTGTCATAAACAAAAGGGGAAGAATAAGAGGCCTCTCCATATCCTCACTGGGCTTACGTGAAAATTAACTGAGAATGCACTTTGGCAAGCACAGTTTACCAAAATGTGTGCTGTACAAATGTATTTTACTTGAGGCAAATAGTTATCGCTCTTGTCTTTATTAACTTGCCTTGATGTAATTTCAGATTCCAGAAGAGCCAGACCTGCCAATCTCAGGCAGCTGTGCCCTGCTGTGACCTGCCGTGACCTGCCAAGCCTCCTGTGGAAGACTGTGGATACTCACGCAGCACTGACAGCTACCAACACTAGAGTCAAGTATAGAAATCAAGACAACAGTTGCCCTTGTCAATTGACTGAAAGAACAAATGGGTGTGTCCCTATTTACTGTACACAACTTGTACAGTGGTGTGTCATGTTGTGTACATCTTCATTAATTTTGGAAAGCTATGTGAGACCACAGCTTGAAAAATTGTCCAGAACTCAAGGGTGCCTCTTGAACTGCATGGCTATATGCCTGGCCTCTTCACAAAACGCCTCCCTCCACTTTTGGGCTGCCATTGCTCCAGCCCTCACTTCCTATTGGCATACAGCCTACTTGAGAAGAAGGCCCCAACTGCGGTTTCTGTGCCACTTGTCACATTCCAAGAATTCCTGCCTTCCCATAGGCTTCCTTCTTTAGAAACTGATGGAGCAACATATATCTCTTTACAGAGCTTAGCATCAATCATTCCTGCCCTGAACTGGGAAATTCTTAGAAAGTATCAGATGGCTAACCTGCCTAGAGATAAATATCCCTCTGAGCAGCCACACATCTTTATGGGAGCAATAAAACTATGTTGCCAAAGAGACAAACTGATGTACTCAGGGCCTCTGAGGCACAGTTACTGCCCTTCCCAGTCAGACATTTCTGAAGGTCCAGGGAAATCACAGAAATGGTTTCACCCCATTTTGTCATCAGACAGCCTTCCAAACTCAAATGGGCTTTGTGTTCAGGTGAGTGGCTGATGATCACCCCTCGGCTGGCACTCCCCACTGTTGCCATCCAACCCAGCCCTTGTCAGCGTGTCCCCTCTCGGCACATCCAGATATTAGGACCCTCTCCTCCTCGAATCCTGGCTACACTCTCTACCCTTCGTTCCATCAGATTANCCTTCCAAACTCAAATGGGCTTTGTGTTCAGGTGAGTGGCTGATGATCACCCCTCGGCTGGCACTCCCCACTGTTGCCATCCAACCCAGCCCTTGTCAGCGTGTCCCCTCTCGGCACATCCAGATATTAGGACCCTCTCCTCCTCGAATCCTGGCTACACTCTCTACCCTTCGTTCCATCAGATTATAATAAATATGGTAGAGTCAGGCTCCCTCAACTTCCTTCCTCTTGCCTCAAAATTCTCCCTCAATTCTCTCTCTCCTTCTTCTCTCCCAGTTTGGAAGAGAAAGTCTTTGTCTTTGTTCTCCATTCACTGTCACCTTGACTTCAGCAGCTCTCCCCTCTTCCCTCTCCTCCCNCCACTTAGAAGGTGGCCAAGCAGAGGGGTCTTATCCTCTGTCAGGTGTATAGCTGAGGTCCCAGGAAGGACCAAGACGCAAGCCTTCCATCACACAGATGAGCAGACTGAGGCCTAGAAAAGGATGGTATCTTCCCTGAGGAGGCAGAGTAAACTGAGAGCCAAGGACCAAACTCTAAGGTCCTGGAATTTGTCTAAGAGCCCCCAGCGCGTCCTTTCTCTACAGCCGGCCCTTTCTGTCCACGCAGCAAGTGCCTTCTCGTTCCTTCCAACCTCCTTCATCAACACTGGCCCCAGGAGAAGAGGTGGGCACCTCTTTCCAGCAGGGAGGAGATGTCAGTTCCAGCTCACCATGGGGCAGAGTAGCCAGCCACACAGCAGATAAGAAATGAAACTCTAATGGAACACTGACGGCAAGGTGAGGGGCACCCACTTCATGAGCCAGCAGCCAATCCAGCTCAAGGCCTCCTGGCTGCACTCCTTGGTGTGCGGGGCAGGTGTGGTTCTGAGACCCGGACAGTCACACAGGGCCGCTCACTTGACTCAGTGCTCTACTCTTGCCCTTTTAAAATTCTTACTAATTTGTAATCAAGAGATTATTTTCGTTTCACGCCAGGGGCTACAAACTATAAAGCTGGTGCTGGTCAGTCATGAATTGTGTGTCCTTGAATAAGTATCTCAACGTCTGGGAGCCTCAGTTTTCTCATCTGCAAAATGGAAACAATCACAGTGCCTGCCTCAGGAAATTGATCTGAAGATGAATTAAGAGAACACATGTGGGGCTTTTCACAACGTCTGTTACATAGTAAACCCTTGACTAATGAGAGTTATTGCTATCAATAAAATGATTTGACATAGATGCTCTGCTCCATAAAAAGGATATTAACCAAATCCCAGAGCTAGGAAGCCACGAGAGGGTCACAGGTACCCAGACACCAGGCCACCTCCCAGGCCTCTTACCTTCCTGAAATGGCTGTGTTTGCATCTGCAGCCGGATCTTGATGAGGTCCACGGGCGCACCCAGCCCGACAGAGACCACGCCGGCCACCATGCTGGCCAGAAGCAGGTCGGACAGCACGTGCTGTGGGCCAGCCTCAGGCTCCCGGCACCGGTGGTGGCTGAGGAACCTCTGTGTGTTGCTGAAGACCCCAAACACCACCGAGTTGTAGACGGCGATGCTGGCAAGGGGGAAGGACATGCCCTTGAAGAAGCCAAACACCTGTGAGGAGACCCAGGACGAGGACGCATGAGGGCCTGTGCCACCCCTGGCACAGACCTTGCCCTCCTGGAGGCCACGGCCTGGTGGGGGAGACACCACAGGAAAAGCAAGCCAGTATGTCAGTGGAAAGAATAAGAGGGCGCTGATGAGAAAGGAGAAACAGGGGAGCAAGAGAGCATCCTTGCCCTGAGGAGGAACTGGCTTCTGCATGAAGCTGCTTCTTGAGCCATGGTGTGCTGGGCCTGGGACCTGCATTTGTCACCAGAGTGGCAGTATTCCTGGGCTGTGGCCGAGGGCAGCCCATGGAGGCCCAGTGGGCAGTGGGCTTGCCAAGCACCACAAGATCCCTGCTCATGTGCCACTCCAACAAAAGCATTCTCTGGGCACGCGCCAGGCCCTGCAGGACAACAAGAAAGAAGCACTTTCTGCCTGCACTGAGCTCACAATCTGCAGGCAGGGGAGAAGGGGACCCAGGCAGACAGAGTGACAGGCAAGTAAAATATAGTGCGCTAAGTCTGTAGTGGTGGGGTGTGAAGGGTTCCACAACCCCCCCCCAGGGGCACCTGGGCCAGCAGGTAGCTGGGTGCCCCTGAGCATACACGGCTGTTGGGACAGAGCCGGAGGGAGAATCCCCGACTGAACAGCATGAAAGGCTTCTGTACACACATACTGCATTCTCAGCAGACAGCACAGATGTGCCACTGAGCCTGGGAAATCCCAGAGGCCCTTGGAGGAGTCAGGGCCACATCCAGGGCACCAGAGGTGAAAAAGTACTGGGAAGCCATTGTAAAAACTCCAGGCTGTATTCAAGCCGGTTCAGCCTGACCTGAGTGCCTGCACCCTGTTTACAAGAGCCTGGACACCACCTCACACAAGTGCCCACACACGCATGTGCATGCAAACACACAAGCGTGCACTCACCATACTCCACACTCCTCCTCTACAAGGCCGGTCCGATAACTTGGGACATCGCTTAGCTTTGAACCACCATGTCTTAGAGGAACGCCAAAGTCCCCACAGAAACCCCAGGGCACATGTCCCTAAAAGGAGAATCAACAGCTGCCATTCAGAGGACGGAGGAGTAGGACATTACACCGGAACAGCTAGTGCTGGGTTTGCAGGGCTCACCCTGAGCAGACCATCCAGAGAATCAGAACAACACGCAGACACAAGACACACTCCACCAAGAAGAAGAAACTGCAGGCGCGAGCAGGAGCCTCCTGAGCTCCAGGCCACTTCCCAGGAGGGAGCCCGGTGGGGACAGAGGCCAATAAGGGGGTCATGTTCCCAGTGACTCAAGGAAAAGCCCAGTGCTGCCACAGGCTTACACCTATTTCTTTTTTTTTAATTAATTTTTATTGGAGTGTAATTGCTTTACAATGTTGTGTTAGTTTCTGCTCTACGGCAAAGTGAATCAACTATACGTACACATATACCTACAATTTTTTGGATTTCCTTCCCATTTAAGTCACTACAGAGCACCGAGCAGAGTGCCCTGTTCTACGCTGGAGGTTCTCAACAGTTACCTATGTTATACATAGTAATGTGAGTATACAGATAAATCCCAAACTCCCAGTTCATCCCACCCCCACTTTATCTCCTGGTGTCCATATATTTGTTCTCTGTCTGCTTACATCTATTTCTTTAAACTAATAGTTCATTTCATCCTAAATTTTAAATTTTATTTAAAATTCCCCAAGGAGAAGTCTTGGAAAGTCTTCAAAAAGCACATACTCATTCTCAAGAATGGCACCTGATGCTTCTACAAAGTTACTCAGATTTTCCCCTCTGCAGAGAAAACCCCTGGGTCCCCTGGTCTGGAGGCATGTGATACAAGCCTGCTCTGGGTGTCTGGGACCAAAAGAATCACCCCACTCCCACCCCTTGCCCTACTCTGGGATAAAGGGAGCTAGTGGGATAAAGTGGCTTACTGCCACTCATCTGGTTTTGAAAACCTGACAGGTCACCCTGTTTTTGCAGGAATTTTCCACTCCATGTTCCTAAGTGCCTCAAAATTTCTCCAGAGAGGACACACAGTTTTTTTCCCCAATAATATTGCACCCAGGGACAGGGTTAAATGTAGGTAATACATAATATTTGAGGAGTGGTGTGAGATGAACAGGGAACACTGAGCCAAAGGTGATGAGAGTCATGAACAGGGGGTGAGGACGGTGACCTTGGTCCCCAGGAGAACCTTCCCGCCAGGAGCACTTACACTCTCCCTCCTGTACACCGTGCGAATGCAGCTGAGGGTGCTCCCATAGCCAGAGCCGGCCTGCAGGCGAGCCTGCGGAGAGAGGCAAAGGCAAGGGCCTGAGGGCCAGGCGGAGACAAGTCACGTCCCCCCCACTCCCATGATACTGGGCTCCCAGCACAGGGCTCCAGAGAGGGGAAGGCCCTGCCCCTGTGACCCCGTCCCAGCCTGGCTGGCCTTCCGTCTTCTAGCCGCACCGCCTCCCTACACGTCCCATTCGCCCCTTGCTAAATGCAGCAGGAGGCCCCTCGAGCTGCGAGAAGACAGGCCCGTTTGTTGCACAAGAACAGCACTGGTTTGGAGACATATGGTTTTGCTACATCTTGAACACAAGAGCTAACTTGTGGCTCCGGCCTGTCTCCTGTCCAGCACCCTGCCCTCCCAAATACTCCTGGAAGTGGCCTGCTCACCTCACCTCCTGACAGATACAGAACCCCCCCATCTGTCCCCCCAGTGGTGCACTGGGCTCCTTGATGGCCTCCCGCTCCCCTGCTCACTCCTTTTTCTGTAGCCACACAATACTCAGACTAATCTTTTCCAAACAACGATGAATGTTTGTCACCGCTGTATCAAGCTCTGCAGAGGCCTCCCTCCAAAATCAGAAAAATCCCACCCCTAACCAGTACCCCGGAGGTCCTGGGTGGGGCCTCTGGCGCCTCTCACCACCTCCAGGCAATTTCCTCCACACCTGCTATGCCTGCCACAGTACACATTCCTGGACCCTGGACCACCAGTTTCTTCCTGCTTCCAGAACATTCCACCTACATTGCTCCCCTGGAAGGCTCTTCATTCAGCTTCTTCAGCTCATCTTTTAGGTCTGAACTTCAGCGCTCCAGTGATGCGATCTGCTTATCTGTTTTGCTGTTGTTGCTATTCCGTCGCTAAGTCATGTCCTACTCTTTGTGTCCCCATGGACTGCAGCACGCCAGGCTCCTCTATCCTTCACCATCCCCCAGAGTTTGCTCAAATTCATGTCCATTGAGTCAGTGATATTATCTGCCCATCTCATCCTCTGCCGCCCCCGTCTCCTTTTACCTTCAATCTTTCCCAGCATCAGGGTCTTTCCCAATGAGTTGGCTCTTCATATCAGGTGGCCAAAGTATCGGAGCTTCAGCTTCAACATCAGTTTTTCCAACGAATATTCAGGGCTGATTTCCTTTAGGATTAACTGGTTTGATCTTGCAGTCCAGGGGACTCTCAAGAGTCTTCTCCAGCACCACAATTCGAAAGCATCAGTTCTTCAGCACTCAGTCTTCTTCATGGTCCAACTCTCACATCTGTACATGACTACTGGAAAAACCATAGCTTTGACTGTATGGACCTTTTATGGTAAAGTAATGTCTCTGCTTTTTAATACATTATCTAGATTTGTCATAGTTTTCCTTCCAAGGAACAAACTTTTTTTTTTTTTCCATTTCATGGCTGCAGTCATTGTCCACAGTGATTTTGGAACCCAAGAAAATAAAATCAGTCACTGTTTCCTCTTTTTCCCCTTCTATTTGCCATGAAGTGACATGACCAGATGCCATGATCTTAGTTTTTTGAATGTTCAGTTTCAAGCCAGCTTTTCACTCTCCTCTTTCACCCCCATCAAGAGGCTCTTTACTTCCTCTACAGTTTCTGCCATTAGAGTGGTATTATCTGCATTTCTGAGGCTGTTGATATTTCTCCCAGAAATCTTGATTCCAGCTTGTGCTTTATCCAGCTTGGTATTTTGCATGATGTACTCTGCACAGAAGTTAAATAAGCAGGGTGACAACACACAGCCTTGACATAGTCCTTTCCCAATCCTGAGCTAGTCAGTTGTTCCATGTCCTAACTGTTGCTTCTTGACCCTAATACAAGTTTCTTAAGAGACAGGTAAGGTGGTCTGTTATTTCCATCTCTTTAAGAATTTTCCACAGTTTGTGGTGATCCACATAGTCAAAGGCTTTAGCATAGTCAATAAAGCAGAAGTAGATGTTTTTTCCTGGAGCTCCTTTGCTTTCTCCATGGTCCAATGAATGTTGGCAATTTGATTTCTGGTTCTTCTGCCTCTCTGAAGCCCAGCTTACACAGTGGAAAGTTCTTGGTTCACATAACTACTGAAGCCTAGCTTGAAGGATTTTGAGCATAACCTTGCTAGCAAGTGAAACGAATGCAATTGTACAGGAGTTTGAACATTCTTTGGCATTGCTCTTCTTTGGAATTGGAACAAAACTGGTCTTTTCCTGTCCTGTGGCCAGTGCTGAGTTTTTCAAATTTGCTGACATATTGAGTGCAGCACTTTAACAGCATCATCTGTTAGGATATAAAATAGCTCTGCTGGAATTCTGTCACCACCATTGGCTTTGTAGGGTATTTGGGTTCCCCGTGTGAAACAGGGCCATCTTGTATTTCCTTCTCATCCCTGGAGCAGAGCGTGGCCCTGGTACTCGGCCCTTTGCACTGACTGACCAAGGGGCTGGAGGATGAGATGGTGGCAAACCCTAATGGAGACTGACTCCACTGACTGGGGTATCTGTAGACAGGCAGAGGGTCTGAGTAAAGCCACAGGAAAGCCCAGGGCATATTTCACCCTGGGCCTAGACCAGAGCAAAGGTCTGTCAGCCCTTGAGGAAGGTGACACCCAGGCCAGCAGCATAGCTCAAGCCTCTAGGGTCTCCAATTGCAACAAGAACTAGCACATAATATGCACCTACTGCACACATGGGGAAATACTGGGCATCTTATGGAACTTATCTCACAGAATCCCACAAATGCTATGAGGTATGGATACTATCCCCACCTCACTGATGAAAAAAGCTGATTCCCTGTATAGGTTCTGATTGCTGCTGTAACAACATATGATAAATTTAGTGGCTTAAAATAAGTGCAATTTTATTTTCTTACTATGTTCTCACTGGTCTATAGAGAGCTGAGCCCTGATTAGAGAACCCTGGTCACACTGCATCAGACATAAACTTTAAGCATACCAGGTGTGCCAGGAGCCTGCAGTGAATCCTGACCCCAGCTCTGCTGCACCAAGCAGCCAGCCTGGCTCTCCCACCTGTAGGGTGGGAGTCTCTGCCCCAGGTCAGCAGCCTGGATCCTTCCAGCTTGGCTCTTTCAGAGGGGAGCCTGGGGACCTGGGACAAGTTGCTTGTCTGCATCACCACACTCCAGCACATATGCTCTTCGGGACAGAAAGGCTCGCTCACTGCTCTACCCTTGCTGCCAACGTGACAGTCCTCATGACAGCCCCACTGGTGGAAGGGGCTCACTGTCCACTTTATACATGAGGAAACTGAGGCTCAGAGAGGTTAAGGGAGAAAATACAGGAAGTGGGAACTGGACTCCAGGCTCTTCTGACTCTAGGACTCTGGCCCAGACCTTTCTCAGTGAATGCCAGCCAGAAGGAAGGAAAATGTTCTGGAGAGAAACAAGGGCCCCAGGCCAGCCCCGGGCTGGACCCACAGGCCAGCCATGGAAGCTGGCATCATCAGGCTGGTACTCTCAACAGAGAGGTTCTCAGGTGGAACAAAGACTAGATTTTATGTGTTGGGAAAGCTTCCCTGTAAAGGTTCAGGGGGAGGAGTGGAGAAAAGGAGGAGAGTCTTATCCTTTACAGCTGACATGTGGCACAGGGTGGCCAGGCTTGCCAAGCCAGGGGCAGGAGATGAGGATGGGGCTTCCAAACAGGCTCTACCAGCCCCTGACCAGGCTGTGGGTGAAGTAGGGATACTCTATCGGGGAAACACGCTGGTTGCTTGGGTAAAACACATGGCTGTTAGATCTGCAGGGGCAGGGACCGGACTTGCTTTGTCCACCACCTCTGCCCTGCCAGCCCCACAGCGCCTGCATGGAGAAAGCATCCAGGATGTGTTTGATATATGAGCAAAAGGCTGGACTTGTGTGAGGCAGGAAATACCTTCAACTATCTAGACATGTAGGCTGACCTCCCCATCAGAAGAGAGCAGGCCTGGGCTCTGATGGAGGAGGGGCCCACAGTCACATGGGGAGGAAGATGGGGAGGAAGGAGGCCACAGCGGTCCCTGGAGGAGGGCCTGAGAGCTTCCTCTTTGTGCACCGTCCTGGCGGAGCATTAGATAGGAATGTGGAAGTCAGGGTGAGGAGGCACTGTTAGTGGCCGCCTTCTCAGGGTATAGCTGTGAGTGCTGCTTAGCACCAGGACAGAAAGGAAGGCAGGGGTGGGGGTGGAGTCAGACGTCCCTTTGTAGCACCTCACTTCCCAGTGCTTCAGCTTGTAAGCCCTTCCCCTTTCTGGGCCAGTTTCCACACCTACAGAACAAGGGGCATGGATGACTCCAATGCCAAGGGGCTCTGCTACTCCCATCAAGTTACCGTGGCTTCCGGTTCCCAACCATAGGTCCAGAGCCCTAAGCTGATATTCAAGACCTACAAGGATTGACTGCTCACCTACCCTTTCTGGATTCTGATCTGTAGCTGCTTTCAGAAACCTGAGGCATCAGCAAAACTGGCCATGTTGGCCTTTCCTAAGCGTGACCCCCAGGCGGTGTCCTCACTTCAGTGCCTTTGCCCGTTCTGTTCTCTGTGCCTGGGATATCTTTTCCAATCGCCTGACCTTAGATGCTGGTTCAGATGCCACCTCACACTGGAAGCCTTTTCTGGTTCCTTAGTTTCACAGAGGCTTGCAGGAGAACACTCCCAGTGCCCTTGCTCCCTCCCCTGAAGCTCCTGAGAACCTACAGGCAGAAATGGAGCATTCATGAAAACAAAATCACTGCCAAGCAATGAAGGTAGAGCATTCCAGACCGGGCCTCCTCGCTCTCCACCCCCATGGACGGGCACAGAGAGCTGGCCCTGGGCTGGCGACCTTCTGGGGATCAGAAACAGCAGGCACACTGCTGGAGGCAGACTAGCTCCAGGCCTCTTTCCAAAAGGTAATGGTGACATGGCTCCCGTACCTTGACTGTATCCAGAGGGTGGCCGACGATGACGCTGGCTGCACCTGGGGATCAAGAAGACTTGCTGGTTACTCAGCCCCTGGACTTCGAGCTTGCACCAGCTGGCTCTCAGGACAGAAGAGAGGACCCAGGCACTAACGTTCACTTACTCGGTCCATGCCCAGTCACCAGAAGGGACCCTCAGGCATGGGCTCACACCCAGAGCAAGGCAAAGAGAATGGAGGAAAACCTGGGCCTTGCCTCCAGGACAAGTACGCTATAGAAAGGGAGGTAAAGGTGCTGGGATAACTGGGTATCAATGCAAAAGAAAGGAGTTAGACCTCTCCCTCTACCATATAGGGGCTTCCCTGATAGCTTAGTTGGTAAAGAATCTGCCTGCAATGCAAGAGACCCTGGTTTGATTCCTGGGTCAGGAAGATCTGCTGGAGAAGGGATAGGCTACCCACTCCAGGATTCTGGCCTGGAGACTTCATGGACTCTATAGTCCAAGGGAGTCACAAAGAGCTGGACATGACTGAGCGACTTTCACTTTCATACCATATACAAAGTTAACTCAAAAGAAACCAAAGATCTATCCGGAAGCACTAAAACTACAGAAATCATATACTAAAACATAGAGGGAAATCTCCATGACTATAGATTTATAACAGATTCTGAAAGTAGGTTAGTGGTTGCCTAGAGGGAGAGGAATGGAATGGGGTTTCACAATAAATAGGTGTGAGGGATCTTACTGGGGGATGAAGTGTTGGGGGATGAAGTGTTCTAAAGCTAACTTACAGTAATGGTTGCGCCACTTAGTAAAAGTACTAATAATCACTAAATTGTATACTTGAAATGAGTGGATTTTACGATATGTAAAATAACATCATTAAAGTTGCTTTAAACGTAACCATATAGCATTTAGGGGCTTCCCAAGTGTCACAGTGGTAAAGAATCCACCTGCCAATGCAGGAGACACAGAGATGTGGGTTCAGTCCCTGTGTTGGGAATATCCTCTGGAGAAGGAAATGGCAACCCACTCCAGTATTCTTGCCTGGAGAATCCCATGGACAGAGGAGCCTGGCAGGCTACAGTCCATGGGGTCACAGAGAGTCAGACACAACTGAGCAACTGAGCACACAGATAGCATTTAAACAGCACCTGACACTTATGAAGTACTCCCTGCTAGTACACTCACCTTCATTTCATGGAAGCAAAACCCTGTTGATGTAAACAAAATAAGGCCAATCTCAGAATAAAGGGTGACCAAGTACTTGCTGCCGTGTGAAGTGCAGAGAGTCTTTGTGTCATCAGAGATTTTGAGCCACTCTGGTAGCCTCACCCTCTAGGACATTTCTCAAATCATGTCCCGGGCAGCCCTACTGAAGTTGGTCAGACTACTGAAGGAGCAGTCAAGGCAAGTTTCTCCCTCTCAACAGCTGAAAAGTTATCTGAAGAGGGCCTGGATGTGCCCACTGGGTCTCTGGGCACAGCCCCCTGACTGGTAAATTTAGCCCTACCCAAGGGAGCCTGAGCAACAGAACTGTTCAGTGAAAGAAATCGCCTCTGCTTGGGAGGGTGAGAGACAGGAGCCCTACAGCTTCTGTCCCCTCTCCCTGTGGGGGACAGACATGGACTCCTGCTAGGTGGGAGGGGCCACCGGAAGAGGAACCACCAACGCCAGATGCTGTTTGTGTTTTTTCCTTTCCTACAAGTCTCCTGGTCTCCACGCCTAGGACACTGGGTGGGGCACAAACACGATGGCCACAGCCTCTGCCTGAGCATGTCAGGATTTTACTTTGTCTTTGGGGAGCGGCTGCATTCATCAACATCTCTTTTCTGATGATCCTCTTGTGAGCATGCATGCTAAGTCACTTCAGTCCTGTCTGACTCTTTGAGACCCCATGAACTGTAGCCCGCCAGGCTCCTCTGTCCGTGGGATTCTCCAGACAAGAATACTGGAGTGGGTTGCCATGCCCTCCTCTGAAGGATCTTCCCAACCTGTGACTCCTGCATTGCAGGTGGATTCTTTACCGCTGAGCCGCCAGGGAGGCCCAATGCTCCTCTTAGATGGAGCCAAAAGAAAGACTGTATTTTACAATAAGCAAAGTCTCTCAAACCTCCAATAGCTGAAAAAAGGACGGACAGACCGACCCCCTACTGGACAGAGAAGAACGAAGAAGGGAGGCAGTGGATGTGACTCTTGCCCAAGCAAACACGCCCAGCAGACAGCGGCTCCAGGAGCGGTAGGTAGGGATCAGCCGGCCCAACAGTGCCAGAGAGGTGTGACAGTTGGCAGTAGCTGAAAACCATAAGCGTTTCCTCTGTCTGGCGAGGGGCGTCTGCTGTCGATGCTGGGTCCCCAGCTCTGCGCTCCAGCTCTCCCAACAGCCGGAAGCCCAAAGAGCCAGCCTGACGGTGGTGCCTGGCTCCGCATCCTGCGAGCCTGGCGTGCGGTGGTCAAGCGCCACCCTCACCTACAAGTTACCAGGAGTGCCCAAATTCAGGTGCGCACCGGGGCTCCGAAGGGAGTGTACGCGCCGGGATGCTCCATTGGCTGTCCATTCTGATGGGCGGTTTAATCATTACGGATCAGGATCAAGTTTTGCAAGCCCGAACTTTGAGGCAATCGCAGGCTCCGGAAGAATCTGAGTGGGGCTCGCGGCAGCAGGCGAGAAGCCGCAAAACCAGCCAGGCGGCGGGCGGTGCGCGCCTGGGTAGTGTGTGGGCAGTACGTGGCTAGCGCGGAGCTCCCAAATCAGGCACCGCGTGGAGACTCCGCCCGTGCAGCACCCGTCGCCTCGCTCTCTTCCTGTCGGGCCAGGCTGTCCCCGTCCACACTCACCTCTGGGGGTCCCTCCATCCCTCCCGCCCGGGGGTGCGCTCACCTCCGATCCAGCCCGCAACAAAGTCTTCCAGTTGGAAGTTGCCCATGGCCCCGGCCGCGGCGCCTCGCTTTCCCGGAGCTGGGTCAGTGCCCATTCAGTGTCTTCTGGACCGGGCCTGCGGGCAAGAGCGCCAGACGGGTGAAGTCAGGGACACGGATTCCCTGCAGGCAGGTCCTCCTCCACACCGGGCTGCCCCACTCCCCGCTCCGGGTGCCCGCGGGCGGCTGACATCACGCCCCTAGTGGACCTTAAAGGCACAGAGCGCGGGCCCGCGAGGGAGTATCCACCTGCAGTTATTCACACCTCTGAGACACTGGAAATGATTTCAGGGACATTTTTCAAATGACAAGAGGTAAAGAGGAAGGCTCTATCTGAGGTCAGGAAGTATTTGATTACAAACAGCAAGGTCACTCTGTGACTGAATTATTCAGTTGGATGGACACATCTTTTCAGCTAAAACAGAGCTAGAAAAATTGTAATTGAATGCTCAGCTATCAGGGCTTCCCTGGTGGCTCAGCCGTCAATAATCTGCCTGCAACGCAGGAGTTACTGGAGAGACAGGTTTGATCCCTGGGTTGGGAAGATCCCCTGCAGAAGGCAATGGCAACCCACTCCAGTATTCTTGCCTGGAAAATCCCATGGACAGAGGAGCCTGGTGGGCTACAGTCCATGGGGTCAGAGTCGGACACGACTGAAGCGACTTAGCATGCACACACATGCAACTATCATCTGTATCAGAAGTTCTCAATTCTTTGAGCTGACTGAAAACCATGGACAGCTTCGCAGTAGAATACAAAGGACAGACAATTTTCCATAACAACTTCAGCAGTCAGGGGCTCTTCTCCACCCCACCTTCCACATCTTTTGCAAGCCCCCAGGTTTCAAAATCCAGTCTATTCCTGAATCACTGAAATAATGTGTGGAAAATACCTAGCCCAGGTGGGCTCCAAATCGTCTCTAAATACTATCTTAATGTCCAGCATGTCCTGAGCACTGAGGTCAGGCATCTTCACTGTACCTGGGCTCACTCCTACAGCAGCCCTATGAAACAGGTGTTACCACTATCCCCATTCCAGCAAAATGATTGTGTGTCACATAAATTTTACATAGATTGTAGTCTTTTAGAAGACTGGTCAAATTAGGAGATGAAAGTTGTCACATCTGAGCTATAGGTTTAGCGGTGCACGGGCAGATGTGAGCCTATTCCCAAAGACCTGGCTGCCACAGTGGACCACCCAGGGGAGACCCCACCAGATTTGAAGGTCCGGCAGCACCCCTGGCTGAGGGCACAGAGTCCCCTGCTGAGAGCACCAGGGCCAGGTAGGAATTTCTAAAGCCCTGGGCACTCTCAGCCTGTCCCTGGCCAGGCCTTCAGGAGGGGTGAGGCAAGCCTGGAAGTTTCCTCAGACTGCTGCCTAGACATGATGTCTGGATGGCCACGTAGCAAGCACACAGTGCGTCTGGACGTGTGAACCTCGCAGGTCCCAGAAGCTACTGATTCCTCGCCCCCAAGGCTGTCTGGACCAGCCCCCATCCCCAGCAGGCAAGCAGATCCAAACCCAGCTCTGCCACCTTGACTGAGACTTCCTGCCACCCCCAAACGTATACCCCTCTGTCTCTGCTCATGCACTGCAGACAAGCCCATGGAGCCCATGCTGCCTTGCCCTGACGACGTGCTCAAGTCAGAGTCTAGGCACAGTCTCACTTCCTCCTCACAGTAGCTGTGAGGAGGCCCTGGTGTCACCCCAGCAATGGCCACTCTTAGGTGTCAACTTGGCTGGTGACAGTGCCCAGTGATTTAATCAAACACTGATCTAGGTGTGGCCGTGGAGCGAATCTGTGGATGTGGCGGCTAACTGATTTTAAGTCAGGGAGTTTATCCTTGATAAATGAGCAGACTTCATCCAACATGGAGGCTTCCCTGAGGAAGAAATTCCACATGGGACATGAGTGGCTCCAGCCTCCCAGACTGCACTCCAGATTTCACATTGCCCAGCCAGACCCTACTGTTAGGTCACAAAGAATCTCCTGCTGGTTTTCCTGTGTACACCTGTAAAACAGACAAGGCGGCTCATAGAGGGCGTAGGGAGATTTAATGAGACCCTATCTGGTCAGGGGGTCTCAGGACTCCAGAGCTGTGAGCTGGGGAGGCATTCTAGGAACGACCTGACAGATTGCTCTTGATCTTTCCCACACATTTCTCACCCCTCCCACCTTCCTGTCCAGCCCCTTGCCTCAAAATGGCAGTGGGGTGCCCATGTCCCCCTGGGCCTGTGCTGAGCCACATCAGCCGAGGACTCTCTCTTCCCTGTCCATCCCCAGGCAGGGTTGCTTACTGTCATCCCAGCTGTGTCCCACTCGGTGCCCTGGGCCCAGAGACAGCAGGACCTGGAGGTCCAAGGTCATGTCAAACTCTGCAGGGACCCAGCTCCCTCCAGGCTCAGGCTTAGCCAGCACTGTCCAGCCTGAAAGGCCAGGGGAGTGGGGTGGGCAGTCATCTCTCTCTCAATCCCACTCTGGAGGCAGGTCCTGCACCCAGCCAGGCCCCAGCTGGAGGTACATGCTTACTAGAAACATGATCTAGCTATGTAGAGTGAGGGCTCCCTGGCACCCTCAGTGTCCTGCTAGTTCCCAGCAGGGCACCTGGCCTTAGCACCTGAGGTTGCAGGAAATGGCAGGGGGTAAGGTCTGGGGGAGGGGCCTCTGCTGGGCCCGCCCTTCTCCCCCCCACACAGTGATGTCACATCCTCCAGGCCAGCATGGCACGACCGCTGCCCAGGGCTCCCTCTTCCAAAGCAAGACAGAGTCTGCCACTGAGGCTTGATCCTAAAAGGGCCGAGACAAGTGAGGGCTACCAGTAGCAGCCAACCAAACTGTGCCCCACCATGCTTGGGGCATGCGAGCGGGCAGTTATGAGAAATCAAAGGTCTCCAAAGAGTGGTCATTTTGTGAGCTCACCTTGGAGCTCATCCACAGGTGGCAAGCCTGCCAGTTCCCCCAGGTCCACTCTTTTGGAGGACCACCCAGCAGGTGCTGGGGGAGGGGGTGCTGTCATTCTTTCAGGCCCTTAGTTTGGCACCAAACGGGAAGGTCCCGAGTTGGCAGGCAGAGGCCCCGGAGCCCTGGGACAGCCTCCTGAGCCCAGAAAGCAGCTGCTTGAACTGCTAATGAGCTGCAGCAGTGCCAAGGGTGTGAGCTCCTTTCCAGAAGGAAGCTCTGTGCTCCATCCTCAAATGTGGGCCACAGATCTGCCCATGAGGCTCCCCACCGAGGGAGGTGGGGAGGACTGGTTCTTGTGGCAGCCGGGGGCTGGCCAGAGAACCCTAGATCCGGCAGGATGCTGAGTGTGGGGAGGGCTCTGGGCTGCTGCTTGGTCCTGGCATCCCCACATTGGAGCAGTGTTTGTGGCGCTGCCGTGCACATTGTATGCCACCCTTGGGAGAGAGCAGGTGAAGCAACTGAGGCAAAGAGATGTGAACTCCCTGGGGTGCTAGGGCCAGAAAGGTCCCCCAGCTCCTTTCTTCCTCAGCTCCTTCCCCAAAGGTAACCCCCAGAGCAGCTTCCACCACAGTGGCAGTGAGGATGTGCAGATGGGCGGTGCTCTGACAATCAGTGGTGCACGTCCCATTTCTCACTTGTCCTTTCTAGTCAGCATCAGCCTCTGCTCTCAGGAAGGTCTCTGTCAGAGAGGAGACTGTTTGCCTGAGACACCACAGGGGGCGACTGTGAGAACAATAGGCGAGCTGTGTGCCAAGCAGAAGTCAGGGAAGGCCCCCAGGCTTGGGAGCCTCCTGGTTGCACCCTGAGTCTCTCCAGCCTCAGGTTTCTACATCCTTAACACTCTAGGCCAAGCCCAGGTCCCCTGCCTGCACCCACCTACTATACCTGGGCCAGCTGCTGCTCCTGCCTGACCCCCAGTGGCAAAGACCCTGCTCTCTCTCTCTATCCTCAGAGTTCATCCCCTGCTCCTCTTTCCATCTGGGGACCCTCAAGGCCCTCATCTGGCCTTCTCCCAGCTACATCTGTCATCTCTCAGCTCACAACCCCCACACCTTATATCCCACCTGTCTTTCCTCTACTCAGCACCTCTGCTCAGATGGCCCTGCTCCCCTCTGTTGAGGGACCTTTAGCAACTCCCCATAGCCATGGGTATGGCTGTCTTTCTTTGGGTGCTTGTACCTCCTGCATCACTCTGTGCCAGCCTCGGATAATGGGAATTCTGGGGTCCCATCCCTGAATCTGGTTCTGATTTTCAAGGTGCTACTGAAGGTCTTCATTTGGGGCAGGATTCCTTACTTTACTTACAGTTCTCTGAGAAAGTCTATTCAGAGCCATGTTCTGACTGTATTTGGGTCTAGGGTCCATTTAATTTGATGCTCCAAGTCAAAAAATAGAGGTGATTGGCTGTGAAGTGAGGGGGGCCAGCTGCCAGGATGCTGGGCTGCCTGGGCTCTGCTTCTGGTGCTGCTGCTCACTGGGGGGCACCTTGGGCAGGTCCAGGCCTCAATTTCCCCTCTGCCTTTTGTAGCAAAGTAATGGCACCCGACTCCAGCACTCTTGCCTGGAAAATCCATGGACAGAGGAGTTTGGTGGTCTGCAGTCCACGGGGTCGCTAAGAGCTGGACACGACTAAGCGACTTTACTTTCACTTTTTACTTTCATGCTTTGGAGAAGGAAATGGCAACCCACTCCAGTGTTCTTGCTTGGAGAATCCCAGGGACGGGGGAGACTGGTGGGCTGCCGTCTATGGGGCTGCACAGAGTCGGACACGACTGAAGCAACTTAGCAGTAGCAGTAGCAGAAGACTGAAATTCTGGACCACGAAGACGCCAGAGGTGGGTGTCTTCTTAAGACATGCCAGCAGAGGGCGCTGCTGCACAGCATTTGGGGCGCTCAAGAGGCGAAGAAAGGCTTACCTGTGGCAAGGGGGAGGGGTTGCTGGCCTACTTTCCCTGGCGCTAGGCTGGCAGTCAGAGCCAGATACACGCGGGCACTGAAAGAAGTGCTGACACGGAGGCTCAGGAGGAGTCTGAGGGTGCCAGAGTGAACCTCTCAGGGGCCTGATGAGGACTTGCCTGGTGGTCGGGGGCTAAGACTCCACTCTCTCAATTCAGGGGGTCCAGGTTTGATCCCTGGTCAGGGAACTAGATCCCACACGCTGCAACTGAAGGTCCTGCATGCCGCAACCAAGATCAAAGATCCTGTGTGTCGCAACTATGACCTGGCACAGCTAAGTAAATGAATAAATATTTAAAAGTAAAAAAAGAAACTTGAGACCAAACTTAAGACCCCACACCTTGAAGAAAGAGTCTGCGTAACAAACTTTAGCTCTGAACCTACCCAAACCCATGGCTCTCTGCTCCAGGGTGAGCATGAACATGGCAAAGAGCAACTTCCTGTTTTTAAGAGAGGGGAGATGTGAAGGACTCCCAGGACATCTCGTTTTTGATGCAACTACAAAGAAAAAGACTTCAAAGAATAAAATCTCAAAACCATATGGATTCGATTTTCTCCAAAATAGAGACTTCCTAAGCGACAAACAATTTGCCAAGGGAGAAAGCTGAAGAGAACCTCAGCCTTAAATGAGGTTCAAGTTAATTTTCAGGGGAGTGGGCAGAAGGGAAGCTGCCCACTGCCCCATGGTTACGTGGTTCTGCTGAAGCCAGGTCTCCTGGCAAAACAGGCAAGCTCCAGCCCTCTCTCCACTGCAGGAACACTGCCTAAGGAGACCCCCACCTTCTCCCTCCTGCCTGCCACCCAGGTGCCTCATAATGACCACTCCTCCTCTAACTTTCTGCTGCTATCTGCTCTGCTAAGTCGTTTCAGTCGTGTCCAACTCTATGCGACCCCATAGACGGCAGCCCACCAGGCTGCCCCATCCCTGGGATTCTCCAGGCAAGAACACTGGAGTGAGTTGCCATTTCCTTCTCCAATGCATGAAAGTGAGAAGTGAAAGTGAAGTCCCTCAGTCGTGTCCGACCCTTAGCGACCCCATGGACTGCGGCCCACCAGGCTCCTCCGTCCATGGGATTTTCCAGGCAAGAGTACTAGAGTGGGGTGCCATTGCCTTCTCCCCCATAACTCTAGACACATAAAATTATGCTGGGCCCCTTTTCTGCCTTATTGATGCTTTATCCAACAATTAACTTCTGAGTATCTATCAGAAACCCTGATGCTGGGAAAGACTGAAGGCAGGAGGAGAAGGGGACAACAGAGGATGAGATGGTTAGATGGCATCACTGACTCAATGGACATGAGTTTGAGCAAGCTCCGGGAGTTGGTGATGGACAGGGAAGTCTGGCATGCTGCAGTCCATGGGGTTGCAAAGAGTCAGACATGACTGAGCGGCTGAACTGAACTGAACCTACCAGAAGCTAGGTATAATCTGGGGACTGGGGATATAGTCATTGTCTTAGCACATTCCTCCCAAGTGTAGAGTTAAGACTACTTCCCTCTGACTCTCCTACTCTAACTCCAGAGCCTGATCCGGTGAATGAGCCCTTTCTCCCCCATGAACCCCCAGAATTCGGCACTATATCTTATGGCAGCCGGTCTCCAAGTTGATGGTCTTCTGACCACTCACACCCTTGTGAGGTCTCTTTGCACAATGAATTAGAACTCACCTGTGTGGCCAACAGAGTATGGCAGAGATGACACTATGTGGCTTCGAAGGCTCAGCTGTATTAGGCAACCCAGCTTCTGTCTCTGGGATCGACCACTCTGGGGAAGCCAGTCACCATGTTGTGAGGCTGCTCAGGTAGCCTTGTGGAAAAGCCTTTTCACAAGGTGAGGAGCGGAGGCCTCCTGCCAACAACCAGCACAGATTTGCCAACCAGGTGAGGCAGGAAGCAGATCCGCCAGTCCAGTCAAGCCTTCAAGGGACTGCAGCCCTGGTCAACATCTTACTGCAGCTTCATGAGAGATCCCAAGCCACAACCACCCAGCCAAGCTGCTCCCAGACTCCTGAACCTTGATGCTGGGAGAAAATTCATGTTTATTGTTATGTTAAGCTACTGAAAGTGTTAGTTGCTCAGTGGTGTTTAACTCTTTGCTACCCCATGGACTGTAGCCAGCCAGGCTCCTCTGTCATGGAATTCTCCAGGCAAGAATACTGGAGTGGGTAGCCATTTCCTTCTCCCGGAGGTCTTCCCAACCCAGGGATCAAACCTGGGTCTCTGGCGTTGCAGGCAGATTTTTATCATCTGATCCACCAGGGAAGCCCACTGAGCGACTAGCAAACATAACATAAACATAACTAGGCTTTGAGATAATATGTTATATGTGTGGTGCTTAGTCGCTCAGCCATGTCCGAGTCTTGGCAACCCCATGGACTGCCAGGCTCCTCTCTCCATGGGGATTCTCCAGACAAGATTGCTGGAATGGGTTGCCATGACCTCCTCCAGCGGATCTGCCCAACCCAGAGACTGAACCCAGGTCTCCCACATTGCAAGTGGATTCTTTACCATCTGAGCCACCAGGGAAGCCCAATATATTACACGGAAATAGATGTTGATTTTGAGTTCGGTAGAACTTCAGTTAGGTACTGTTAGCAGCCCCATTTGACAGAGGAGGCTGTCCAGGTACAGGGGGATTAAATGGCCAGCCAAAGAACGCAGAGCTGGAAAGCATTAGAGCCAGGATCGAAACACTGCCCAGCTCTGGAGTCCATGCTCCTAACTATTGTGCTTGTATTGTCTGTGCTATGTGCTGTGCTCAGACGCCAGTCGTGTCCAATTATTTGCGACCCTGTGGACTGTAGCTTTCCATCTCTGTATTCTTTGGTTGGCCATTTAATCCCCCTGTGCCTGGACCTCCTTCTCTGGGGCTGCTAACAGTACCTCGCTGAAGTGGTACCGAACTCAAAATCAACATGTTACGTGACGTACAGTGCTCAGCACTGTGGTTGGCGCACAACGAACACTCAACGGAAGTTACTTCTCAACCTTGTTCCAGCCTCTGTGTTCTCACGTGTGTTCATGTCTGTGTCGACCCAGAGCAGCTCCCAGCTGGTGCTAGCTGGATGGATGAGAAGCACCCTGCTCTTGAAGCTAAGCCCTCCCATTCTCTCACCCAGGCCCTCTCTGCCCCAGATCCTTCCTTCAAACCACTCCCTCAAGAGAGCTCCCAGTCTTGAAAGCCTCCAGGGTCTCTCCAGCCCCGTGAGCAAGTGAGGTCCCACCCGCTTGCTCAGGAGATGATGGTGCTTGGCGGCAGGGCTCCCAGCCTGACGTGCACTCTACGAGCCCCACACACAGGACCAGGGAGTCATCCCTGGGGGCCGGCTCAGAAAGCACAGGAGGGGGTGGCTCTGGCTTCTCACACACCCAGACACACCTCCTAGCTGTCTGAGGACAGAAAGGGCTCTAGGATGCCAGCCAGCACAGACCCACCCAGACCCGGCTCTGAGGAGCACACCAGGGGTCAGGCCACTCCCCTCAGGCCAAGCCGAGGAGTCTTCCCGCAAGGCCACTAGGCTTCATCCATCACGCTCCCAACTCCAAGTCTCCCAGTCCAAAGGGAAGTCATAGGAAACAACAAAAACACGAAACTTTTTGGAAGAAATTCTTGCATGTACCTGAAGTATGAGTGACTGCTTTCTTTCCCGACCTCCTCAACTTCCCCATCCTCAGGAAGAGTGGAGAGCAGGGGCAAGCATCCCCTTGGTCAGGAACAAATCAGCCACTGGGGTGTGTGGGTCAGAAGGGGACAGGGAGCCAGCACTGCGGGACAGAGTGGCTGTGGGCATGGGGCATGGCGGGCGTGACCAGGCACTAGAGGACGGTTTCAAACAGTGGCCAGCGATCACGTGCACAGCCCCGGGTGCAGCACACGGTCCGCATCCACCTGCTTCAGCCTCAGGGCCCTCTGCTGCGGTACACGGGGTGAACCTGGAGTTGGGGCATCAGACAACATGTCCACACGGTCCAAGTAGGCAGGGGCTCGGCAGACTACGTTGCTCCCAAGAGCAGGGAGCTGGAGGAGAAAAGGCAGAGGGGCAGTGAGGAGGAGGGGGGGCGGGCAGGTCCAGGGCAGTCTGTCGGGCAGCAGCTGACTCTCCCCTGGCTGTGTCGAGACTCCCCGAGGAGGGGCATGAGGGCAAGTGCTCAAGTGCTCAGGGCCCCAGGTCCGATGGACCTGGGTGTGAACCCCAGCTCTGCTCTCCAAGAGCTGTGAGCTCAGGCACGTCCCTTGGCCTCCCTGAGCTTGTTTCTTCGGCTGTGGAATGCAGATGACCCCAGTGTCTGTGCCTCGGGATTATAGAGGTGGTCGCTGTGAGGCGCCTAGCGCACGGTCCGCGCTCCATCAATGGAAGCCGCAAGTATCGCTCCAAAGCATCGCAGCAGTGCACCAAGTCCAGCCCAGGGAGTGGGATGATTTATTCACAAACCAGTCTCTGATCTCTGCACCTCTCAAGTGTTCAGGCAAACCCTGCTCCCTCCCCTTTGTGGAGGCACTCCTGGGGCAGCTGCTCTGCACTGGGCAGGTTTTCCAGCTAGGAGAGAGGAGCAGGAGCAGCCAGGGTGGTGGGGTCACTTCCTGGGGGTGTGGCTGAACATGGGATGCAGGCTGAACTCTCCTCTGCTGACTCAGACCCCAGGGTCAAGCCACCCACTAGTAGGGTGCAGGGTCTTCTTTCGAGACCAACAGGAGAGCCTGGGCTTGGGTGCCTCCTTCCAGAGGGGAAAATGAAGGCCTGGGGGCTGCGGTCCCAGGCCAGCTCCATTCTCACAACAAGCTGAGCCCTGGAGCCTTGCCCCCAGTCACTTCCCCTCTTGCGTGCTGATCATCAGGTACTGGGGGCTGTCCCCTGGTGGTTCCTGCCACCACCAGCTCCTGCTCCCTCACAGTGTGGCTGCCCTGGGCCTGGGCAGCTTTCCTGCGGACTCCTGGCCCCACAGTGGAGAGGCGGGGGGCCCAGGGCTTATGTGCAGCCCCTCCTCAGGGCTTCTGTAGTAAGGCACATATCCTGCAGCATGAAGGGACTGGGACCCGAAGGCAACGTCGCTGGAGTGAGGGGCGTCCAGGCCGCTGTCATGGGAAGGCCCGGCTGAGACCAGCAGGATAGGGCAGCAGGCAGCTGAGTGAGAGCGCCCAGAGGTGAGGTCTGCTGGGCCAGCCTGGGTCAGGGGGAGACAAGAAGGTCAGCCAGGCTTCCAGGTTCGGCCTGACACCCAGGGCTGGCCTGGGCCTCCACTCCACAGTAGCACTAGGAGCAGAAGGGAGAGGCGTGCCTGATCTACAGAAGGGAGGCTCTCAGCGGTGCAGGTCACCCCCTCCACTGCCCGCCCAGGGCGCCCAACTGGGATTAGAACCCACTCATCCCACCGCCTCCATCTTGCAGGCACAGGGATCGGTGCCAGCTTCATGGTGCTGGAAGTGGCTATCAGTGATTCTGTGGGGCATGGGCTTTGGGTCAAATCCCAGGACTGCTCCTGATAGCAGTGTCTCTGGCCAAGTTGCTTAACTTCTCCAAGTCTCATTCCATAAAATGGAAATAATAACACCTACCTCATAGGAGTCTTATTAGGAAAAATGAAATGGCACACATGAATCATTTGTCTTGGAGCCTAAGAACTAAACAAATAGTAGCTACTACTATTATCTGTCTTTATAAGGAAACTGAGGATCATGAAGCTTAAAGCACGTTTCCCAGGCTGCTTTCCGAGTAAGTGGCCAAGCTAGGATTGAGTGAGGCAGCCTGCCTCCGCCTCTGTGCTCTTAACCGATGACACACTGCTCCAGCTGACCCTGGGGGGCCCTGGTCAAGCCTACTGGGACCTGGGAGAGGTCTGAAGGGCCCCAGGGCACCGGCGCTGCTCCGCACTCCCTCTGTCATCTCCCTGACTCACAGAGCGGTCGCCGCTGGTTGCCCTTGTGCAGCGGTGGCAGGTCTGCCCCTCTCTCCTGGCAGGAGGGCCACGGGAGCCTGCACACGACCTGCCAGGCAGGGCCAGGCGGGGGAAACGCTCCTCCTTGGAGCGATAGTAAGGGAAGAAGCTGCTGGGCAGCTCCGAGTCCTCCTCTCTGACACTCTGGTCTCCTCCTTGGTCCCTGAAGACCTCAGGCCGTGGGGCCAACTCCTCCTCAGCCAGGAGCTGCCCGTAGGTGCGGAAGAAGGGCAGGTACTCCAGGGCCACCAGGGGCCCATGGGAGAGGTCAAGGCTGCCGAGGGACTCGCTGCTCCCTGAACCGGTGGCCTGTAGCTGCTGGGATGGAGGCTCTGGGTTGTCCTCCTCCAGGAGCCTCGGAGAGGACAAGACTCTGGGCTCAGGCTTGGGGCTCTCCTGGGACATCTGGGAAGAGAAGGGTGCTCCGTCTGCCATGGCACCCAACTCCCTCAGCCCCTGCAGCTTCCCCTGCCCTGCCCCTGTCCACACTGCAGGCTAGAGGGGTTTTCCAAGTGTGGCTCTGCTTGCTTAAACCCACAGTGGCTTCCCAGCCAGGGTCAGGTTCCCCACAAGCCCCAGGGCACCCAGCCTGCTGGCACTCGCAGTCTCACAGTGCCTCCTTCTCCCTCCTGGAGACGCCAGTCAGCCTTCTGTTCTTCCTCCAGTCATAGCAAGTAGGTCCTGCTTCAGAGCCTGTGCTTTTAGCCTCTCAGCTAAGAGGAGCATTTCCAACCCCGACCTCCACCAGCTGACTCTGGATCACCTTGCCCTTCCCTTCTACACTGAAATAGTTTTTTTTGATCAGAAGTCTGCCTGCTCCATGTATGAGCAGTCTTTTCTCACTCAACTGACACTTTTCCAACAAGTAATAGGTCTAACTTGCTGACTTTCAGTGCATCTAGAATGCCCTATGGGCTTCCCAGTGGCTCAGCGGTAAAAAAAAAAAAAAAAAAACCTGCCTGTGATGCAGGAGCCACAGGAGACACAGGTGGGTTGATCCCTGAGTTGGGAAGAGCCCCTGAAGGAGGGCAGGGCAACCCACGCCAGTATTCTTGCCTGGAAGCTCCAGGGACAGAGCCTGGCAGGCTACTGTCCATGGGGTGGCAAAGAGCTGGACTTGACTGAAGACACTTAGCACGCATGCCCTACATACACTCTGTCCACTCCAGCCATGCAGACCTTCTCTAGGTCCTTCTTACCTGCCAGCTGTCCTCTTGCCGCAGGCCGTTGCATGTGCTGATGCTCCTGCCCGGGCTCTCTCCTCTCTCCTAGTTGACAGCTTCTCCAGCTCCTGGCTTGGGGCCTCTTCCCTGACTCCTGGCTTGGGCGTTTCACTCCACCATTGACTCCCACCACCCGGGACTTCTCATTCAGAGCACCCAGTCCTCTGCTGTGAAACAGTCGCCGGCATGATTACTTGATTAACGCCTTTCCTCTCACTGTTTATCAATTCCACCTAGGCACAAGCAGCAGCAGGCAAGGCCCATCCGTCTTCTGTATCCTTGGAGTCTACAACAGCCCTGACACACAGTAGATACAGGATAAATGAATACAGAATATTCAGTAAGACACAATAAAAGGAAGGTTGAAGTGAAAGAAAGAGGAAGAAAAAGAACGCTGAACTGGGCTTGGCCAGGAAAAAAGTCCTTACCAGACTCAAAGTCACCAGGAGGGAGAAGCCATGTCTTTGGGTAGGGTCGGGTGGAGAATGAGGAATTACTGTCCAGGCCCTGAGAGGACAGAGGTACCCAGAGCACCTGTCAGTGAAAAGCCAGCCCATGCTCCACCTTTGTCGGGACCATGGGTATATAGCGGGATCTGTGGGTTGCACACATGGCTTCTGGGTCACACAGGAGGGACCTACTGTGTTCTCACCCTTGCTTTCTTGATCCTTGATGGGGCCGCTGGGCCTGGAGTGCCACCTTCTGCCACAGGCCACATGGTCCATGCTTGCCCCAACTGCTGTTTACAGTTTGAACACGAGGTCCCCATCCCAAGTCTTAACCCTTGGTCAGTGCCTGCTACCCTGCTGACCGTGAGCTCCTGGAGACAGGGGACCAGGTCCTCCTCTGAGTCCCACATGCTCCACTCAGGCCACTTTTGCTGAGTTTCTGCCACTCCCCAGATACCCGATGGGCACTCCCAGAGAGTCCTTGCTCTCTGGGAGTCCTTAGAAGCACATGAGGACAAAGCCTTTCCAGCTTTGCTGGGTCAAGAAAACAGGACAGACTAGCAGTGGTGCCGGGGTGTAAGCCTGAATCTGCCCTGCTCTGAAGCCTTTTCACTGTGACTTACACGGTATCAAGAGTTGAAGCATGTCCCCTGTAAGACAGGAGGTCCTAACCCCTGGTAGCTGTGAATGAGGCCTCACTTAGAAATGGGCTCTTTGCAAATGGAATCCAGTTAAGACGAGGTCATCCTAGGTTAGAGTGGGCTCCAAATCCAACGACTGGTGTCCCTATAGGATGAAGAGCATTTGGACACAGACACAGGGAGAATGCCGTGTGACGAGGGAGGCAGGGATCAGAGCAGTGCTGGCACAGCCAAGAAACGCCGAGGAGCGCCAGCAGCCACCAGGAGCGAGGAGAGGGGCAGGGAACAGATTCTCCCTCTGGGCCCTGAAGAAGGACCCGGCCCGCACCTTGACTGTGGCTCCTGACCTTCACAACGGCGAGAGAATCAGTTTGCACTGTGTGAACCACCCAGTGTGAAGTGACTTATTTCAGAGGCCCTAGGACACTACCTCACACGGGTTGGTTGGATGGCTGGTGGTGTGGATGAAGGGCTCTGACACAAGGATGAAGACTGGCAGCCTGCGGGGAGAGGCCCATCGCCACGACCACGGGCCCCTCTGTGGGCTGGGCTCACCCAGGCCTTACCCTTCCTGTCATGTGCTGGTGCTGGCCCAGTGTGGGCCTGCCAGGGCGGGGCCAACAGCTCTCCCAGACCTCAGTCTTTCCCACCTGGGTCCTGGCTCCACTCCACCAGCCAGCCTGGACTGAAGAAGTCAGAGCTGCCTCCATCAACTCTCCCAGGGGCTCAGCCAAAGGTGGCCAGCGCACAATGCTGTTTACGCTATCTGCCCCCAGATGCTACCTTCAGTGGCCGTTCGAGAGTCAGCAGCAGCCCTGAGTCACGACAAGATCAAGCTTCATCTTCAAACTCTGGGTGAAAAGACAAAGCCTCCTCAGCAGGTCCCTTCCTCCTGGCCTCCTCTTCCCCCTGGGAAACCTCTGCGCCTGGCAGAGAAGATTCCATCATGAAGTCACAAGGCCTGGTGCCAGGCAAGAAAGCCAGATGGCTCCGTTACCATGGAGACTCCTGCCCAAGCACCCAACACCTGTGATCATCACCTGCCTCTTAATCCAGCTGAATCCAGAGCCTTCCCAGAGGCTCAGGGGGACAAAGGGCAGGCAGGCATCTTCCGGAAATCAGATCAGTTCTCCATGACAGGGCCAGTGAACTCACTGGGAGACTTGTGCCTGGAGACGCACAGAGTCCCCCAGGGCCCCTAGCAGAAGGGGAGGAGGGGTCTCAAGTATCTATCCTGCTGCTTGGGACCATCGGACCTCTCCTTACCTGGAGGCCTCAGGCTCCTTGGGAATGCAGCCAAGGCCTGGATCTCTGGTTTCCATCTCTGTGGCCCCTCCTCTGTTGTTCTTCCCTGGTCACTAGTGAGCACGAAGTGAGACGGCCACGCAAGGACTGATTGTGCCAAACGTCTACTTTCTCCCACGGAGCCAGCAGCCCCAGCTTCTCTCCCAGGCCTGGAGCTCCTGCTCAGAGAGAAGAGCGGGCTCTTGTCATCACTTGCCTAGTGTCTTACCCCACTGAATGGTTCCCACACAGTCCCCTCTGCAGCCTTTCAAGCTGCACACTGCATCACTTAGGCCACTGTAGAGACTGGAGACTCAAGCCTCAGTACTAGGACGGCCTGGAGAAGCAGACTTCAGAGTTAGTCCTTAGCCTAAGGGCTCAAGACAGGAGATCCCCAGCCCACCATGGAGTGGAGGTGAGGGGCACAAGGCCTGGCGTCTCCAGGACCACAGGCTTACCCAGTGGGAGGTTCCGAGCAGAGTGTGGCTCAGTGGACCCTTGGGCCCAGGCAGGGCTCCCCCATCTCTCTGTCAGCTTCTCTCTTTCTAGACTCAACTCCTGAGTCCATATGGAATTTATTTTTTGTAAGTGGTAACAGATAAGCCTCTAATTTTTATATGTTGAATGGTTAGTTAGTTGACTCAACATCATTTATGGATACATCATTTCTCTCTCAACCTGATTTAAAATACCAAAGCATAACCACATTATAAATTCTTAACTGTTTCAAACTCAAGTCAGTTTCTTGAAATTATTGTTTTGTCCCTCTCTTTGACTCGCTTGGTACCAATGCCATATTATTTTGATCTCTTTAGTTTGATAATAATTTTAATTCATGTTATATAATCACCTTTAAAAAAATCAATGTTATCAAGATCTAATTTATATACACTGTAAAGTACATGGTCCACCAAAGATCCAAGATCATGGCAGCTTGTTCCATCACTTCATGGCAGATAGGTGGGGAAACAATGGAAACAGGGACAGACTTTATTTGGGGGGGGGGCTCCAAAATCACTGCAGATGGTGACTGCAGCCATGAAATTAAAAGATACTTGCTCTTTGGGTCTGAGCCACTAGGGAAGTCCCTTTGGAAAAAAGGCTATGACAAACCTAAACAGCATATTAAAAAGCAGAGACATTACTTTGCTGACAAAGGCCCACGTAGTCAGAGTTATGGTTTTTCCAGTAGTCATGTATGGATGTGAGAGCTGGACCATAGAGAAGGCTGAGCGCTAAAGAATTGATGCTTTCAAATTGTGATGCTGGAGAAGACTCTTGAGAGTCCCTTGGACAGCAAGGAGATCAAACCCATCAATCCTAAAGAAAGTCAACCCTGAATACTCATTGGAAGGACTGATGCTGAAGCTGAAGCTCCAATACTTTGGCCACTGATGCAAAAAGCCAACTCACTGGAAAAGACCCTGATGCTGGGAAAGACTGAGGACAAGAGAAGGGGGAGACAGGTTGAGATGGTGGGATGGCATCACCGACTCAATGGACGTGAGTTTGAGCAAGCTCCAGGAGACTCGGAAGGACAGGGGAGCCTGGCGTGCTGCAGTCCCTGGGGCTGCAAAGAGCCAGACAGGACTGAACAATCATAACAAATCTATACACCCATATGACAACCCCCAAATTAATATACAGAAATACCTCTTTTTAGGTAATCCTCTCTCTGCTTCCCAACTCCAAGCAACCACTGATTTGCTGTTTTGATGGTAAAGATACATTCTAGAATAAATGGAACCACATAATATGTGTTCTTTAACATGTGACTTTTAGTTCCACCTTTTAAGACTCATTCTTACTGTGGCACAGTTTGCTCCTTTTTATCAGTGAGCAGTATAACATTGTATGGCATGACAATGTGTTTATCCATTCATCTGTGTAGAGGCATTTCCATTATAAATAAAAAGCTGCTCTGAATAGTTATACACAGGACTTAACATGGGCATAGTCTTCATTTCTCCCAGGTAAATATTTTGAATTCAAATAGCTTGATCACAGGCTTCCCTGGTGGCTCAGTGCTAAAGCATTTGCCTGCTAATGCAGGAAACACAGGTTCAGTCCCTGGCTTGGAAAGATTCCACATGCTGCAGAGCAACTAAGCTCAATAGTGACACAACTATTGAGCCTGTGCTCCAGACCCCAGGAACCACAACTACCTGAAGCCCTTGCGCCCTCGAGCCTGTGCTCCGCAACAAAAGAAGCCTGAGTACCACAGCTAAAGAGTAGCCCCTGCTTGCTACCAGAAAAAAGCCTGCACAGCAGTGAAGACCCAGACAGCCAAAAATAAACAAATAAAAACGAATGAAAAAAACCCAACTTGATCACACAGTAAGTGCATGTTTAAATAAGAAACTGCCAAACTGTTTCCAAAGTGGTTATACCATTTTTCCATCCCCGACAGAAATATATGAATGTTCTAGTTGCTTCACATTCTTGTCTGGTGTGTGTGTGTTAGTCACTCAGTCATGTTCGACTCTGCGAACCTATGGACTATAACAGTAGCCTGCCAGGCTCCTCTGTCCATGGAATTCTCCAGGCAAGAGTACGGGAGTGGGTTGACATTCCCTTATCAAGGGTATCTTCCTGACCCAGAGATCTAACCCAAGGCTCCTGAATTTCAGGCAGATTCTTCACCGCCTGAACCACCAGGGAAGCCCATCACACGTTCTCACCACCATTTAAAAATTTTGCCATTCTAGTCGGTATGTAGTGGTATATCTTTATGGCTTTAATCTGCATAAATTACTAATGATATTCAGCATCTTTTCACGTGCATGGTCTTTTCCTAATGCTGGGAAAGACTGAAGGCAGGAGAAGAGGGCGAGAGAGGATGAAATGGTTGGATGGCATCACTGATTCAATGGACATGAACTTGGGCAAACTCCAGGTGATGGTGAGGGACAGGGGGGTCTAGTGTGCTGCAGTCCATAGGGTTGCAGAGTCGGACATGGCCTGGTGACTGAACAACAAACACGTGCATGTTGTCAATTTATGTTATCTTCATTTCTGTCCAAGTCTTTTGCCAAGTCTTAACAACTCTATTATTGTTAAAGTCCTGGTGGGGCTTCCCTGGCAGTCCAGTGGTTAGGACACGGGCTTTCAGTGCTAGGGACCCGGATTTGATCCCTGGTCAGGAAACTGAGATCCCACAAGTTCAGCATGGCAACAAAAACTGCAGTGTAAACTGCATCTACTCAAAGTGGATAATTTGATAAGTTTTCACTTATATCCACCATCACCGCAATCAGGTTAACAAATACTTTTATCAAGTCCCCAAATTTCCTTCTGCACTTCTGTTCTGTCCCTCCCTCAGGTCCATCCCCAGGCAACTGACTTGCTCTCTGTCATGATAGATTATTTTTCATATTTTATCCTTTTGGGAATTGGTAGAGCCTCTTGAATATGTCAGTTTCTTTCTTTCACCAAACTTGGGAAGCTTTAGGCCAAATATTTGTCAAATATTTTCTTCCCAGCTTGCTTCTCCTCTCCTTCTGAGACTCCAATAACACACATGTTATTTTTAAAAAATACATGTTCCCACAGATCCCTGGAGCTCTTGCTTCATTTTTTCTAATTTTCTTGTTTTCTCTCTTCCTCAGATTGTTTAATTTCTATTGATTTCTTCAAGTTTACAGGTTTTTCCTCCGGTCATCACCAATCTACTACTGAAATCATCCAGTGAACTTTTTAGTTTCAGATTTTGAATTTTGCAGTGCTAACATTTTCATCTTTTTTTTTTATAGTTTTATTTCTCTGTTGAGAACGTCTATCCTTTTAATCATTTCCAATATTTTTTTAACCTGATGGAACACAGTTATCACATCTTCTTTTGAAGTCTTTGATAATTCCAACACATGGGTTACCTTGCTTTGTAAGTTGCTTCAGTCGTGTCCAACTCTGCGACCCTATCGAATGAAGCCTGCCAGGCTCCTCTGTCCATGGGATTCTTCAGGCAAGAATACTGGAGTGGGTTGGCATGCCCTTCTCCAGGGGATCTTCCTGACCCAGGGATTGAGCCCAAATCTCTCATGTCTCCTGCAGTGGCAGGCGAGTTCTTTACCACTAGTGCCACCTGGGATACCTTGGAACTGGCATCTATTTTCCCTTGAGAACTGGCCACATTTTTCTGGTTCTTTATATGCTAGGTAATTTTGAAATGTCCTGGACGTTATGAATATTGTGTTGTAGATTGGGTCCTGTATAGAATCCTCTGGAGACAGTTGATGCTTTTGTTTTAGAAGGCAATCCAGGTTCAAGCGGCAAGTGCTGTCTTACCTTCTGTATGCAGTGGTTCAAGTCTTAGTTCAGTTTTCTAAGCCTTTGTTGTGTTGCAGTGGTGGTTTGGATCTGTCCTGTGCTTACATTACTTAGTGAATAGGCTAAAAAGATGGGTCCCTGAAAGCATAAAACTCATTTTAAAAAGCTTTTATGTACATGGTTTAAACCTGAGTTTGGTCCCATAGCATGGCTGTGCTGATTTGGGTCTGTCCCACTCACGTGTAGCTCAGGGCTTGGGTCAAGACTTAACTCTCTATACACTCCTACCAGACCTGGCACGCCACCCCCATGTCGCTCTCACATGGCGGCTCTACTCCCACCCGAGCAAGCCAGCAGCCTTCCTCCAAGAAACTTCCTAGGTGACCCCTAGCAGGTGTATTAACCTGCTAGGGCTGCCATAATACAATCCCACAGACCCGGTGATGTAAACACTCAAATTTACCTTCTCACAGTCCCAGAGGCTGGAAGTCTGAGGTCAAGGTACAGGCAGGGTTGACTTCTTTTGAGGCCTTGCCCCTTCCCTTAGAGATGGGTCCCTTCTCACGGTGTCGTCCCATGCATATGTCCATGTCCTAGTCTCCTCTTCCTATAAGGACACCATCATATGCCTCCACGGGCTTCCCAGTGGTAAAGAACCTGCCAGTTCAGGAGACGCGGGTTTGACCCCTGGGTCAGGAAGATCCCCTGGAGAAGGAAATAGCTACCCACTCCAGTATTCTTGCCTGGAGAATTCCATGGACAGAGGAGCCTGGTGGGCTACAGTCCACGGGGTCACAAAGAGTCAGATATGACTGAGCACACATACACATAAGGACATCAACCATTTTGGATTAGGGCCCCTCCTGATGACCTTGTTTTGCCCTCACTGTCTCTTTAAAGACTCTAACAGATTCATGTTGATATATGGCAGAAACCAACACAGTATTGTAAAGCAATTATCTTCCAATAAAAAATAAATAAATTTAAATTTAAAAAAAGAGAACTTATCTCCAAATTACATTTGAAGGTACCAGATGTTAGGCTGTACCATATGAATTTGGGGGGATACTATTGGGCTCGTAACAGGTCCTCATCCTTTTTCTGTCCCTCTTTCTCAGACTGTGCAGATAGAATGGCCTCCTTCTGCCTCCCCGGATTCCCAAAGCCGCTCCTGTGTGCCCTTGTCCTCTGCGGGGACTTTGCCACCAGCCCTCTCTGAGTCTCAGCGTCCTCAGCTATGAGTGGGGATAACAGCAGCCTAAGCTAGTGACAAGAATTAATGTAGAGAACACTATAAATGATCAGAAGAGTGCCTGGAACACAGTAACCTCCCTACCAGATGACAGTAGCTGTTACTGTTACCTCTCCCATGGGTCCCCAGGCTCCTTGTCCATGACTTCTCAGAGTACCCCAAACCTCTCAGCTCACAAGACCTAGATGGGGACATGAAGAGTGACCTCTCCAACAGGGCTGCCAGGGCTCTGAGGACACCGGTCAGGGATCTCTAAAGTGACAGATCTGTGCGACCCCATAGACGGCAAGCCCCCAGGCTCCCCCGTCCCTGGGATTCTCCAGGCAAGAACACTGGAGTGGGTTGCCATCTCCTTCTCCAATGCATGAAACTGAAAAGTGAAAGTGAAGTCGCTCAGTCGTGTATGACTCTTAGCGACCCCATGGACTGCAGCCCACCAGGCTCCTCCGTCCATGGGATTCTCTAGGCAAGAGTACTGGAGTGGGGTGCCATTGCCTTCTTCAATATATAGATAGGGAGGAATATTGTATAAGTTATACAAATAATCTGACATTAACCTTTGTACTTATTTTGCGTATTTTAAAATACCAGTCATTAAGCCAATCAGCTATTATGGAGATATTCTATTACTTCAACACAAATTTTATGTAGTGTACTGACTATTACTTTTAAATGAGNTCAATATATAGATAGGGAGGAATATTGTATAAGTTATACAAATAATCTGACATTAACCTTTGTACTTATTTTGCGTATTTTAAAATACCAGTCATTAAGCCAATCAGCTATTATGGAGATATTCTATTACTTCAACACAAATTTTATGTAGTGTACTGACTATTACTTTTAAATGAGAAGGAAGAAAAATCGTATGCCCTACAGTTCCCTCAGAACTCTTTCATGTAACTTTCAGTGGGGAAAATAGGTAATTTCCTTGTTATCCACAAGGGGGAAGACTGATTCCATTTCTTCTGGAAGGCACATTTTGGGTCATCATTAAAGATCATTTTAAACTATTATTTCTGATTTTTTGTGTGTGTGACTATTTCTTTCAAAGAAATGAAATTTCTATTCATGCAAGACATCTTTTTTTTTTAAGCTGACAACTTACAGATGGCCACTAGTTTGAAAACATATTTCAAAATCATTTACACACACACACACACTGCCCGCAGTCAATCATTAAAGAGTCTAACAAATGCCATGTCCAGAATGTAAGAACTCTGTGGTCTTTCCACTAGAAAGTCAAGCAAATTATTTAAACTCACAGGAAAGAAAAAGAAAGAAAGAAACTTCTCAACATCAAACAGAAAACATTCTCTCTTTGAAAATGTAAATCCCTTAAATATATTCAAGAATTTTAACAAGCATCCCAGAAAACTATCCTATTACTCTTTGAAGCCCGTAAAGAATTTTCTGAAAACAGTCACAGGCTACTCTGGGCTTGGGGGAGAGGCTTATAAGTGACAGTGGAGGTGGAAGGGGGGCCCATGAGTCCCTGGGCACCTTTTTCCAGAAAGGCAGAACCACCTTTAGAGACTCATTGGGCAAATGCAGGGGTGTGGGGAAAATCTAAGAGGAAGGCATAGGATCCATTTCCCATCTGGTTTACATCTGGGGTTAGAAATAGGACACAGAGCTCTGAACTACAGCAAGAGCCTCGGAGAAGATATTAAGAGCAGAGAGTTGTGGAGAACTTGGCTCGCTCATCTGTTCCCCCCTCCAATCCAAGCCTGAGGCCGGGGGTGGGGGGTGGGGGNAAATTCCTTCTATGAACACAGAAGGCCATTCAAATCAGATTATAAAAAAAATACTGCAGTAGGTCAATGTTTTCTCTTTAATTATCAAAATTGACTTTTCCTGTGAAAAATGAACCACTGCTGACACAGTATAGAGAGAAGGTGAGTGAAAAAGATAGTGATCTGGTAACTATTCTTACCTTAATCCCAGGGTATTAGAACTTGATGGGAAGAACTGACCTGACATATGGTAGAAAGAACTTTAAGTTCTTTTAAGTTCATAGTCACTTATTCTACATGTAGAAATTGATAGTTTGAAAATAAATATTCCCAGAGTAACACAAGTTTTAAATGATCAAGACACGTCTAACAGANTCCCAGGGTATTAGAACTTGATGGGAAGAACTGACCTGACATATGGTAGAAAGAACTTTAAGTTCTTTTAAGTTCATAGTCACTTATTCTACATGTAGAAATTGATAGTTTGAAAATAAATATTCCCAGAGTAACACAAGTTTTAAATGATCAAGACACGTCTAACAGAAACAATAGCAACAAAAAAGCCCAAACATTTGACACATGATATTAAAACAATTCTCACTATATTGGATTCTGACTAAGAATCTAAAAGTTAACACTGTTCCAATCACCTATTATTTCTTTTTAAAGCATGTACATATCCATTAAGGCTGACTAATCTATTATATTATCCATCTTCTCTTACGATATTGCATTGATGCCATTAATTATCAACATTCAAGTAACAGAAGCACAAGCTGGACTCAAGATTGTCGGGAGAAATATTAATAACCTCAGATGTGCAGATGACACCACCCTTATGGCAGAAAATGAAGAGGAACTAAAAAGCCTCTTGATGAAAGTGAAAGTGTAGAGTGAAAAAATTGGCTTAAAGCTCAACATTCAGAAAACGAAGATCATGGCATCTGGTCCCATGACTTCATGGGAAATAGATGGGGAAACAGTGGAAACAGTATCAGACTTTATTTTGGGGGGCTCCAAAATTACTGCAGCTAGTGATTGCAGCCATGAAATTAAAAGACACTTACTCCTTGGAAGAAAAGTTATGAGCAACCTAGACAGCATATTAAAAAGCAGAGACATTACTTTGCCAACAAAGATCTGTCTAGTCAAGGCTATGGTTTTTCCAGTGGTCATGTATGGATGTGAGAGTTGGACTGTGAAGAAAGCTGAGCACCGAAGAACTGATGCTTTTGAACTGTGGTGTTGGAGAAGACTCTTGAGAGTCCCTTGNAGACAGCATATTAAAAAGCAGAGACATTACTTTGCCAACAAAGATCTGTCTAGTCAAGGCTATGGTTTTTCCAGTGGTCATGTATGGATGTGAGAGTTGGACTGGAAGAAAGCTGAGTGCCAAAGAATTGATGCTTTTGAACTGTGGTGTTGGAGAAGATTCTTGAGAGTCCCTTGGACTGCAAGGAGATCCAATCAGTCCATTCTGAAGGAGATCAGCCCTGGGATTTCTTTGGAAGGAATGATGCTAAAGCTGAAGCTCCAGTACTTTGGCCCCTTCATGTGAAGAGTTGACTCATTGGAAAAGACTCTGATGCTGGGAGGGATTGGAAGCAGGAGGAAAAGGGGACAACAGAGGATGAGATGGCTGGATGGCATCACAGACTCGATGTGCATGAGTCTGAGTGAACTCCGGGAGTTGGTGATGGACAGGGAGGTCTGGCGTGCTGCAATTCATGGGGTCGCAAAGAGTCGGTCATGACTAAGCAACTGAACTGAACTGAACTGAACAGTACTGGGAAGGGGTTAGAAGAATGTTTTTAAGGGAGTAGAAAAACAATTAAGTAGTGACTAGTATCAATAAAGAGAAATTCCTGCAGGAATAGATGATTTTGCTAAACTCTTCAAAAATCCTGTCTTCATGCTCACCTGCCAAGTACATAGAAAGATAGTAGTTGTCTCCTAAATGGAGTCTGTTTTTTGTTTCCTGTNGTTGGTGATGGACAGGGAGACCTGGCGTGCTGCGATTCATGGGGTCGCAAAGAGTCGGACACGACTGAGGGACTGAACTGAATACTACAGCAACCAAGATAGTGTGGTATTGGTGGAGACACACATAGATCAATGAAACAGAAAAGAACCCAGAAATAGGCCCACATGTATATGCCCACGGGGTTGCAAAGTCAGACATGACTGAGCGACTAAGCACAGCACCTACATGCCCAGCTGATTTCTGACAAAAGTGCAAAAGTGATTCATTAGAGGGCATACCCTTTTCAACAAATGGTGATGGGACAGTTGGACATGTGCAGGTTACAAAAATGAACTTCAACCTAAGTCTCACATTTTATTTTGAAAATTAACTCAAAGTGTATCACAAACATAAATTTAAAACTAGAAAACTTTTAGAACAAAACAAGTCTTCAAGGCCAAGTAAGACTTCATAGATGTAATGACAAAAATTGTCCCATAAATTGATAAATTGGACCTCATCAAAATTAAGAACTCTTGCTCTGAAAAACACCTTGCTAAGAGAATGGAGAAAAAGCTATAGAGTGGGAGAAAATATTTGCAAACTGCTTATCTGACAAAGGACTATTATCCCTGCAGGTAAACAAATTACGAAATGGATCAGGAAAAACCCCCAAACAATCCAATCAGAAAATGGACAAAAGACAAGGAAAGATATTTCACCAAAAAGGATATGCAGATAGCCAAAGCACACATGAAAGATGTTTAACACAATCGTTTGCAAGACATTACTGTTGGAGGAAGCTGAATAAACAGTACGCAGGATCTCTCTATACTACTGCTCACAACTGCATGTACATCTACAATGATCCTGAAATAAAAGCTTTAACTAGAATAAGAAGTAGAAGAGGCTGTTCCCAGAAAATCGGCAGACATGGGCCCGTGTACTGTGGTCTTCATTAAAGGCCTTGCATCCTGCAGGGACACAGATTGAGGGTGTTGTCTATACCCAGGAGTGCCTCATTGTGGAAGTGGCAGCCAGAGTCAGGGCCATGGGAAGGGGGAAGATCCCCTGTCACTCCCCCTGCCCTGTTTGCATCCTCAGGATGGGAGGAGACGGGCTGGCAGGACCTCTCCTCAGTCAGTGCTGAGCCAGGCCCAGACCTCAGCAGCACAGCCTCAGTGCAGTGCACACCTGGATGGGCCCTGCCCATAGGCACTGAGATCTGGGAGTCAGTTCACATCCATCAGGAACCAGCAAATGGGTAGGCAGGGTCTGGTCAGGGCTGTCTCAGAACTAATGGCTGTTGAGCTACAAGTCCTTAATAAGAGCAGCTTTCTGCAATTAAATAACCACAGGCGGTCTTTCTGCAAACCCTAGCACTCCACTTAGGAACCAAAAGGTAAACATGATTTATTAGTCTACAAAATCCAAGAAAAGCGGTCTTGATCTGTTAACGGCCTCCAACGAGGAGGCAGCTCTCTGCGATGCACACGGGCCATCAGATTGAGGGAAGGGAGGATCTGAGGGAGCACTGCGTCTTGAAGGGCCGCTGTCACAGGCACTAGCGTCTGGCCACACGCTGCTCCCTGGAGCATGCACTCAGGTGACAATGGGCGCGATGCATAGAGGCCAAGGAGGAGTACAACCCAGGTGGGTGAGCAAAGAAGCTGAGGCAGGCCAGCAACCCCAGCGGCTCTCTCTCTGCTCGAAACAGCACTAACGCGGAACCTAAAAGAGCATCTCATCCTGTCGCGTTGCTCTTCTCTCTGTTTCCCACCCTAAGGCCTGAGTGCTCTGCCCCCAGTTCTGAGCTGCTTCTGTTGGGTCTCAGCACATGTGCCTCTTCCCCAGAAGGGCGGTCCATCCCAGACCGCTCCCTCCAAATCGGCTTCCTGCCCCACCTCCACCCACTGCCCCCATCACGCCTCCCTCCCCACCTAAGCACTGATCTTCAGGAAGTATCTCGTGTACTAGTTTGTTATCCCCACCAAACAGGATGTTCCATAAGGACAGGAAGCTGGTCTTATTTCCCCATTACTCCATTACCTGGCACAGAAAGTCTCCATAAAGACTTGGTGAAAGAATCAGTGAATGAAGCTGTGTCTTCCTGTAGCAGCTTTAATTCTACCCAGGAAAAGCTGTGGTCATAGTAAAGGCTCCTTTCAGGGGTTTGGCTGCCTATGGGAAACTNTGGTCTTATTTCCCCATTACTCCATTACCTGGCACAGAAAGTCTCCATAAAGACTTGGTGAAAGAATCAGTGAATGAAGCTGTGTCTTCCTGTAGCAGCTTTAATTCTACCCAGGAAAAGCTGTGGTCATAGTAAAGGCTCCTTTCAGGGGTTTGGCTGCCTATGGGAAACTCAAAAGAGCAAAGAGCCCCATCTTTTCGGCAGTCCCTTTGGTAGGAAGTTTTGTAATGACTCTGACAAGCCAAGTCAGGGTTGCTTTTCTGAAGTCTCTGAGTCGATGCTGTTTGCCAGCAGGCTGGGTTCAGTGGCTGCCTTCTCTCCAGTTTCTGTCCTGCATGGTCTATGTGACAGCATCAGCACGCTCGAAGAACAGAGATGTTAGAGTAATCCAAGGCCTCTTCTTCAGGTTTAGATGGAGTGTGTTGAAATCACTTCCTGGTGAGGAGGACAGGGTCAGGAGACCCAGCTCCTGTGGGGTGGGTGTTGTGCCCATGACTCACCCCACAACTTTGGGCCAGGCACTTCCCATCTCTTGGCATCTCTGGGCCTCGATTTCTGTAAAGGAAACCTTTGCCCCTGGACTCCCGTCTTCAATAGGCTCTCCATCTGCCCAGGGTTCCTGTGGGGTGAGAAAAGTTCTGCTTTTCCCTCAAGAGAAAAAGTTCATTGTAGTAAGTGCACTCTATGGATTGAATGTCTGTGGCCCTAAAATTCATATGTCAAAACCTAATGCCCAAAGCAATACTAGGAGGTGGGGAGGTGATGAGGTCATGAGGGTGGAGATCTCAGCATGGAGTTCAGTTCAGTTCAGCTCAGTCGCTCAGTCATGTCTGACTCTTTGCTACCCCATGAATTGCAGCATGCCAGGCCTCCCTATCCATCACCAACTCCCGGAGTTCACTCAAATTCATGTCCATCGAGCCGGTGACACCATCCAGCCATCTCATCCTCTGTTGTCCCCTTCTCCTCCTGCCCCCAATCCCTCCCAGCATCAGAGTCTTTTCCAATGAGTCAACTCTTCACATGAGGTGGACAAAGTACTGGAGTTTCAGCTTTAGCATCATTCCTTCCAAAGAAATCCCAGGGCTGATCTCCTTCAGAATGGACTGGTTGGATCTCCTTGCAGTTCAAGGGACTCTCAAGAGTCTTCTCCAACACCACAGTTCAAAAGCATCAATTCTTCTGTGCTCAGCTTTCTTCACAGCCCAACTCTCACATCCATACATGACCACTGGAAAAACCATAGCCTTGACTAGACGGACCTTTGTTGGCAAAGTAATGTCTCTGCTTTTGAATATGCTATCTAGGTTGGTCATAACTTTCCTTCCAGGGAGTAAGCGTCTTGTAATTTTATGGCTGCAGTCACCATCTGCAGTGATTTTGGAGCCCCCAAAAATAAAGTCTGACACTGTTTCCACTGTTTCCCCATCTATTTCCCATGAAGAGATGGGACCAGATGCCGTGATCTTCGTTTTCTGAATGTTGAGCTTTAAGCCAACTTTTTCACTCTCCTCTTTCACTTTCATCAGGAGGCTTTTTAGTTCCTCTTCACTTTCTGCCATAAGGGTGGTGTCACCTGCATATCTGAGGTGATTGATATTTCTCCTGGGAATCTTGATTCCAGCTTGTGCTTCTTCCAGCCCAGCGTTTCTCATGATGTATACTGCGTATAAGTTAAATAAGCAGGGTGACAATATACAAGCATGGAATTAGTGCCCTTATAATGGGACCCAGACAGTTCCCTTGCCTTCCTGCTATGTGAGGTTTACAGCAAAGTAGGCCCTCCCCAGACCCTGAATCTGCCAGTGCCGTGATCATGGACCTCCCAGCCTCCATAACTGTGAGACATAAGTTTCTGTTGTTTAGAAGCTACAAATCTGTGGTATTCTGTTACAGCAGCCAGAAGGACTAAGACAGTAGGCTCCCTGGCCCCAGAAGCCCACCTTGGGAGCCCTTAACAAACTCTGCCCTGGACAAAAGGCCCTTGTGTGAGGAGCTAGATGGTGCAAAGATTGGGTCACATTAGAGGGATGCCTCCCAGGGTGGGGTTTTGGGAGCTGGACGAGGCCTCTCACTCTTGAGAGCTACTAGACTTCAGACAAGCCATGTCAGCGTCCTGAGCTTCATTGTGCTCATCTGTGACGGGACAGACGGTAGTAAGTGATGGAGTTAAGCACAATAATGATGAAAACTACAGTGCCTGGCACACGGTAAATTCTCAACGAACGGCAGCTCTTAGTAAGGTGGTGCTGATGACGGAGGAGGAGATGGTGAAGAAGGTAAATTCATACTCAAAAAAGTCACAACCTCTGGTTGTGCTCTTGACAGACAAAGGGGTTGGGCCGGAGCCTCCTTTGAAAATATAAAGTGTATCTATTTACACAGGAGGTATGGAGAACAGCTCCAGGCTTGGAACAGTGACGTGCCTTCCCAAAGAAGCATGTGAAGGCCAGATACTTCTAGAATTCAATAACACTAAGAAATTATAGAATCACCCAGATACTTGTTTCCCAGCTAATTTTAGCTCTTATAAGTAATGATGTGATAGCTAGTAAGTGAATTCCAGAGGCCACAATGAAGTGCACCATTAAAAATGATACCTAGGAAGATTGTAGCAATGTGAGGCCAGGCTTAGCAGAGAAGGGGGAGCACAGAATGCAAAACCGTGTTCCAATTACATCTGTTTAGAAAGACGTCTGCTTACAGACAAACTCTGGAAGCGAAAATTAAAAACAGTTGATTTGCTTGACTGATGGGATTAGGAGTGATTAAAGCAACATTTTTGTTACGGTTGTTATATTGTGGTTTGTGCCATTTTTTAAGTAAAAAAAGCAGAGGGGAGGATCATAAGAGAGTGGGTGTTGCTCAGGGGCCCCTGGCGCCCACTAGAGCTGTCCCCCTCATTCATTCTCTTCTTTCTCTGATACTATGTCTTTCCCACTTGCTATCAGTCAAAATGGCTCCAACAGGATCTATTGAAGAGGGATTTTTGCAAACTTACAGTAGCTGAAAGCATAGCCAATTGACTGGCCAGTGAAAAAGCATTGCTGGGCTTTGTCAAACCTTTTGGCACAATGGGTAAAGAAACATAGGGCAAAGGGAAAGTTTAGGGGGAGCCAGACCATGACAACAGATGCCTTCAAGGAGCCTGTGAATCAGGAAACTCTGAACCCTCAGGTAGAGCCCACAAGGGCTGGCTGCTTCATCAGCCAGAAGACACCCAGCCATGCAGGCTTCTTGGAAGAAAAAGCAGACGTTGTGTAGTGAGCAAAGGGGGCACTTAAAACATCAGGCCCTGTCTGGGGTGACCCCTGTGGTGTGGGCAGCCAGGGTGGAGAGATTGTAATAATCCTGTAATAACTCCTGCAATAATTACTCACACTTGGACAACAGCAGTGAGCCCCCATCATTGTCCTGACAGTCGGGGATCTTGCAAGGGGCCCTGGAATGACAGCCTTGCCCTCAGCTGAGCCACGATGGGGCTCAGGCTCTGGGCTCCTGTGGCCTCTCCCAGGCAGAGTCCATAAACTGCAATGTATCTCTCCAGGGGACAGAACTGAGTCTCTGAAGAAACAAGTAACTCGCCTGAGGTCCAAGGCCACATGTCCTTGTAAATGACACAGTGATGTAAATCCACGCCACGTTCCTGACTGCCTGCAGTAATGAATGATGTGGAGGAGCAACCCAGTGCCCGGAAAGAGGAAGGAAATAAAATTCCCTCGGGGCTCACACACCACTGATGGATCCCTCAGACAGCTGGTTTACAAGGTCAAACTGCCCAGAAGGTACCAACTGCTATTAACAGCGTGAGAAGCTTGGGGACAGGCAGCATGGAACTTCAGGTGGATGGGCCAACAGACAGACCCAGACAGCCCGACACTGTGCTGTCTTCAAGTCGAGCAAACGTAAATGAAAAATGTCAGAAATGTAAAAGAGAAATACAGACTCCTGACCCCTGCCCGCTCAATTAACATGCTCACACAGAGATGCAGAAGAGAGGAGAATTGATTTTCAACTTTTGCTCTGCTCCGGGTCTTCTGAAATTGTTCACAACCAAGGCAAAACCACACAGTATCACTTCCCTCCAGCATGGTACCTGGACCCTGAAGGATGAAGCCTGAACTCTGCCCAGGCTGGGAGAAGCCCCACATACCTGGGCTACAGGCCCAGCATGGTACCTGGACCCTGTAGGATGAAGACTGAACTCTGCCCAGGCTGGGAGAAGCCCCACATACCTGGGCTGCAGGCCCTCCCTGCTGGTCCTTTCTGGTTTTCAGCAACATGCCATCACCAGAGCACATCTTATTATGATAATCGGAGAGGAATTCCAGGGCATCATAACTACATCTTCTTTGGGCTGAGTCCAGGTAATCAACCCAGAGCTTTGGCATCCGTCCAGTCAGTGAGCAAAGCTGTCAGCAGCCTCCATGGACACACAGTTCTTTTCCACCCCCTCTCCCTTTCTCTGACCCACACTCCCTTGACGAGTCTCCTCCTGCTGCAGGAGTTGTTTCTACTTCTTATTTCTCCTGGCTCTCACACTCAGTTTTGGAGAGCAGAGGTCTGCTCCCATTGTGCAGTGCTCAGACCATCTAGCTGGGAACCTTCAACCAGCTTTATTGTGGAATCCTCTGGAGAATAATCTTAGGTGGGCCCCCTTGTATAAGCAGACAGAGGTGAGTTGAATCAGACATAGCTGGCTGAAATGGGACCCGGAGCTCAGAGCCCTCTGGCCAGGTCCCCCTCTGCCTCCTGCTCCTAAGAGCACCCCTTCATCAGGTTGGCACTTGCACCCCAGTATGCTCAAGAATGTGAAGAGGATGTGGGTCAGGATCAGAGGCGGAGCCAGAACCCAGGCCTCTTGACTCCAGCTGGAGGTGTCCACTTCTCCCACCTCCAGGAGAACAAAGCAGCCTTTTCCATACCTACAGCCTCTGCTCCACTCCCCATTTTAGAAAAAAGACAACTTTATTTATTAATTAATTGTTTTTGGCTGCGCTGTCTTTGTTGCTGTTTCGCAGGCTTTCTCTAGCTGCAGCAAGTGGAGGCCACTCTTCATTGTGGTGCGCAGGCTCCGCATCGTGGTGGCTTCTCTTGCTATGGAGCACAGGCTCTGGGCACACAGGCTTCAGAAGTTGCAGCTCACTGGCTGAGCTGCTCTGAGGCATGTGGAATCTTCCCAGACCAGGGATCAAACCCACGTCCCCTGCACTGGCATGCAGATTCCTAAGCACCAGACCAGCAGGGAATTCCTTCCACTCCCCACTTTTGTTGGCATGAGTCTAGTGATTCCTAGGGCCGATTTCCTCATTTCCCTTCTTGCCCTACCCTGGCATCTCTGTGCAATGGATTGTGGGGAAATCAGGTGAGCAGGATCCACCAAAGTAGTGCCAAAGCTGGGCTGTGCAAGGGCAGATGGACACCTGTACCAAAGGTGTNATTGATATTTCTCCTGGGAATCTTGATTCCAGCTTGTGCTTCTTCCAGCCCAGCGTTTCTCATGATGTATACTGCGTATAAGTTAAATAAGCAGGGTGACAATATACAAGCATGGAATTAGTGCCCTTATAATGGGACCCAGACAGTTCCCTTGCCTTCCTGCTATGTGAGGTTTACAGCAAAGTAGGCCCTCCCCAGACCCTGAATCTGCCAGTGCCGTGATCATGGACCTCCCAGCCTCCATAACTGTGAGACATAAGTTTCTGTTGTTTAGAAGCTACAAATCTGTGGTATTCTGTTACAGCAGCCAGAAGGACTAAGACAGTAGGCTCCCTGGCCCCAGAAGCCCACCTTGGGAGCCCTTAACAAACTCTGCCCTGGACAAAAGGCCCTTGTGTGAGGAGCTAGATGGTGCAAAGATTGGGTCACATTAGAGGGATGCCTCCCAGGGTGGGGTTTTGGGAGCTGGACGAGGCCTCTCACTCTTGAGAGCTACTAGACTTCAGACAAGCCATGTCAGCGTCCTGAGCTTCATTGTGCTCATCTGTGACGGGACAGACGGTAGTAAGTGATGGAGTTAAGCACAATAATGATGAAAACTACAGTGCCTGGCACACGGTAAATTCTCAACGAACGGCAGCTCTTAGTAAGGTGGTGCTGATGACGGAGGAGGAGATGGTGAAGAAGGTAAATTCATACTCAAAAAAGTCACAACCTCTGGTTGTGCTCTTGACAGACAAAGGGGTTGGGCCGGAGCCTCCTTTGAAAATATAAAGTGTATCTATTTACACAGGAGGTATGGAGAACAGCTCCAGGCTTGGAACAGTGACGTGCCTTCCCAAAGAAGCATGTGAAGGCCAGATACTTCTAGAATTCAATAACACTAAGAAATTATAGAATCACCCAGATACTTGTTTCCCAGCTAATTTTAGCTCTTATAAGTAATGATGTGATAGCTAGTAAGTGAATTCCAGAGGCCACAATGAAGTGCACCATTAAAAATGATACCTAGGAAGATTGTAGCAATGTGAGGCCAGGCTTAGCAGAGAAGGGGGAGCACAGAATGCAAAACCGTGTTCCAATTACATCTGTTTAGAAAGACGTCTGCTTACAGACAAACTCTGGAAGCGAAAATTAAAAACAGTTGATTTGCTTGACTGATGGGATTAGGAGTGATTAAAGCAACATTTTTGTTACGGTTGTTATATTGTGGTTTGTGCCATTTTTTAAGTAAAAAAAGCAGAGGGGAGGATCATAAGAGAGTGGGTGTTGCTCAGGGGCCCCTGGCGCCCACTAGAGCTGTCCCCCTCATTCATTCTCTTCTTTCTCTGATACTATGTCTTTCCCACTTGCTATCAGTCAAAATGGCTCCAACAGGATCTATTGAAGAGGGATTTTTGCAAACTTACAGTAGCTGAAAGCATAGCCAATTGACTGGCCAGTGAAAAAGCATTGCTGGGCTTTGTCAAACCTTTTGGCACAATGGGTAAAGAAACATAGGGCAAAGGGAAAGTTTAGGGGGAGCCAGACCATGACAACAGATGCCTTCAAGGAGCCTGTGAATCAGGAAACTCTGAACCCTCAGGTAGAGCCCACAAGGGCTGGCTGCTTCATCAGCCAGAAGACACCCAGCCATGCAGGCTTCTTGGAAGAAAAAGCAGACGTTGTGTAGTGAGCAAAGGGGGCACTTAAAACATCAGGCCCTGTCTGGGGTGACCCCTGTGGTGTGGGCAGCCAGGGTGGAGAGATTGTAATAATCCTGTAATAACTCCTGCAATAATTACTCACACTTGGACAACAGCAGTGAGCCCCCATCATTGTCCTGACAGTCGGGGATCTTGCAAGGGGCCCTGGAATGACAGCCTTGCCCTCAGCTGAGCCACGATGGGGCTCAGGCTCTGGGCTCCTGTGGCCTCTCCCAGGCAGAGTCCATAAACTGCAATGTATCTCTCCAGGGGACAGAACTGAGTCTCTGAAGAAACAAGTAACTCGCCTGAGGTCCAAGGCCACATGTCCTTGTAAATGACACAGTGATGTAAATCCACGCCACGTTCCTGACTGCCTGCAGTAATGAATGATGTGGAGGAGCAACCCAGTGCCCGGAAAGAGGAAGGAAATAAAATTCCCTCGGGGCTCACACACCACTGATGGATCCCTCAGACAGCTGGTTTACAAGGTCAAACTGCCCAGAAGGTACCAACTGCTATTAACAGCGTGAGAAGCTTGGGGACAGGCAGCATGGAACTTCAGGTGGATGGGCCAACAGACAGACCCAGACAGCCCGACACTGTGCTGTCTTCAAGTCGAGCAAACGTAAATGAAAAATGTCAGAAATGTAAAAGAGAAATACAGACTCCTGACCCCTGCCCGCTCAATTAACATGCTCACACAGAGATGCAGAAGAGAGGAGAATTGATTTTCAACTTTTGCTCTGCTCCGGGTCTTCTGAAATTGTTCACAACCAAGGCAAAACCACACAGTATCACTTCCCTCCAGCATGGTACCTGGACCCTGAAGGATGAAGCCTGAACTCTGCCCAGGCTGGGAGAAGCCCCACATACCTGGGCTACAGGCCCAGCATGGTACCTGGACCCTGTAGGATGAAGACTGAACTCTGCCCAGGCTGGGAGAAGCCCCACATACCTGGGCTGCAGGCCCTCCCTGCTGGTCCTTTCTGGTTTTCAGCAACATGCCATCACCAGAGCACATCTTATTATGATAATCGGAGAGGAATTCCAGGGCATCATAACTACATCTTCTTTGGGCTGAGTCCAGGTAATCAACCCAGAGCTTTGGCATCCGTCCAGTCAGTGAGCAAAGCTGTCAGCAGCCTCCATGGACACACAGTTCTTTTCCACCCCCTCTCCCTTTCTCTGACCCACACTCCCTTGACGAGTCTCCTCCTGCTGCAGGAGTTGTTTCTACTTCTTATTTCTCCTGGCTCTCACACTCAGTTTTGGAGAGCAGAGGTCTGCTCCCATTGTGCAGTGCTCAGACCATCTAGCTGGGAACCTTCAACCAGCTTTATTGTGGAATCCTCTGGAGAATAATCTTAGGTGGGCCCCCTTGTATAAGCAGACAGAGGTGAGTTGAATCAGACATAGCTGGCTGAAATGGGACCCGGAGCTCAGAGCCCTCTGGCCAGGTCCCCCTCTGCCTCCTGCTCCTAAGAGCACCCCTTCATCAGGTTGGCACTTGCACCCCAGTATGCTCAAGAATGTGAAGAGGATGTGGGTCAGGATCAGAGGCGGAGCCAGAACCCAGGCCTCTTGACTCCAGCTGGAGGTGTCCACTTCTCCCACCTCCAGGAGAACAAAGCAGCCTTTTCCATACCTACAGCCTCTGCTCCACTCCCCATTTTAGAAAAAAGACAACTTTATTTATTAATTAATTGTTTTTGGCTGCGCTGTCTTTGTTGCTGTTTCGCAGGCTTTCTCTAGCTGCAGCAAGTGGAGGCCACTCTTCATTGTGGTGCGCAGGCTCCGCATCGTGGTGGCTTCTCTTGCTATGGAGCACAGGCTCTGGGCACACAGGCTTCAGAAGTTGCAGCTCACTGGCTGAGCTGCTCTGAGGCATGTGGAATCTTCCCAGACCAGGGATCAAACCCACGTCCCCTGCACTGGCATGCAGATTCCTAAGCACCAGACCAGCAGGGAATTCCTTCCACTCCCCACTTTTGTTGGCATGAGTCTAGTGATTCCTAGGGCCGATTTCCTCATTTCCCTTCTTGCCCTACCCTGGCATCTCTGTGCAATGGATTGTGGGGAAATCAGGTGAGCAGGATCCACCAAAGTAGTGCCAAAGCTGGGCTGTGCAAGGGCAGATGGACACCTGTACCAAAGGTGTTATAAACTTTCTCTGGGCATCAAACCATCTGAGGAACCTACTGTCACTAAGTACAAGCAACAGGAAACACCGGAGTCACAGAACATTGATTCCCAATAGAGCCGCCTTCCTCCTTTGTAAATGTGTATAAGTGACAGTCACATAAGTCTCTCGGGTCACAGGAGGAGCCTCATGGTTTAGGTGAAAGGACAGTGAAGTCGGCATCCGGGACAGTTCTGCGGCCAACTCTAGGGTTCTCACCACATGCCACCCCTCTGGGATCTGGGCTCCTCTCTACTAAGGGGATATAATCCCCACCTTCCTTGCCTCACTGGGGTACAGAGAGGGGCATGAAGAGGCTGTGGAGAGTGTGGCCTGTAGACAGAAATTAGACAGCCAGGTGGCGTAGAGCTCGGCTCTGGAATTGGACACACCTGGGTTTCAGGGCGAGCACGGCCAGTGCTGGGACCCTGGGCAGACTCCCTCACCTCTGTGAGCCTCATCTGAAGGGGAGCGGGGGACCCACATCTGAGTGGGGCTGTGTGTGTGTGTGTGTGTGTCTGTCTGTCTGTCTGTGAGGCACTCAGCACAGGGCCTGGACACCATCACCAAATCCATATCCTCCTTCCACAGAGGGCCTGGGCAGTGGTTTCACATCAACCAAGGCTTTCAGATGCTTAAAAAGCAACTCGGCTGTGTCCTGGCAACAGAAGGGCATGTGGGCAATGCTAACCCCTTCCGTGCATGGGTCCAGGTAGCTGTCCACTTCAGTCCATTCTGGACCTAAGAAATGAGTNAAATCCATATCCTCCTTCCACAGAGGGCCTGGGCAGTGGTTTCACATCAACCAAGGCTTTCAGATGCTTAAAAAGCAACTCGGCTGTGTCCTGGCAACAGAAGGGCATGTGGGCAATGCTAACCCCTTCCGTGCATGGGTCCAGGTAGCTGTCCACTTCAGTCCATTCTGGACCTAAGAAATGAGTCTGAGTCACCTGGATCCAGCTGGGGTGGGGATACTGGGGAAAGACTCCACCTCATATCAAGGAGCTCAGCTGCTAAAATAGGCAGGGGCTGCAGTGACTTTGGGCTACTGCATTTTGCAAGCTCAGCCAGCTTTAAGAATGAAATGGATTACATGCAGTTTTCAAAACAAATTATTTGAGGAGGAGGGGACTGTTGATCCAACAGATCTATGAGCCCCTTTAGAACTTGGTTCCTTTCTGGATGGGCCGCAGCCCCCTCTGCTTTGGGCTAGACAGAGCCTCTTCACCCCTAAGCTCCAAGTTGCTGCAGAAATGGTGCATGTCTTGTCTTTGTGAGGAGGGAAGGGGAAGGGTGGGTGCAAGCCACAGAAATAGCTCCAGGCTGCCCAACCCCCTGCCACATTCCTGAGCAGGTCCAGGCAGTTCCCCGACTGAAAGTTCTGAGGGCTCCAACTTCTGCCTGGCTCCTTCTACGTGTAGCAGCTTGAATGCCTTCCCCTCCTTCTCCTGTTGCTCCTTTGAAGGTCAATTCCTGGGGGACATGGGAGCACCCTTTCCTGTCCCCTATCACCTCTCTGCATCTCTCCCCTTGGGGCTTCATGGGCAGGGAGGGAAGCCAGGTTTTCATTCTTCCTGCTTCTCCTACATGCCTGAACAGCTCCCGCAACCCACCAGAACACGCCCTCACCCCCAGAGCACTGGGATGCACACCCCTGCTGCCTCTGGTACGTGGGCGGCTCAGTTACATGTGGGCTCATTTACTCGTCTTTTAAGTCCATCAGACTGACTCTGACAGTTGATGTGGGCTCTGAGAAAATTCCAAAGAGAAAAACAAATCCTAGATTTACAAAATGAAAAAAGAGCCTCTTTAATTTGTTTCATTTCTATTTTCAAAGTTAATTATTTTTTAAATTAAACATTGTGTTTTGAAACGATTGTAAATTTACATGCAATTTTTAAGAAATACAGAGGAATTCTCTGTGTCTTCATCCTATTTCCCTCAATGCTAATATCTCATAAACTATAGCACAATATCAGAACCAGAAAAGAGGGGATATGTGTATATGTGTGGCTGATTCACTCTGCTAAATAGTTGAAACTAACACAACCTTGTGAAACAACTATACTCCAATAAAAATTTAAAAGAATCACAACCAGGATACCAACAATCATACAGTCTACTGACTGTCATCAGATTTTCCCTAGTTTAACTTGTACTTTTGTGTGTGTGTGTTCAGCTCAATACAGTCTTATTACATGTGTAGGTCCTGTGCAGTCCCAAAGCCATCCCTCTTTCTCCTTTTATAATCACACCTCACCCTTAGCAACTACTACTCTGGTTTCCATTTTTAACATTTTATCATTTCCAAAACATAATATAAATGATATCATACTGTAGGTAACCTTTGGGGACTGGCTTTTTTCACCTGGCATAATTCTCCAGAGAGTCATTCAAGTTGTGTCTATCAAGAGTTCTCTCTTGCCAAGTAGTATTCCAAGGCTACCCTGTGCAGGAGGCAGGTAGTGAGCTGCCTGACGCTTGTGACCTCCAAGCAGAAGTTGCATGTTTACTGCTCAGCGACAGGATAGAGAACAAGCTTTCTCAGTGAGAGGGATACTCACCAACAAAACAAAATCGGTTCTTGAGGAACAAGAAGTCTTAGCTACTGCAATGTCTGCGGCCCTCCAAAAGGCCGCAGTACACAAACGGATTTATGATGTGTCTGTGAGACTCAAATTTCATAGGAGGCAGCAGTTATGCGGAGAATACCTAAGTAGGCTGAGCAACACTGCTACTGAGGGGCTATCATGCTGGCAGGAGCTGAGGGTAAATGGTCACAAGGGCCACTCCCCTCATCTGGAGTTGCCCACAACCCAGATCCCACACTTGTAACTTAAGGTTTCAGACCCATGGGTCTATCCCTTACTAACCTTTTATGTAGATATATTCAGGGACTGCCTTTTTATCACAATATCAAGAAAGACTTAGCTGGACAAGGTTCCTCTCACAGATGCCTGAAACCTCTTGAAGAGAAAGCAAAGCCAGCCATCTTCCCAGGTGGTGCTAATGATAAAGAACCTGCCTGCCAATGCAGGAGACACGTGAGATATGGGTTCAATCCCTGGGTCAGGAAGATCCACTGGAGGAGGGTACGGCAACTCACTCCAGTATGCTTGCCTGGAAAATCTGATGGATAGAGGAACCTGGAGGGTTCCGGTCCACAGGGTCACGAAGAGCTGAACACGACTGAAGTGACATAGTAGTACTGTAAGAGAGGTTTACTCTCTGCTCCTCAGAAAGCAGCAGACTCACTCACACCGGGGTGTAAAGACATGATAACCAATGAGATCAGAGAGTGGTCCCTGCGGGGAACGTCATCTTAACCTGGTGGCTCAGATGGTAAAGAATCTGTGTGCAACGCGAGAGACCTGGGTTGAATCCCTGGATCGGGAAGATCCACTGGATAATGAATGGCTATCCACTCCAGTATTCTTTCCTGGAGAAGCCCATGGACCGAGGAACCTGGCGGGCTACAGTCCATTGGGTAGCAAAGGGTCAGACATGACTGAACAGTTTCCCTTTTCTGTGGTTGCTCAGGAGATTCTGGTGGGTGCTTAGGTCAGCAATAAGCTCACTTTCTTTGAAACCCAGACCACCAGCTACTCGCAGGCCCATATATAAAGGTGCTCATTGAAACCTCAGCTGTCTATGTCAATGCACCAACCACGTGCATGGTGGGGGCTTGAGCAGCTCTCCCCGAGTTTTCTCAGTGAATGTGCTCAGTCCTGCCTCTCTCCCTGAGGAGACTCCTGAGGGATGCCCTGGAGTAGGGGGCTAGGGAAGACTGAAGGTGACTTTTCCCTGGAGGAAAAAGCCTCCATCTTGAGGAAAGGAGGACGGTTTGGTCAAAATGTCTTCTCAGCATGGAGAGTTGTGTTTCAAAGTGGAAACACGCCACCTGGTGACAAGAGGCCCAAGCTATGTCTACCACAAAGCCTTGAAGAACAAACAGACTCTGGGAGACTGGCACAGTTAACAGTGCTAGGAATTAAAGAATAAACCTTGACAGGTATCTATGAGAACCAAGTAAATGCCAGGAGATACAAAGAAGGAGTCATGCAGCCCAGGGAAACGGGACTGCACAAGGAAAAGGGCACAAAACTACACCCCGGTCAAGTCAGCTCTGCAAACCAGGGCCGCGGCTTCACTGGGGCACAGTTTCCTAATTACAGGTATGATTGATTCTAAGCAAGAAAAGGCAGTGTTATCCAAGTTGAAAGTTTTCTTTCAGGAGGTATTAGCACAGAACGGATGGATTAGTAATTTAAGAAATTTGCTTTTTCCTACAAGTGCACTTATATGCCAACTCTCCCATATCCAAACCTTTCATCCTTCCCCTGGGGCTCTTGAGAGAGTCCTGAGAGGTGCAGTCACCTCCGCCAGCCACAGCCTCCGGATGCCCTCCTGGGCAGCAGCCCGTTCAGCAGCTCCGGTGCGGTGTCTGTGTCAGCCATGAAGGGGTGGCGGCTCAGCCACATTTTAG
>SJYA01001148.1:957484-1012760 GCA_006410615.1 Neotragus moschatus
GGGGAGAGCTGGGGGGAGTGGGGGGGGGTGAAAAGGTCACCAAAGCCGATGGGAGCCATCAGTCACTCACCACCGCAGTAGGCTTTTGGGAAGAGCTGTGCCACCCTGGCTGGGGTGGAGACCCCTGGGCACACTCCAGGAACCTGAACAAAACCCGACCTAATTCATCCCTGTCATACTGACTCCCGCTGTCACAGAGTGATGAGACAGACAGAGAACTGCCAATTCTGGACTAAAAGCCCAGCCCAGAAGAGGAACCATTTCAAACACTGGACCAGTAGCCACGTTCCATTAACTGCACCTCTGCTATTTCTTTCAGATGTGGTCTGTCTACTCAGCCCCACTCTCTGCCCCAGTCCATCCCTCACCTCCTCTTGTCTGCCCCGAGCCTCTGGCCTCCTATCTTCTGCTTCTTCAGTTGGGCCCCCACGATGCCACCCCTTTACCTTTCTGCAACATGGGTCAGATTCCCACACTCCTTGAGGGGTTCCCTTTGCCTGCGGTGAAACCTCAGACTCTTTGCCCTGCCCCTCAGCATCATTTCTCCAGTGTCATCCCCTGGCCCTGACACACACACCCCAGGCCTGAACACAGACCACTGGGCAGAGTGTAGTCTGCAGGTCACCTTGATAGTGTCCAGGGATGCGGGGACCCCTCCTTCCCCAAGCCATGCTGTCTTCACCTAACTCACTAACCCCAGACACGGTTACAGGGTCTTCTACCCACCAGTGTGTGACCTTGGGCAATCACATCACCGTTTTGTGCTTCTTTTGCTTCATCTTAAAAATGGGGATAACCAGAGGGCCTTCCTATCTCTTTGGCCTGGGGTGGAGATCTGATGACTTGATGCCAGGTGCCAGGGGTAGGAAGTGCTCACAGAGTGCCAACTCTTGGACCTCCGGTGCAAGAGTCCAACTCTTGGAGGTCCAACTCTTGGACCTCAACTAGTGTACTGGTGGTACACTAGTTGAGAATCTCCCTATTAATGCAGGGGATACAGGTTTGATCCCTGGTCTGGGAACATTCCACATGCTGTCGAGCAACTAAGCCTGAACACCACAACTACTGAGCCCGCGTGTTGCAGCTACTGAAGCCCATGTGCCTAGAGCCTGTGCTTCGCAACAAGAGAAGCCACTGCAACGAGAAGCCTGCACCCCACAAGAAGAGTAGCCCCTGCCCACCACAATTAGAAAATGTCCACACACAAAGAAATATCCAGCACAGCCAAAAATAAATAGAAACAGGGGCTTCCCTGGTGGCTCAGTGCTAAAGAATCTGCCTGCCAACGCAGGAGACACAGGTTCAAACCCTGGGCCAGGAAGATCCCACACGTGAAGGAGCAACTAAGCCTCTGCACCGTAAGTGTTGAGCCTGTGCTCTAGAGCCCAGGGGCTGCAACTACTGAGCTCGCGCGCTGTAGCTACTGAAGTCAGCACGCCTTAGAGCTGTGCTCTGCAACAAGAGAATCNACACAGGTTCAAACCCTGGGCCAGGAAGATCCCACACGTGAAGGAGCAACTAAGCCTCTGCACCGTAAGTGTTGAGCCTGTGCTCTAGAGCCCAGGGGCTGCAACTACTGAGCTCGCGCGCTGTAGCTACTGAAGTCAGCACGCCTTAGAGCTGTGCTCTGCAACAAGAGAATCCACCACAGTGAGTAGCCCATGCTCTGCAACTAGAAAGAAGCCCCCACTCACCGCAACTAGAGAAAAGTCCATGCAGCAACAAAGAGCCAGCACAGCCAAAAATAAAAATAAATAAAATTATTTTTAAAAGAAAGAAAGAAATTGAGGGGAAACAAGAGTGTCTACTCTCACTAGTGTTTTTAACTTTCCTCGGTGCCTTGGGCAGCCAGGGCACCTAAGCTATACTGTGTGGGGGATGATGATCCCCAGCCCCATAGCGGTTGGTCTGCACTTCAAGCCTGAGATCAAGGCAGGCTTCCAGCTGTGGATGAGCTGGAGTGATTACAGGAAGTACAAGGTGAGGGAAATTATGAAGATTGATATCTACCCTCCAGGCCGCTTCCTTGCCCATGTGCCCCTTTTGTAAGGTCAAGGACTAGGGCTGGAGGAATCAGTGGAACAGCAAAGCCCTCATCTGCTTCTACCCTTTGCAGTAATTCCCCATGAGAAGCTCAGTGCATTCCTCTGGTCCTGGGTTCTCTGGCTTCTGCCTGATTACTTACTCTGCTCTCTCTCCAAGGGCCCTGTAAGCGAGTGAATTTGTGCCTCTCTGCACCAGGTCACACCTGACCTGCTCCACAAGGAGAGCCAGAGCCCAGTACCCTCGAAGGGCAGGGGTGTTCCAGGGTAGATGATTCCAGCTTAACAGCTTCACAACCGAGAAAGCATTCTCAATAAGCCGTGTCTGTACTCCTCCCTAGAGGGGTGAAGGAGATGAGCAGCCGGAGTTCCTATTCCTAGAACTGCTTCTGCAATAGTTTCCTACAGTTGGCCAGCTGGGTGCCAAAGGGAGAACTCTGTGCCCACAGGTCTGGCAATCTGCCAGGAGGGGGGCTCAGGTGGGCTGTGCAAAGTGCTGCATTATTCTCCACCCACCCATTCCCAGAGCAGGAAGGTAGTTCCACAAAGACTACACAGCTATGACAAGCAAAGAGGTGTGGGGGTAGGGGGAGTGAGGACCACACAAACCTCCCTGAAACAGAGCATCAGAAAGTCTCCATCACTTGGAGACGGGAAGTTAGAAGTCAGTGATGGAATTTCAGCTCTCATGAACTAAACTCAGAGCAAGTCTCAACCTATTTAAGCCTTAGTTTCCTCATGTGCAAAATGGAAAGAATGCTATCCACTCCCTCAGGGTTCCATTAACTTATTCATTTGTTCACCTACTAATTAAGTTAGGGTCACATGCCAGGCCTAAAGGTGAGTGCCAGGAGAAATCTCCCAGGTCCCTAGAGCCTCCAGAAATGCATAGTCCAGCTCCTCTGATAACCACAGAAGCTCAGGTTAGTGAAAAGGCTTAGTAAAAGTGTGAAAATGCCAAACCACTAGCATCACTAACATGAAATGTTTCACACTGAATGTAATCTGCTGAAAAGGGGCAAAATACCTGTTAAGTCTCTCTGCTTCTCAGACTTTCATGTGTGTTAGGGTATCTTGTTAAACTGGAGAGTCTGATTCAGAAGGTCTGGGGTGAGCCTGAGCCTCTGCATTTCTAACAAGCTCTTGGGGCAGCTGCTGCTGGTCTGTGGCCACATTTTGAGTAACAAGGTATGAGGTTAATATTGAGAGATTACTGTTCACTAAACCCAAAATGTAAATTAGTTTATCCAACCAGTTAATGGCAGGATTTAGGGAGAGGAGAACACAGAATGGATAAGTTTTGAGGGAGTTGCCTGATGATGGGCAAATTCTAGAATATGGGGCTTCCCTGCATGGTGGCCGCTGAGGATGTTCCATCCATCTATAAGACACAAGGGTGAAGCACAGGGGCATTTGAGGGAAGTGAGGTCTGGGGCAGGGGATAGGTGCACACACTTCCTGGGTTGTGTCCAGGATGCTTTGTGGAAAGGCAGGTCACCGGAGAGGCTAGCATAGATTGATCACAGATCTTGGCCAGCTTCTTCTGGGTACCTTTTTCTCCCTGCAAGAGTGCATGGGGCGGAAGCTGGTCTTAGGTGGGTCTCATCTGAAACTGTTTAGATTCAGGGAACAAAATGGCTTAGGCCACATATTACCTTCAGGACAAAGTATCAACTCAGAGCCTGAGGCAGGGAGCTCTCAAATTTCAGGAGGAGTGGGCTAGGATGGGGAGGTAGCTAGCCTCTTCTTTGCTGCTGCTGCTGCTGCTAAGTCGCTTCAGTTGTGTCAAACTCTGTGCGACCCCACAGACGGCAGCCCACCAGGCTCCCCTGTCCCTGGGATTCTCCAGGCAAGAACACTGGAGTGGGTTACCATTTCCTTCTCCAATGCATGAAAGTGAAAAGTGAAAGTGAAGTCGCTCAGTCGTGTCCGACTCTTAGCGACCCCATGGACTGCAACCCCCCAGGCTCCTGCGTCCATGGGAATTTCCAGGCAAGAGTACTGGAGTGGGGTGCCACTGCCTTCTTCGAGCCTCTTCTTTAGGCCCTCTCTCAGTCTTTGTTTCTGTTTGTTTCCCAAAGCGTCTACTGTTAAGGCTGCAGAAGGCGGCCAACGAAGGGGTGGCTATGTACTGGAGTCATAAATTTGTCCTTGAAAGAAGTAGCCCACTCAAACACATGTGATTTACAGTAAGAACGGAGCTGGGGCACCTGGAAAATTCTCTTCTTCACTTGATGAACTCTTTACTCCAAAAATAAAGCCATAAACTTGTTCAACAGCTGGAATTTTCCCTCTGAAGAGAGTACCTCGTCTGGCAGTTGACTTAAGCAGTTATTTGCAGCCTATAATTTTCACAAAAACAGTAGGGTGTGCCTGGTGGGAGATGTTTTCTACAATCCCATGGAATTAAAAAAAAGAAAAACAACAACGAGAAAACTTTGGAACAAAGGATGCTCTGATTCCATCAGAAAATTGACAATTCAGGGTCACGGCCAAGAAAGATGTGGAAAGTTTTCAAGTAGACTTGTGAGGAGCTGAGAGCACTGTGAAAAGTACAACCTGCAGGGTGCCTGGGTGGGAAGAGAGGGGAGGGGATGCTGGGAGCAGGGGGCCAGTAAGGAGGTGGTTGCAACAGCGCAGGTGGGAAAGCCCGGGGCCCATGGAGGGGGCAGGAGTGAAAGTTAGGAAGAGGGATCCAGGAGGAAAAGTCTGCAAAGGGGGAACCACCAGGACTTGGCCCTGAATCAACTGTAGAGAAGGAAGGTCCAGAGACCACCGCAATCCTGAGGGACCAACTCCAGGCAACTGAAGAACACAGGCCAGGCAACGAGGAAAGATCACCAAAGGATGGACAGATTTTAACATGCTGGAAGAGTTTCACAGGGTCGATAACAATTTGGAAGTAGGCTCCGTTTGTTGTCTAGACATCCCTGGGTCTATAGGGAGAGAGCCAGCTGGAGTGAATGAAGAGGACTGGTGAGAGGAAGGAGATGCTGGCAACTTTACTTCTCTGGGACACTCTTTCTAGTGTCCTTTAGCACTGAGGATTTCCTCCTTTGCGCCAAACTGCATGAAAACAGCAGTTCACAGGGCACTCCTGAGAACTCACCTGCATGGTTAGTTTACACCCACACAGGAGGCCACAGGAACCTGGGAGGCTGACCTGGAGCGGGTTGCACTTCTCCCATGGGCTGGGGGCACATATAATATACCAGAGCTGAATCTCATCAGCTTCATGCAAGCCTCACGCCTGCCACCCTTAATTCCCCTCGGGCTGAAGAGCAGGAGAGGACCCAGGATGATGAAAAGGGCTTTTGTGTTTTGTTCTAAACTAACTGAGAAACCTATATGCAGGTCAGGAAGCAACAGTTAGAACTGGACATGGAACAACAGACTGGTTCCAAATAAGAAAAGGAGTACATCAAGGCTGTATATTGTCACCCTGCCTATTTAACTTTTATGCAGAGTACATCATGAGAAACGCTGGGCTGGAAGAAGCACAACCTGGAATCAAGATTGCCAGGAGAAATATCAATAACCTCAGATATGCAGGTGACACCACCCTTATGGCAGAAAGTGAACAGGAACTAAAAAGTCTCTTGATGAAAGTGAAAGAGGAGAGTGGAAACGTTGACTTAAAGCTCAACATTCAGAAAACGAAGATCATGGCATCTGGTCCCATCATTTCATGGGAAATAGATGGGGAAACAGTGGAAACAATGTCAGATTTTATTTTGGGAGGCTCCAAAATCATTGCAGATGGTGATTGCAGCCATGAAATTAAAAGATGCTTACTCCCTGGAAGGAAAGTTATGATCAACCTAGATAGCATATTCAAAAGCAGAGACATATCTTTGACAACAAAGGTCCGTCTGGTCAAGGCTATGGTTTTACCAGTGGTCATGTATGGATGTGAGAGTTGGACTGTGAAGAAGGCTGAGCACCGAAGAATTGATGCTTTTGAACTGTGGTGTTGGAGAAGACTCTTGAGAGTCCCTTGGACTGCAAGGAGATCCAACTAGTCCATTCTGAAGGAGATCAGCCCTGGGATTTCTTTGGAAGGAATGATGCTAAAGCTGAAACTCCAGTACTTTGGCCACCTCATGCGAAGAGTTGACTCATTGGAAAAGACTCTAATGCTGGGAGGGATTAGGGGCAGGAGGAGAAGGGGACGACAGAGGATGAGATGGCTGGATGGCATCACTGACTTGATTGACATGAGTTTGAGTAAACTCCAGGAGTTGGTGATGGACAGGGAGGCCTGGCGTACCGAGATTCATGGGGTCACAAAGAGTCGGACACAACTGAGTGAGTGAACTGAACTGAACTGAACTGACCTGCCTGGCGAGGGAGAAAACATTCGTTGGATTCAACCCTGTGCCTTTCCCGTTGGGGTTCCTATTTGAATACACCAGTTATTTCCTCTTCCAGATCCCTTACTGTTGCTACATGTCTAAGATGATGGAGTAACATGGAAGCTCTTCTCAGACCTCATTTAGCTGCCTGGGCCCTAACTGACGGCCTCTTTGAGCGTTTCTCAGAGTCTGTTTTGCTTACACAGTTGCTATTAGTCAGAGTTGGCCAATGCTAGTTGCTGTAACAGAATATATCAACTCTCAATGGCTTAACTCAGAAAAGGCCTATTTCTCACTCACAGAAAATCCACAGTGGACATTCCTAAATGGTGTGCTCTCCTGCATTGCATCCTCAAGAGGAAAATCGGGCTCCTTCCACTGTGCGGCTCCACCATCTTTGAGTTTTTTATACTTCGTGGCCAGGCCTCTAAGTGGCATGTAACCATTTGCCTTATACTTTATATAAGCATCCCAAAGACAGCTCCTAATTTGGCAAATAAAAAAAGTCCAGTCAGCTTTATTCACATGATGGGTTAATAGGAAAGAAACTAATACTTCTTCATGTAGAAAAGCTTATTCTGAGGAGAGAATGAAACATTTGAAACTTGCTGTTACAGAAACTGTCTAACCTTCTCATCCATACACAGGAGGATGAGCTGTCAGCTAGCGTCTAAACTCCTAGAAAAAGAACAGCTCCAGGAAGGCCATTTGGACTGCACCTTCCTCCCAGGAAGAGCTGTAACTTACCTCTCATTCACTGAGCTGCTCTTCTCTGCAGGTCCTACCCGAGGCACACAACATACATCACAGCTAATTGCCAGGACAGTCTGCAATGTATTCATGAATATGCCCACTTTACAGAGGAACAGACTGAGCACTTGAGAGGTTGGCTAACTGGCCCAAGCTCACACATTTGTTACATGACAAAACTGGAATTTGATCCCAGACTGTCTGGCTCCAAGACCCACACTAGTTTCACAACATAATCCTGCTTTTCTCAGTGATCAAAACAAAACAAAACCAGAACCAGCAAAGGAGACAGCAGCGGCTTCAGAGGCCTCACACGCTTTCATGCGGTCCACGGCAAATGGTAAATATTAGCATGTTGGAGCCATCTCTGCCCTTTGAACATCAGGTCTGCTCTGGGTTCCCAGTGACAATAATTTGAGGCCAGAATTCCCACTTCCTGCATTAGTTATGAGTATACACAGATTGCGAAATTGCAAAAAAACAGCTGCCCCTTGCAGCAGAAGGTAGCAATTACAACAGACTCTGCTCATAGCCCTTTGCACTTACCAGCTCCAGCTGAGGCCAGGACAATGTACTTGGGATCTCACAGTAAAGACAGACTTAGCTCCAGTGCCAGGAGCCAGTTCATCCCAGCACATACCAGCCAATTATGCCCTCTTCCTCCCAACTCCGTGGTCAATGTCTTCACACTAGGAACTGAAGTTGGCCGTGGCAGGAACATTTACACCACAGGAATTGGCAAATGCCTCAAATCAGGGCTTTTTGTTTAACCCAGAAATCCAGCTGATGGTATTCTTAGAAAAGATGTGTGTTGGGGGAGCAAGCAGCTGTGCATTGAGAATTGGTGGGAAATAACAGATTTTATAAATAACAGCAGCCAACATGAACTAAGCACTTACAATGTTCCTGGCACTGTGCTGAGCTCTCAAGTATTATCATACATAACCCATAGGAACCATAGGATATAAGTATTATTTTTATTGCCACTGAAAAAAGAAAAAACTAAAGTTCAGAAAAGGCTAAGTGCATAGTAAGCCAAGATTCAAGCCGAGGATTTACAACAAATAACCCTGCCTTTTAACCACCACACTTGACCTCTCAGCACAGAAGCAGCAGTGTCTCTCAAACATGGTCTGAGGACCCCTGCTCCAAAAGCACTGAGGCTGGTTTACTAAAATGCAGATTCCGGGGCCTTACCCCTTGTATACTGGCATGGAACCTCTGGGGCGGGGGGCCCAGGACTTGGGATTTTTATTGAGCTCTCTGGCAACTCTCCTGCTCACTAACATTTGCAAACAAGGACTGATGGATTAAGATTTGGCCTCCAGTTAGGATCTTCCCAGATGGCTAAGTCATGTTCAACTCTGTGACCCCATGGACTGTAGCATTGCAGACTCCCCTGTCCTTCACTGTTTCCAGAGTTTGCTCAGATTTGTGTCCATTGAGTTGGTGATGCTATCTAACCACAGCTCCCCACATTTAGTGGGAAACCTGGAGAGAGAGCTGGTCTTGGCTTGGGTGGGGCTGGAGCCCAGAGCCCAGAGCTGGGGGATCCAGACTGATGCCAGATCCTTCCCCAAAAGCAGGTGAGTCCTCGTGCTGGGCACCCTCTGTGAGCAAGACAAGGGCAATGCTGGCACCTGGTGTGGGGCTAGAGGTTGGGGCACCCAAGGAGCTAACTGTCATTGCAAAGAACTGTTGGTCGAGGTACCAATGTACAAAAGTTTTCAGTATGTGGAGCAAAGCTGCTATGTGTTATTTTCTTCTCAAAATGAAGTTTTGTACCTTTAGTAATAATAAAATCACTTTGGCAGGACAGTCATGCAACCTAAATGAAAACACTATCCAGTGACATGGCATTTTACAACTTTAGGTAGAGCAAGTGTCATCTTCATGGGTATGGATCATATCTTCCTCTCTACTTTTGCAGATGCTGCAAGTTTCTGTAATAAAAGATCAAAAAACAGAAAAGAAAATGCCTGGACATAATCTATATTCTTTTCTGCACTCCCTGCTGCCTGGGAGACTGGGAGGTCCGAGTCCCAGTGGTGTGGAGCCAACAGGAAAAGGATGTCCCAGCCCAAGTCCTAGCTGCACAGGATCCCCCTTCCTTCCTCAAGTTCAGCCCCAGGTTCCCAGGCCTCAAGTGCCTGCATCCATCCATCCGTCACTCAACCCTTATTTACTGTCCTCCTGCTATGAAGCCTGCTCCATGCCAGGCGCTGCATCCAGCAACCAACAGGGCAGGCCTGGTGCTCTGTCCCCATGACCTCACAGGCAGGGAAACAGACAACACACACGTGGACAAGCACTTGAGAGCCTTTCAGACTGATAAGGGTTATGAGACAATGAAACAGGATGATGGGAGAGACAGGAATAGGGAGGCTGCTCTAGCTAAGGGGACCATGGGAGGCATCTCTGAAGAGGTGACATGGGAGTAGGGGCCACGAGGGTACCTCACTATAGGGAAGCAGTGAACCATGCAGGTACCTTAGGGAAGTGTTCCAGGTGGAGGGAATGGCAAGTGCAAAGGTCCTGAGGCAGGCATATGCTTGGGAGAAATAACAAGGAAGCTGAAGCGGCTAAAGTGAAGCAAGCAGGAGAGGGGGTTGGAGCTGAGGTCAGGAAATGGGCCAGGCAGCAAAGATCATGCGGGACCTCGCAGGCTGGGTGGGGGGCTTGGATTTCACTCCAAGTGGAAGGCCCTGAACACTCTGGTTTGCAGTGAGGAGAAGAGACATTAGTGGATAAGAGTGGTGGCTGGTGGCTCAGCTCAGAGATCACTGTAGTTTCTGAGGCAGCGGGTGAGAACAGCTTGGACTAGTGTGGGAGCAGAGAAAAGGGAGAGAGGAGGTCAGACTTGGGCTGCTTTGGGAGGTGGAGGACTTGCTGATGGGTTGGGAGGAAAGGGAGGGGAACAGCAGAGTCAAGGATAACTCCTGGAGAAAAGGGGCCAGAAAGTGAGCAGTAGGGATGCACCACGAGGCCGGAGAGAGGGTGGCGGGAGCCAAGCCTTGTGGGGCCTCCTCTCTGGGCTGCAGAGCTGGCCAATCAGAGGCAATCAGCACCCCCTACCAGGACCCTTCCTCAGTAGCCCCTGGGCTGTGGGCGCAGAGTATCCGAAGACCGGGGTTGCCCAACAGGACATGAATAAAGGGAGTCACCATGACCAGTCTCACAGTCCACCGGAGGGACCCCACCCTAGTGTACTCACATGCACTCACCCCCACGCCCCCCGCACGCGCCATGTTCTCTTTGTGCGTTCCTTTGTCTACCAGTTCAAACAGCACCTGCTGTTGAATCCATCACACATTTTCTTTCTCCCATGAAGCCTTTCCTGATCATTGAAGTCAAAAAGGAACTGCTCTGCTTGCCCATCCCTGCCCCCATGGTGTCCCCTCGGCTCTTTCAGGACACTTGTCACGGCCTGGCTGTCGTGCCCGGGGAAATGAGACGGCCACACATCAGCAGCTGGAGGAGGGGACTGAGCCCCTTATGCCTTCATGCTCCTGGGAGCTCTTCCTCCTTTCGGGCTTGCCCCAGGTGGCCCCTTCTGGATGTCCATGCAGCCCTAGGGGCCCCTTCTCCAGGGCTCCCACTGCATCTAGCCTTGGCTGCCCTGAGAGCACTGGGCTAGCTGCCCTGGGATTGTCTGTGCTTGTCCATCTCCTCACAAAGCAGGAGGCTCTCCGTGCAGAAGGGCAATAATGGCTGAGAAAAACCGTACTGATTATGTGCTAAGCTGTGCGCTAAATGCCTTTTATGCTCCCACCCGTCCCTTAAAATGGGTAATACTGTTAACTCAGATTCCATATGGGGAGGCTGAGGCTGGGAGAATCTAAGAGTCTCATCTGTCTTCATACACTGGGCAGGAGTAGCTGGGATTTGAATGGAGGTTTGTCTGAGAGATCCTGCTCTGGCTCTCTGGTACCTCCCACCCCCAATCCCAGGGGAGAGAGGGTCCGAATCACCTTTAGAGACTCAGCACTCGGCACAGATCACCAGGGGCCAGAGGCCCCAGGACATGTGTCTCCCTCCAGGCTGCTCTGACCTGTCTTGAATTGGCCAGTAGACAGGCCATATTTACTTAGGTGCCAGGTGTAACAGGTGGTGGTGGAGGTGGCAGGTGGTGGTGCTGGGGAATCTGGCCTCAGAGGCTGGACAACTTCTCACAGACAGGAAACTCTCTTTGAAAAGAAAGGGCTGGGTTGATGGCCAGATGGGCAGCCGGAATGAGACAGCTGAGTTCAAAGAGAGTATTGCAGGGTGACTGCCTCCTGAGAACAAAGCAGGCAGTGGCCGCACAGATTCATCTGTGTTCCAGCCAGGCCAGTACACCCTCAAGAGCAGCCTCTGACAGGCTGCCAGGGGTTAGGATGTGAGACTTTGCCACGGGGATCAGTCACCCATCAGGGGTTATTGACATCCTGATGCTCTGGGAAGACCTAGCTCCATCTCCGGGGAGTGAAAGCCCAGGGATGGTCCATTTCCTTATTTGTAAAATGTAAAGAATAATACCTGAAAGAGTTAATGGAAGAATTAGATGAGATAATTCTCAAAAACTCTTTACATACTTCCTGGAACACAGTAAATACAAAACAAAATACTAGCTAATTTTGATCCAACTTGACCTTTACATGTGTCTCTTAAAGTAACCGGCCAAACAGTCTTGACCCTAAAGTCAGAAGTCTTCAGTTCGTGAATGCAGCCAAATGACCATACATCTCTGGGCCTCAGTTTTCTCTTCTTTAAAATGGGGATGTTGCCACCATCCTGCTCAATATTTGATAAGAATCTTCATTGCTCATGTACAAGGAAGATCTTTGGAAAGCCCAGAGCCTAGAAGAAGAGTAGTTATAAATTGTCTTGTCCCTTAGCTAGCTTATCCAGAATCTACCTGCTCCAGTAAAGGACAGGTCTGAGGTTGGGGATTGGATGTAACTGAGAAGCTGAGCTTAAGAAGACAACCTTGTTTTTTGCCAATTTGGCACTACAAGGCACATGCAGAGACTGTGCTCCACAACACATCCTCACAGCAAGGAAACCTCTCCGCCCCTGAGCCTCCTTAGCCTGGAGCAGTACACAGACCCATCACTAAAACCTTCACTTTCTTCACGACTTCAAGTCCCGAACAGATGTGACAGCTGGAACGCTAACTGAACAGTGCCAAATGACACAGTTATTTGCCGCATCTCAGGATGGAAATGTTTGCAAGAGTGTGAGGCTGCAGTAGAAACCCAACACTCAACCTATCATTGTGTACAGATCACTGGAAAGGTGTTCACTCATGGGTGCTGGTGATTCTGCAACCACTTCCCTTCAGATCTGGGGGGCAGGGGGCCACTTACAGGGAGAGGATGCTCAAGGGTGTGGTAGAGGGGTGAGGAGGCCAAAGAAGAGCAAAGATGTCCCCTCAGGCAGAGGGGTGAGGAGGCCAAAGAAGAGCAAAGATGTCCCCTCAGTCAGATGCTGTGCTGGGTGCTCAGGACACAGAGGTGACCGTGACCATCCCCTCCTGATGGAGCCTGCAGTCTGTCACAGAGCACGTCACAGTTTGGCGTCAGCAGCAATCAGAGGACGCCCGGGGAGCTTGGGGAGAGTAGAGCAGGTGGATGCGGTAGACTGAAGAGTCAGGGACGTTAACCAGGCAGGGAGGGAAGAGTGTGGGCAGCGACGTCAGGCATAGTTCTTGATCTTGTTCTAAAAACACCCCCCATGTTACAGCACAGTGGGGCTAGGGCAGAGACAGCTCTGTGCAGACCGAGCAAGTACGCGGCTCATCCTTGGCCTTGGTATCTACACTCAAAGAAGCTGAGAAACTGCCGTTCTCACCTTTGTCTGAACCAAAGGGAGTCCTGGCTGGGCTGCCTTGTGCGTTTATCACTAAGACATTCTTGGCTCAGAGATCGAGGTGCTCAAAAGCATCCCTGAGTAGTGATTGAAGTTTCCAGGTTTGCCTTGGGGAAATTCCTCCAGATCTCAGACTTCTTGTCTTTTTACACTCTGGATGAAACAACACAAGCCCGCACATCTGCCTTTGCTATTTTTGCCTGTGGGTCCCTGTCTGATATAAAATATTACCCTCTTGTTCATTGCTCACTGTGAATGGCATTTTCATAGCCATTTCTATAGTAATTAAATTTATTGAGGGTTGTTTTTTTTTTTTTTTTCCAGTGCTGATGAGAATGGTAAAGGGCTGTCAGGAGTGATGAAAAAGCACAGGCAGGTCCAATCAAGAAGGCATTTTTCCCTGCATGTAGCCAGAAAGGAGACCTGTTTGACATTTAATAGTATTTCTCTAAGTATGCTCCTTGGAGCCCCAGCTTCATACCAGCTAAAAGGTGTTTTGTGAGAAAGGCATCCCAAGATCAAGTTTGTTTGGGAAATACTAGATTTAAAAATGTTGAACAGGTTTCCTGACTTTGAGACTTCTTGGCATCTTTCATATGCAGATGGGCACTGAAAATCTCCAGGAGAGAAGATAGCACCTGTAGGCACGACCCAGATTCTCCCCACTCTAAGAATAAGATCCTCTGTTGGTTTCCTAGAGCTGCAAACCAAAGTCACAACTGGATGACCTAACACAACAAAAATGATCTCTCACTAAGATCATGGCAACTGGTCCCATCACCTCATGGCAAATAGATGGAGAAACAATGGAAACAGTGACAGATTTTATCTTCTTGGGCTCCAAAATCACTGCAGACAGTGACTGCAACCATGAAATTAAAACATAATTGCTCCTTGGAAGAAAAGCTATGATGAACCTGTACAGCATAATAAAAAGCAGAAAAGTCTGTCTAGTCAAAACTATGGTTTGTCCAGCAGTCATGTATGGATGAGTACCCACTCCAGTACTCTTGCCTGGAAAATCCTATGGACGGAGGAGCCTGGTAGGCTGCAGTCCATGGGGTCGCTAAGTCAGACACGACTGAGCAACTTCACTTTCACTTTTCACTTTCCTGCATTGGAGAAGGAAATGGCAACCCACTCCAGTATTCTTGCCTGGAGAATCCCAGGGACGGAGGAGCCTGGCGGGCTGCCATCTATGGGGTTGCACAGAGTTGGACATGACTGAAGCGACTTAGCACCAGCAGCAGCATGTATGGATGTGAGGGTTGGACCATAAAGAAGGCTGAGTGCCGAAGAATTGATGCTTTTGAACTGTGGTGTTGGAGAAGACTCTTGACAGTCCCTTGGATAGCAGGGAGATTAAACAAGTAAATCTTAAAGGAAATCAACCCTGAAAGTTCATTGGAAGGACTGAGCCTAAAGCTCCAATACTTTGGCCACAGGATGAGAAGAGCCGACTTATTGGAAAAGACCCTGATGCTGTGAAAGACTAAGGACAAGAGGAGAAGGGGGCAACAGAGGATGAGTGTTTGGATGGTATCATCAACTCAATGGATGTGAATTTCAGCAAACTCTGGGAGACACTAAAGGTCAGGGAAGGCTGCTGTGCTGCAGTCCATGGGGTCGCAAAGTGCTGAATGTGACTTAGTGACTGAACAACAGCACGGTGCTGGAGGCAAGTTAGTAAAGGTGGTGTCTTCAGACTTATCTTTCTCACCTGCATGTCAAAGTCCTAACATCCACCTCATAGGACGATTGTGATGGTTAAAGAGATAAATAAGCAGGAGAGCGACACTGTCAGATTAGTTTTTTGGAAGAAAAGTTACCCTGGTTTCTGTGTGGAAGATGAGTTGGCAGAGTCCAGGTCTTGATCATGCTGGGCCCCATTTGGGGTGCATTCCAGGAGACACCCCATACAGTGTTATTTGTCCATGATAACACACGTGTGTGAGGAAGGCCCAGATCGTGACTCTGTGAGCTTCTGCTCAGAGAACAGGGAGTCAGGACTGTCTTTCTGAACCACCATCAGTCAGCTCAGACACCACCATGGGACATGGACCAAACTACGAGAAGTTTGGGGTGCATTTTCTCCTCTAAATGTGGGAGAGATACACAAGTGTCCCTTACAACACGACGTGGGGACTGAGTGACAAAATGCATAGCAAAGAGGTTTGATATGCACACAGGGCTCAAGACATGGTGGCAGCAGGGGTTATGCTCCTCAACACACTGCCTCCAGGTTACCAGGCGGCCCCCAGCCTTTCGGCTCACTGTGGCCCCAGGGTGGCTATCAGAGGCAGTTATCAGAAAAAAGACTCATAAGATGAGAAAGTGCTGAACTCAGCCTGTGAGCCCCAGTAAAGTCGTCCTTAGCTGTGTGCTGAAGCTTCTGACTGCCAGTGATGGGTGCAGGGAGAACACGGCGGCACACAGCCTGGGCCGAGCGGACCAGGGGAGGCAGCGGGGGATAGGTCGTTAGAGCATCTTGAGAGGCTGCTGGTCCAAACTCTGATGCAGATGGACATCACCACCACTGGCGCAGGGCTGGAGGCCAGGAACACACTGCGAGTGGGGAGAGCTGCGGGTCTCCAGGGAGAGTGGTGGGTCTCCAGAGGACTCCATGTGGATGGCTGGGAAGGGGGCTCATCGCCAGACCTGTAGGCATGACAGGACTCAGCAGTGCTGCCTGTCAACTGCAAGGCAGGAAAGCGAGCCCCAGCTCCCTTGTGATTTATGGGGGGCAAAATGCCTCAACCTGCACCCAACCTGGGTTTAGAAACTTAGAGCAAGGGGAGGCCTGGCCCCCGTGTGCACAGTGGCATCCACTGCATTGCTGCTGGCAGAGCACCCTGCAGAGCCCCCAAGATGGGGAGCCCAGGTGTGCACGCAGAGCCCAAAGGAACTGAAGAATTCCCTTCTCTCTCTCCGACAGGGTGCCTGTGCTTTGACCTGCTTCTGCAGACAGTGCCTGTGAAGATAAAAGGGAACCTGCACATTAGGGGAAGAATTTCCAATCAGAGTCCCCTCTGTAACCAGAGCAGAGCCTTGGGAGGCAACAGGAAAGAAACCCTAAGGCTGGACCCACCAGCCATCTGTGTAGAGGAGATGGGCCAGCAAACACCCAGAAGGACCAGATGCCGGCCTGCCAGGGACCTCTCCAGACTGTGGCTCCTGAGCTGGCGCCCCTCTGGTTCAAGACTCCTCAGCCCCAGCACAGCACGATGTTTAGCACACGTTCACTCAGTAATTGACAAGGCCTGAAATTCACATTTTTAGTCCAACACCATTTTCTATGAGTCATGTGAAAAATGTTGATGGAGGTCCAGAGATAACGAAATAAGAGACAATCAGGGTGAAAAAGTCCTCAGATCATGGAATTTAGGTTCTATTTCCCTGGTGGCTTGGATGGTAAAGAATCTGCACGCAGTGCAGATTCCTGGGTTCCATCCTCAGGTCAATGACATCCCCTGGAAAAGGGAATGGCCACCCACTCCAGTATTCTGGAAAATTCCATGGACAGAGTAGGAACCTGGTGGGCTACAGTTCATGGGGTTGCCAAGAGTCAGACATGACTGAGTGACTAGCACTTTCACTTTTCAGTTTTTTCTCCCACTTGATGAGCTCTGCCACCTTACAGATAAGAAGGTTGCCCGTGATGGGTCCTACCTCTCTAGGTGGTTGTGATCACTGATGAGTCAGTCCATGAGGAGGTGGTCTTTCACAATCCTGGCTGCACAGAGTATATGTTCAATAAATGTGGGTTCTTGATATTTTTTAATTGAGACATAAACCATATAAAATTTTGTATAAAATAAAATACATAGATCTTAAGTATTCCATTTGATGGGTTTTGGCAATATAAACCTGTATAGATATTGTATAAATCTGCCTAGCTATCCTCTGAATCAAGGTCTAGACATGAAGCATTTCCAATCACCCCTGAAAGTTCCCTCATAACCCTTTCCAGTTGATCTCTGCCTCCCTGCTCACAGAGGCAACTGTTTTCTGATTTCCATCATCGTAGATGAGCTTTGTCTATTTGAATACTTCATATAAGGGGAAGAATACAGTATGTTCCCTGGACTCATTTTTTTATATCTATTTTTGTTGTTGTTGTTCAGGATAATGTTTTTGAAACTCATCCATGTTGTTGTAGGTGTTAGTATTTTGCTGTTTTGTTTTGTTTTTTTAATTGGTGCATCCTGAATATTCATTGGAAGGACTGATGCTGAAGCTGAAGCTCCAATACTTTGGCCACCTGATGCAAAGAGCTGACTCACTGGAAAAGACCTTAATGCTGAGAGAGATTGAGGGCAGGAGAAGGGTGAAAGAGAGGAGGAGACGGCTAGCTGGTATCGCTGACTCAATGGACATGAGTTTAAGCCAGCTCCAGGAGATAGTGAAGGACAGGGAAGGCTGGAGTGCTGCAGTCCACGGGGTCACAAAGAATCAGACACAGCTAAGCAACTGAACAACAACAATAACATTGGTGCCTAATATTCCATTGTATGCCATGGAGGAGAAAATGGCTATTCACTCCAGTATTCTTGCTGGGATAATCCCATAGACAGAGAAGCCTGGCGCGGTACAGACCATGGGGTTGTAAAGAGTTGGACACGACTGAAGCGACTGAGCATGGATGCATGAATTCCATTGTATGACTGTATCACTTGTGAAAAAATCTATTCTTCTACTGATGAACATTTGGTTTGTTTCCAGTTTAGGGCTATTATAAATAAGTTTATCATAATTATCATATTATGATATAATATCATAAAATATATTTCTTGTACAAATATGTTTTCATTTCTCTTGGGTAAACAGGAGTGAAATCACTTGTCATAGAATAGATATATTGTTGGAGGGTGGAGGGAATGAAAATTGTCCCCAGAACTGAGAAGGTATCTTGAGACCCCAAAACAAGNTAGCAGGGAGATTAAACAAGTAAATCTTAAAGGAAATCAACCCTGAAAGTTCATTGGAAGGACTGAGCCTAAAGCTCCAATACTTTGGCCACAGGATGAGAAGAGCCGACTTATTGGAAAAGACCCTGATGCTGTGAAAGACTAAGGACAAGAGGAGAAGGGGGCAACAGAGGATGAGTGTTTGGATGGTATCATCAACTCAATGGATGTGAATTTCAGCAAACTCTGGGAGACACTAAAGGTCAGGGAAGGCTGCTGTGCTGCAGTCCATGGGGTCGCAAAGTGCTGAATGTGACTTAGTGACTGAACAACAGCACGGTGCTGGAGGCAAGTTAGTAAAGGTGGTGTCTTCAGACTTATCTTTCTCACCTGCATGTCAAAGTCCTAACATCCACCTCATAGGACGATTGTGATGGTTAAAGAGATAAATAAGCAGGAGAGCGACACTGTCAGATTAGTTTTTTGGAAGAAAAGTTACCCTGGTTTCTGTGTGGAAGATGAGTTGGCAGAGTCCAGGTCTTGATCATGCTGGGCCCCATTTGGGGTGCATTCCAGGAGACACCCCATACAGTGTTATTTGTCCATGATAACACACGTGTGTGAGGAAGGCCCAGATCGTGACTCTGTGAGCTTCTGCTCAGAGAACAGGGAGTCAGGACTGTCTTTCTGAACCACCATCAGTCAGCTCAGACACCACCATGGGACATGGACCAAACTACGAGAAGTTTGGGGTGCATTTTCTCCTCTAAATGTGGGAGAGATACACAAGTGTCCCTTACAACACGACGTGGGGACTGAGTGACAAAATGCATAGCAAAGAGGTTTGATATGCACACAGGGCTCAAGACATGGTGGCAGCAGGGGTTATGCTCCTCAACACACTGCCTCCAGGTTACCAGGCGGCCCCCAGCCTTTCGGCTCACTGTGGCCCCAGGGTGGCTATCAGAGGCAGTTATCAGAAAAAAGACTCATAAGATGAGAAAGTGCTGAACTCAGCCTGTGAGCCCCAGTAAAGTCGTCCTTAGCTGTGTGCTGAAGCTTCTGACTGCCAGTGATGGGTGCAGGGAGAACACGGCGGCACACAGCCTGGGCCGAGCGGACCAGGGGAGGCAGCGGGGGATAGGTCGTTAGAGCATCTTGAGAGGCTGCTGGTCCAAACTCTGATGCAGATGGACATCACCACCACTGGCGCAGGGCTGGAGGCCAGGAACACACTGCGAGTGGGGAGAGCTGCGGGTCTCCAGGGAGAGTGGTGGGTCTCCAGAGGACTCCATGTGGATGGCTGGGAAGGGGGCTCATCGCCAGACCTGTAGGCATGACAGGACTCAGCAGTGCTGCCTGTCAACTGCAAGGCAGGAAAGCGAGCCCCAGCTCCCTTGTGATTTATGGGGGGCAAAATGCCTCAACCTGCACCCAACCTGGGTTTAGAAACTTAGAGCAAGGGGAGGCCTGGCCCCCGTGTGCACAGTGGCATCCACTGCATTGCTGCTGGCAGAGCACCCTGCAGAGCCCCCAAGATGGGGAGCCCAGGTGTGCACGCAGAGCCCAAAGGAACTGAAGAATTCCCTTCTCTCTCTCCGACAGGGTGCCTGTGCTTTGACCTGCTTCTGCAGACAGTGCCTGTGAAGATAAAAGGGAACCTGCACATTAGGGGAAGAATTTCCAATCAGAGTCCCCTCTGTAACCAGAGCAGAGCCTTGGGAGGCAACAGGAAAGAAACCCTAAGGCTGGACCCACCAGCCATCTGTGTAGAGGAGATGGGCCAGCAAACACCCAGAAGGACCAGATGCCGGCCTGCCAGGGACCTCTCCAGACTGTGGCTCCTGAGCTGGCGCCCCTCTGGTTCAAGACTCCTCAGCCCCAGCACAGCACGATGTTTAGCACACGTTCACTCAGTAATTGACAAGGCCTGAAATTCACATTTTTAGTCCAACACCATTTTCTATGAGTCATGTGAAAAATGTTGATGGAGGTCCAGAGATAACGAAATAAGAGACAATCAGGGTGAAAAAGTCCTCAGATCATGGAATTTAGGTTCTATTTCCCTGGTGGCTTGGATGGTAAAGAATCTGCACGCAGTGCAGATTCCTGGGTTCCATCCTCAGGTCAATGACATCCCCTGGAAAAGGGAATGGCCACCCACTCCAGTATTCTGGAAAATTCCATGGACAGAGTAGGAACCTGGTGGGCTACAGTTCATGGGGTTGCCAAGAGTCAGACATGACTGAGTGACTAGCACTTTCACTTTTCAGTTTTTTCTCCCACTTGATGAGCTCTGCCACCTTACAGATAAGAAGGTTGCCCGTGATGGGTCCTACCTCTCTAGGTGGTTGTGATCACTGATGAGTCAGTCCATGAGGAGGTGGTCTTTCACAATCCTGGCTGCACAGAGTATATGTTCAATAAATGTGGGTTCTTGATATTTTTTAATTGAGACATAAACCATATAAAATTTTGTATAAAATAAAATACATAGATCTTAAGTATTCCATTTGATGGGTTTTGGCAATATAAACCTGTATAGATATTGTATAAATCTGCCTAGCTATCCTCTGAATCAAGGTCTAGACATGAAGCATTTCCAATCACCCCTGAAAGTTCCCTCATAACCCTTTCCAGTTGATCTCTGCCTCCCTGCTCACAGAGGCAACTGTTTTCTGATTTCCATCATCGTAGATGAGCTTTGTCTATTTGAATACTTCATATAAGGGGAAGAATACAGTATGTTCCCTGGACTCATTTTTTTATATCTATTTTTGTTGTTGTTGTTCAGGATAATGTTTTTGAAACTCATCCATGTTGTTGTAGGTGTTAGTATTTTGCTGTTTTGTTTTGTTTTTTTAATTGGTGCATCCTGAATATTCATTGGAAGGACTGATGCTGAAGCTGAAGCTCCAATACTTTGGCCACCTGATGCAAAGAGCTGACTCACTGGAAAAGACCTTAATGCTGAGAGAGATTGAGGGCAGGAGAAGGGTGAAAGAGAGGAGGAGACGGCTAGCTGGTATCGCTGACTCAATGGACATGAGTTTAAGCCAGCTCCAGGAGATAGTGAAGGACAGGGAAGGCTGGAGTGCTGCAGTCCACGGGGTCACAAAGAATCAGACACAGCTAAGCAACTGAACAACAACAATAACATTGGTGCCTAATATTCCATTGTATGCCATGGAGGAGAAAATGGCTATTCACTCCAGTATTCTTGCTGGGATAATCCCATAGACAGAGAAGCCTGGCGCGGTACAGACCATGGGGTTGTAAAGAGTTGGACACGACTGAAGCGACTGAGCATGGATGCATGAATTCCATTGTATGACTGTATCACTTGTGAAAAAATCTATTCTTCTACTGATGAACATTTGGTTTGTTTCCAGTTTAGGGCTATTATAAATAAGTTTATCATAATTATCATATTATGATATAATATCATAAAATATATTTCTTGTACAAATATGTTTTCATTTCTCTTGGGTAAACAGGAGTGAAATCACTTGTCATAGAATAGATATATTGTTGGAGGGTGGAGGGAATGAAAATTGTCCCCAGAACTGAGAAGGTATCTTGAGACCCCAAAACAAGGCAGACAGTTCCATACAGTGTATAGATCAGGTTACTATAGGGTAGCGTGTCCCCAGGGTGGGACCTGGCAGAAACAATCCAGAAGTATCTGCAGCTGTACTCCACACCGCCAAGGGGCCATTGGAACAACTTTATAGTTAACCTAGGGTATGGGGGTCCATACTTGAAAACAGTAAGTACATTTTTATGTCAGGATTTATGAGTGGGTAACTAGCCTCATGGGCACTGGGAGTATGTCAGGGAAGGTCTGCATCATTGTTTGGTGACTAACAGAGCAGAGAGACCACCTAGACCCAATGATTGCTAAACAATATCTAAAACCACATAGTCTTCAACGACAGAGAAGAGATTTACTGCACAGTACAGTCCTGGGTAGGATCAGTGGAAGGACAGGAGGAAGCAAGCAGGCTCAAGATGGTGACAGTTATGCTAACAGCCATACATTTATGTTTATAGGAAACTGCTAAGTCATTTACCAAAGTGACTGTCTCATTTTAGATTCTCACCAGTATGGCATGAGAGGTCCATTTGCTCCATACCCTCACTAGCATTTGTAGTAACTGGCCCTTTTGAAATTTTAACCATTGTATTAGGTGAGATATAATATCTCAATGTGATTTTAATTTACATTTTCCTGATGACTAATGATGTTGACTATCTTTTCATGTGTTTAGTGGCCGTTTGCATGTCTTACTTTGCAAGATTTCTATTCTCATTTTTAAAATCGGCTTGTCTTTCTGTTTTGCTCTGTGGAAGTTCTTGACATATTCTAAATATAATTCCTTTATCAGCTATGTGTATTTCATATATTTTCTCTTCTGTGGCTTACCTATCTCCATTTCCTTAATGGTGTCTTCTGAAGATGAAAATCCAAAAACTTAGTTTTAACAACTAATTCATTATTCTTTCCCTGTATGGTTAGTGGCTTTTTGTATCTTGTCTAAAAAATAATTGCTTACTCCAAGGCTGTGAAGATAGTCTCTTTTTCTTTTCTAGAAGATTTTTGATTCTAGGTTTTACATTTAGGTTTATGATCCATCTCAAATTGTCATTTTTTAAAACACTAAGGAAATGCTCAGATTCTTTAGAAGATCAGATGTAAGCCTCAGGTTGAAAAGATATTGGTAGTATCGGTTCTAAGAAAAAGCCTTTATTAAAGTCATGGCTGACTGACCACAGGCCACAAATGGCTGGCTTATGAACCACCAGTGAGATAAACAGCTATGTTGACTTGCCCATGTTCACCCAGAGGGCACTGAGCTTCCAATTACTAGCTCAAACAACCACAGTGTGACCTTACAGTGGCCCTGGGAAGCAGAGCAGGTCCAAGCCCAGGCACTTAGTGTGAGCACCAGGAGAGGCACCAAGGACACCAGGTGAGCCTGGCCTCGTTGAGATGGTTCTCAGAAGCCTCTCTGCACTGACAACTTGGAACACGGCATGATTTAGAAAGTTCCTCAGGGCTGGATACAGATACTCCTGAAGATGGCAAGACCCACATGCAGCAGAGCCCTCTGCACAGCCCAGCACAGCCTAGACAGTTAGGGCAGCAGGTACAAGGGCAGAGTGATGTGGGAGCCTGGATCAGGGGCAGTGGGAGGTCATGAAAGTATGGGTTCCTCATGCAGCAAGGAGAGGCCCTCAAAGGTTGTGCTCTTAGGAACAAACACCTACAATCCTGCCTTTGAGAGCCTGCTCCTGGAAGCTCCACTGGCAGCTAGGGCCTAGGAGCTGGGTTCTGATCACTTTAGGGATACACCAGGGATGGCCTTCTCTGGGGCCATGGGAGAAAGCGACAGGGGTATTCTCGCTTAGCAGTGCTGCCATAACCTCAGTGCCCTGCTGGCTCTGCTGGCTCATACATCTGGTCTACCCTCCCATTGTGTCAGACCTGACAGTCTTATCACGGTGCTGGTATATGGGATGAGGGGGTATAGCTAGGACTCAAGGAAAGGCAGGGTCCAGGCTCTGGCAAAGTCGGTTTTCCAGCTGCCCATACTCTACTGATGAAACTTCTCCAGAGAAAGGAAGGGATGTGCCAAGGTCACACAGCTGGTGAGCGATGGTACGGGGATTTGAATCTGATCAGTCTGACTCCAGAATCATATCCTATCCTGAGGAAACCAATGGATCAAGGGTTTCTGATCTCTCTTTAGTCTCCTGAGCAGCAGGGGGCAGGGCAGGTACTTCACCAAAACACTCAGCCAGTTGGGCTCTAGATGACCACTGTTTGTGGGAGTTCACCTAAAATCACAACCCACCAAGCCCAAGAAGCCTGGCCTTTAGAGGCCAAGCTGAGTCGGCACTGCAGAGAGGGCAGCCTGTGTGTCACCGCCTTCTCAAGGGGTGAAGCATTACATGAGGCAACTGTGACACTCAGGCTTAAGAACTTCGAGTTTTAAACAAAGCAAAGTTCTTTTCCTCTGGGTCTCCTTAGAAGAGACTCATTTCAGCATCATTTCTAACTCAAATAATTTTGAATGTCAATTGTGTGTCTTTAATGAGCCCAGAAATGTTCATAATTATCCTTTTTTTTTCCAAAGCCATAATTATAGGTTTGAGTATATGCTACAGACAAGAAATTTAAATAGTGATTTTTACATGCTTAGGAATTCTGCTTCTTTTTCCTTTCAAAAAAAAAAATTAAAGATGGCTTCCAATCATCTTTCCATTATTTTTTCTTTCTTCTTGAGGTCACCACTGGGAGATGAGACTCTAACTGTCCAGTCCCTCATCCCCACATGTCCCAGTGCCATCTCCCTGCTCTTGCAGGACACAGTGGCTTCTCCCATGCTAGCTCGGGGGGTGGAGGGAAGTCCACTATACACTGGGACCAGCCCCACATCCCTGAGCACAAGGACTGCCTGGAGGTAGGAAGGGTTGTCTACAGCTGTTCTCCAGTATGGAAGGCCCGGACTAGCTCTGAGTGAACCTGGAGACCTCCTACAGGTGTGCAAGGGCCTGCCACTCCAATAGGTCAAAACAGGATGGTGTGGCGGACATTTCCCAGATGAGTATCCCTCTGTGTGGAAACCTGCTGCTCCCAGAGGTACTCCAAGGCCGGCCCTTGTTCCACGGCTTGAGTTTGAATTGGCATGCAGGTGGAGGGGCTGAGAGGCAATAGCACAGGAGGCTGGGGAGAGTATTCATTCATTCGTTCAGTTTTCACTGAGCATCCTGTCCTGGAATTCACTGCCAACCACATCTCTCACTTTGTTCACACCTACTCTATACCTGGCACAGAATTTGGAACAGGAAATCCACGAAAAGTAAGAATCAGATCCTCCTCACTCAGAGCTCCTGTACGTCCTGACAGGATCACCAAATTTGGCATGACTCACGGCCCTGCCTTGGTTTTCCCAGGTGGTGCTAGTGGTAAGGAACACCCCTGCCAAGGCAGAAGACATGAGACATGAGTTCGATCCCTGGGTCGAGATGATTCCCTGGAGGAGGGCGTGGCAACCTGCTCCAGTATTCTTGCCTGGAGAATCCCATGGACAGAGGAGCCTAGTGGGCTACAGTCCATGGGGTTGCAGAGAGTGGGACACGACTGATCGACTCAGCACACACGCACGCATGGCCATACCTTGTTCTCGGTAGGAAGGGAAAGGAAGGCTCTGCTCCACTCATCTTTGACTTATCTCCTGTGAGCCAAATCCATCTGCTCCCGACCTAGTGGCCTTGCTAGTCTGTATTCCCCTATGCTCTGTGGCATTCCCAGATATACCCACATTGAGCTTATGCCAGGCACTTTCCATGCATGCACTGCATCCTTTGCTCTTCAAAACTGCCCTTGGGCAGAGATATCCCTGCTACACCCACCCATGTTATGGTGCTGTAGCTGAGGCTCAGCAAGGTCACCCTTGCAGGGGACACAGGGCTCTCATCTGTGCATCCCTTCTCTATATTTGCTTCAAGTCACAGCAGGTTAGAGAGCCAAGGCTTGTTTCCTCCTGGGTTAGGATCAGCTGCCTCCGTTAAGAAGGGAGAGAGTCTACTCTTGTTGAGTCTTCAGCATTTTCTCTCTTCCCAAAAGACTAAGGCCAACCTCTCTGTGTCCCAGAGCTGCTGGGAATTTGTTTACTTCTAAACCCAAGAGCCCATGTCCCAGGAAGAAGGTTGGATGGGAGCAAAAACACGTAGCTGGATTTAGAGCGAGGCTCCCAGGGCGTCTGTCCTGCGGCCGGGCTCCAAGAGGAAACATAGCCACCTCCAGGACAGGCAGTGGGAGGAAGATACCAGCACAGCTGCCCCCGGGTGCGGGGCTGGCCAGACAGAGGCCCCTGCGGTGGAAGGCAGCTCTCTGTGAGAATCCAGCAGGGCCTGAGGGAAGGAAGTCACCCGGGCCTGTGGACGCACCGCTCCTGCAGCTTGGGCCAGGCTGCTTCCACTCCAGGCCAGCACTCTGCAAAGCCAACTGGGAAAACCCAGGGAAAAAGTAACTGTCTGCTCCTAGGAGACTTAGCAAAGGTTCTTTCCCTGTTAAATTCTTATTGCAGACACACTCTGTGCTGGGTGAGGGCTTGCTCTCAGAGATCTTTTATTCTCATAGAGAGAAAATGACAATAAGCAAGAAAAAAGTTGTTAAACATGATAGGTTCAAAGAGTGATGAGTGCTGGGAAGGAGAGCAGGAATGTGACATGGGGAGGGAAGGTTTCCAACGTGGGCTGGGGGCTCAGGGACGCCCCTCTGTGGAGGGGCCCACTGAACTAGCCCATGAGCAGCCGGCCCTGAGAGTATCACGAAGGAGAAGTCCGGGCAGAGGGACCAGCTAGCTCTTGAGAAGCAAGAAGCTGCAAGTGTGGAGGCTGAAGGGTGAGTGGGAGGTGGGGGGTCCACAGTCAGCCTTTCTGGCTGCCAGTGAAAGTGTTATCCACTCAGTCATTTCCAACTCTTTGAGATGCTATGCACTGTAGCTCACCAGGCTCCTCTGTCCATGGGATTCTCCAGACAAGAATACTGGAATAGGTAGCAATTCCCTTCTCCAAGGGGATCTCGACCCAGAGATCGAACCCAGATCTCCTGTATTGCAGCCAGATTCTTTACCATCTGAGCCACCAGAGAAGCTTCCAGGTGGATAATGAATTTTCAGAAAGCAAAAGTCAAAGCAGGGAGCAGATAGAATACTCATTTTAATATTATTATCTGCAGCCATTTCTAGGAGCCGTGTCACATCCCTAAATATCTATGTGGTGTCCTAACTGGGGAGCTGGTTTCATCTTCATATACCTCAAGGTGAATTTTGTTTGACCCTCTGCAGCCCTCCCTCCGTGGAGCCCGAGGCTAGGACTGGGCCTCTGAACGTCTGTGTGGGCGGACACATCTGTGTAGCTGGTGGTTCAATAAAAAGCCGTGAATGTAGTACACCGGCCGCCCAGGGGACCGGTGCGTTTCATCCCGGAGCCAAGAGCCTCCTTCAAAGTCTCTTTCCGTCTCCGCTCTGGCCCGCCACGGTCCTGCCCGCTGTTGTGGCTGCCTGGCTTCCTGTGGGATGCTCTGCCCAAGAACAGACACTCTGCAGGGCTGCCAAGGTGAGCGGGTGGCCTGGAGCTCACCAGTCACACCCTCCTCATGGCCTTTCAAGCACGTCTCCTAAAGCATTTGGTGAGGAAATGCTCTTTCTCCAGAATGTTCCATCCCACTGGCCCCAGAAGCCCCAGAAGCCTGTGGGACAAAGGGTCCAGGGGGCTTATCTGGGTGCTGAGGAGGATATCTCCTTATATGTACTCTATACCCCGAAAGTTGGAGCAAGGCACGGGGGAGGGGGCGCTGTGGCCTCCCTGAGGCTATGAATAGAGCTGCACCCCCAACAGCCCGGCTTCCTTTCCTCCCAGCCCTCTGCTGTCTCTCCCAGCAGGCGCTCCGTGGGCGCCACACAGCCGGGGTGGTGGCAATGTCTCACTGGAGTCTGCATTTCATTCAGCTGACAGTGGCTGCTTTGAGAATGGTACAAACAGGGCTTCAGACCATGCTTTGGTTCAAGAGGAAACAGTGAAATAATAGATTACAGATGCCTGCCCTGAGCGCAGCAGAAGGCTGTGAAGGTGCCTGTGCCTGTGCTGCCATGTCTGACTCTGACCCCATGGACTGTAGCCCACCAGGCTCCTCTGTCCATAGGGTTCTCCAGGTGGAAATACTGGAGTAGGTATTTCCTCCTCCAGGGGATCTCCCTGACCCACGGATTGAGCCCACTTCTCTTGCATCTCCTGCCCTGGCAGGCAGACTTTTTACCACTGTGCCACCTGGGAAGCCCCATGTAGGGGGTACACATGCCCTTATATGCAGACACTGTCACAGGTCAGCAAGTTTGGAGATGTCAGAAAGAGACAGAGCATAAAACTGCATGCTTTGTAGCTGAGCATTTTGAAGCTGCTGCATCACCTGGCACAACTAGTCCCCATGTTCCAATCAGCTCGTGTACATGTGGGGCTCACAGGAGAGTCCCTACCAAGGAGAAGTCTGCAGCACCACCTGGGCCTGATCTGTTTCTTCCCTTGACTTGGCTCAAAATTCCCTAGTTATACGGTAACTAAAACAGCCCAAAATCCTCATGGGCAGGCATTCTCCGCATTAGACTATGCGGCCTTCTGATCCTTGCTAATATACCCAGCTAAATGGTATGGGTTTTAATCAAATAGAAACTTAAAGAAACTTTAACATTAAACCAACTATGAACATTTCAAACTATTAAAGATCTACTCACAAATCAAATGAGGAAAAAATACATTAAACGAAGGAACCAACGAAAACATGCCAAAGATGTATACCTCTAAAATTTAAGGTGACTTATTTGGTTTGAGCTTCTAATTTGATCTTAGCTCGCATTAAGGTTTATTTTCGAAAGAAGACAATGTAAAGGTACATAGAGGAACTCTCTGCTTTGGGTCTTTCATTCTAATCCAAATCTTGAAGACAGGCCAGATCAGATCTAGCTCCACTGGAAAACAAATACGCATCTCTGAGTTGAGTGGCAGGTTTAATTAACAGTCACATTCCATTTTAATTGCCAGATTATTAGCAGAGACAGCATCTCTGTGAGTGACTGCACTGCATGCAAATTTGGACTAAGATACTCTGCTATGTCACTTTTTCCAAGGAAATTAAAACAGGCAGACAGGACTGGCTCCTCTCTGCTCTCAGAGATGGCTGGTGGCAGTGGCTCTTTCCCCATAACTTCTCCTCTGGGGCACTTTTTCATGCAAGTATCCCTCTGAAAGGACACAGTGGGATAGACACTAAAACACTGAAAAAAACCTCCTTTATAAACCCATTGAGATTGCCTATTTCTCTACCTGCTCGGCAGACTATCTGAAACAGGTTTAATCAGAAAACCACAAAACTATTCTCAGGGCAGTGCATTTCACTCGTCATGGAGCGTTGGCTCTCCTTGTTGGCTGCTCTTAAGTGGGACTCACTTCTGGACAAATAACTAATATGAGTTACTGTCCGTCTCTTCTCAAAAGATACATTAGCTTGAATAACACCATGTGAGCAGGTCTTGGGTAGGACGCAAGGATCTTCTGGGCCCTCTGGGTTGCTAAAACAGTCACATTGAGGAGGAGGGCAGGTAATACACAGGCTCTACAGCTGGATAGAAATCTTGTCCAGGCTGCTGCCCTCTGCCCAGAGCTCACTTGCCTACTCTCAGCTAACCCTCACAGCACCTCTGGTGGTGGGAACTCAATGATTCCCATTTGATTGCCCTGGAGGTAGAGGTATTAAATCTACATCCAATATCTTTGGCTTTATCATTTTGCAAAATTTTTGGGAAGAAAATGCCAAGCTAGATGAATTACAAGCTCAAACCAAGACTGCTGGGAGAAATATCAACCTCATATATGCAGATGATACCACTCTAACGGCAGAAAATGAAAAAGAACTAAAAAATCTTTTGATGAGGGTGAATGAGGAGAGTGAAAAAAGCTGGCTTAAAATAATATTCAAAAAACTAAGATCATAGCATCTGGTCCCATCACTTCATGGCAAATTGAAGGGGGAAAAGTAGAAGCAGTGATGGATTTTATACTCTTGGGCTCCAAAACCACAAGGGATGCTGACTGCAGCCACAAAATTAAAAGACACTTGCTCCTTGCAAGAAAAGCTATGACAAACCTATACAGCATACTAGAAAACAAAGACATCACTTTGCTGACAAAGGTCTGTATAGTCAAAGCTATGGATTTTCTAGCAGTCTTTTATAGATGTGAGAATTGGACCATAAAGAAAGCTGAGAGCCAAAGAATTGATGCTTTTGAACTGTGGTGTTGGAGAAGATTCTTGACAGTCTCTTGGACACCAAGGAGATCAAACCAGTCAATCCTAAAGGAAATCAACCCTGAATATTCATTGGAAGGACTAATGCTGAAGCTGAAGCTCTAATACTTTGGCCACCTGATGCAAAGAGCTGACTCATTGGAAAAGACCCTGATGCTGGGAAAGACTGAAAGCAAAAGGAGAAGAGGGTGGTAGAGGATGAGATGGTTAGACAGCATCATCGACTGAGTAGACACGAATTTGAGCAAACCCCAGGACACAACAAAGGACACGGGAGCCTAGTGTGCTTCAGTCCATGAGGTCACAGAGAGTCAGACATGACTTACCCACAAAACAACAGCAAGTACTCTTAAGAAAAGATCAGCATAATCATTTACAGGATGAGCAATTCGGTCACCAAGTTTATCTTTTTTTTTTCCAGTTTTACCACTGACCAAAGTTCTCTGTCCAGAGTGCCCCTCAGTCCTGGGTAAAGCAGGGAAGTTGGTCAGCCTGTGTCTAAATACCCAAGAAGCGACTTAGCAGCAGCAGCAGCACACACAAGGCACCTGGAACAGTGTTCTGCACCTCCAGGGAAGCTACTGGAACACCACTGAGCTTCCTAGAGACCTAACTTGCTCATACTCTCCTCTCCCGCTGCAGCTGGACAGAGGACCAGATCCAGCAGGCCGGCATCCCTGCCTTTTATCACCCTGCCCCCAGCAAGGAGCCCTCCTTCTCAGGCACTGCTGTTTAAGAGCTGGAGCCTCTGAGTAATAGGAATATCTGTGAGTAAAATTTATGATTTGTGTTTCCACTGGAGTCAACCTTTTAACCCTGGGAGCGCTTAATTGCCTTTTCCAGGTTTGGCTTTAATAACCAGCGTGACTCTTGCCAATTCTGGCTGAATTGAGAAGCACTGAGTGTGTGACTGGAGATGGAAAGCTCATTACTTGATACTCAATACAGCTTGTGCCAGATCCTTAATTCACCAGGTTCATGCAGTGTGGCATCTTTTCCTAAATGACAGTCAGAAATTCCCTTCATAGATAAAGACTTCCAAACTCAGGGAGTATCCTCAAAGCTGAATTTTTAAGAGAATGCCTTCCCATAAGACACACTTAGAGGGAACTCCTGATCATAAATTACAGGCTGGCTTTGGAATTCTTGGTCTCTTGGTCTCTCCCAGAGGAGCTCAGTTTTTCTGTCAGGGCCTCCGAGGCCCCACACTCCACCTTCCAAAGTAAGCACAGAGCAAGGTGCCGACATCTGGTTCCTGTTTCCGAATTCAAAATTGATCTGCTGGGTGATTCTTGGCAAGTCACTTAACATCTCTGAGCTTATGTTTCCCTAATCCTGGCTCACCAGACACCTCTCATGGGGAGGGGGCTGGTGGCCAGTTAATGAGCAGGTGTTTGGGGTTGGGGAGGGGGGTGGCGAAGATTCGGCCTATGGCACACCAGAAGCAAATCCCCAGGAAAGAGTAGACAGGTAGGGGTCAGGAGACAGAAGGGCTGGAGAATCATAGCAGAGCAGTAGCTAGACCTCAAAACACACAAGTGGCTTAAAGCAAGGAAGAAGTTTTTTCTAGAGTCATCCGTATTTTATTCCAAGACAATCCAATCTCCTTGCACAATTTTAGACCAAGTCTCACTGATTCTTTAAGGCTCCTCTGGAGCACACTTGTCTCCACAGTCTTCTCCAGCTCACTTTGGCTCATGCTGGCTTTGTCCTTTCCTGAAAGTTCCACAGCTTTTTGGGACTCCTGTTCCTCCCTGTCTCCAAGTATTCATAGACTGATATCCCCATGTGTCACAAACTTGACCGACTTTATCACATTCAATTCTCTCTTATATCACCTGAAATCTGGTGTTATCATCTCCATTTTGCAGATAAGGAAACTAAGGCACAAGGAGGTTTAGCAACTTTTAGAGTAACCAGTTTATGCTGGTTTGTCCAGGTCTTTCCTGGCTTCAGCACTGAATGTCCCTTCTCCAGGGAAACCCCTCACTTCCAGGCAAACAGAGATAGCTGGTCACCCAGTTTCGATGCAAATACCAGGCTGGTGCAAATGACTACTCCTTGCTCCTCTCCCTATCACCCTCAGTCCAAGTCCCCAGCAGACAAAGACTCCCCAAGCACAGCAGCAGGTGATAAATCTTTGCTGTTTAAGAGTATCCAGAATAGAGTGGGACTGGGTTAATATTTGCCAATTTGAATAAAAAATCATGCCTTCACTCTCATGCAAGAAGATTGGTTTTCCTTTAGTGACATAACTGGGCTCTGCTTAGAAGCTATTTTAGGGAAATGCCTTTCACTACTCAGGATTACAGAGAGCAGGTATTTTGGAGCTCATCTCTCCTCTCTTCTTATGTACAGGTAGATGAGTTAGCACTGTGGAGTCTTAAGATCTTCAGATTTTTAAGAGCCACCTGCTGTTCTTAGTCTGTGTGGATTCAATGTGCTAATGCATACAACAGAATTTCAAAAAGGCACCTCTGTTAGCATAGGACTCTGTGATACAAGGTTTAGGCTCTCACATTTACCTCTCAAGGCCCTTTCTTTTAGATACTTGTTCAATAATGTAGGTACATGGTCATCAGATGATAGCACTGCCCCACTTGGGAATATCGACATGAGCATAAATCTTGGTTGACCAGTTCTCTAATTCCCTCTTATAACCAAGTACTGCAGAAGAAGGGCATATCATATGGGGAGGCACAATAGTTACCTTAGGTTTCAGGGATTACGACTATGAAGGTGCCTGTAGATTCTGTCCTAAGACTAGAGTGGGGCAAGAAGGAACTGAGGACAGATCTAGGAGGCTCTGGGGCATCCAGTCCCATCACTTCATGGCAAATAGATGGAGAAACTGGAAACACCGGCAGACTTTATTTTAGGGGGCTCCAAAATCACTGCAGATGGTGACCACAGCCATCAAATTAAAAGACACTTGCTCTTTGGAAAAAAAGCTATGATCAAGCTAACCTGCATATTAAAAAGCAGACATTACTTTGCCAACAAAGGCCCATCTAATCAAGGCTATGGTTTTTCCAGTAGTCTTGTATGGATGTGAGAGTTGGACTATAAAGAAAGCTGAGTGCCGAAGAATTGATGCTTTTGAACTGTGGTGTTGGAGAAGACACTTGAGAGTCCCTTGGACTGCAAGGAGATCCAACCAGTCCATCCTAAAGGAAATCAGTCCTGAATATTCAATGGAAGGACTGAGGCTGAAGCTCCGATACTTTGGCCACCTGATGATAAGAGCTGACTCATTTGAAAGGATGCTGGGAAAGAATGAAGGCACGAAGAGAAGGGGATGACAGAGGATGAGATGGCTGGATGGCATCACCGACTCAGCGTGCATGAGTTTGAATAGACTCTGGGAGTTGGTGATGGACAGGGAGGCCTGGCGTCCTGAAGTCCATGGGGTTGCAAAGAGTCAGACATGACTGAGTGACTAAACTGAACTGGAACACCTAACTCCTTGCTGCCAGGGGCCAGAGGATTAGCATTTGGTGCCTCCTCTTCACTTAATGCAGAGCAATTATCAGAGCCAGCAAAGCACCGTGGGTTAGGGGAACAGACTCTGTAGTTGGACAAACTTACTAGCTATACAACTCTGATCTTATTTATTAATCCCTCTGAGTCTGTTTCCTCATCTGTACGGTAGAGGTAACAGATCTCTTAAGATTGCTGTAAGGATCCACTGAGAAATGTGTACAGTGTTGAGACATAGTGAGCATTCACAGAGTGACAGTTGTTGTTATAATCTGATCATATGGGTAGCCAAGGTCCCATCAACTCCACTGACACTGACCTCTCATGAGAACTGAGCCAGGCTCAGGAGGGGGCGGCTAGTGGTGGAAACCTCCACCCACAGCCCCACCTTCCCCCACCTCCCTGCACCAGTGACAGACACAACTGCTGCCCAATAAACGCATGCTTGCCCACTGGCAAGGGCAGACTGCTTCCCCAACGAATCTTACTGCATGGATAAGTGTTTGCTTTGGCTTCAGAGTGCTGGCATTTTAGCCTTTGTTTTCAGCATGTTTACAATGAACCTGAGTTTTGGAATCAATATTCACTGGATAACAATCTCCATGTTCCCTCGTGGAATCAGTTATTGAGCAATTTCTTTCCATTGTTATTATTTTCCAAAGCTGAAACAGACTGTTCCATGACACGCTGCTTCAGTGTTGCTGAGCCTCTTCACAGACATCCCCATAGCCCTAACTAAACACCATGAACACCATGGTTGCTAAGTCATAATCTCCTGCAGAACGTCTGTAATATCTAGAGATAGAGACCAGACCCCTAGTAAGGTCAACCTTTCAACTCAGTGAAGAATTTATCAGGAATCCCACATTCTACAAGACACACTCAGGGCAAAGGAAGACACAAGAAGGACCGACCATGAAATGGGAGAGGAGACATATCATTAATAAAAGCAGAACAGTTAGAGGCCAAGCTGCCCTGCATACCGTAATAGTCCCTAAAAACACTAGTGAAGCCAAGAACCCAGGAAAACAATGTTTACTTATTATAACTACTCCAAGTCTTCATGAAATTGGTAACTTGTGTCAAAGGTACTCTGTTCACTGAGAATGAAACATACCTTTATAAAAAGTGACATAAAAAATAACACTTATCCTAAATTGACTTGAAGGAAATTACAAGAGAAGGATTTTTAAAACACTTGGGATAACAGTAGTGTTGGAAAATAAAATACATACTTAAATACCAAACCTCAGTTATATAGAAACCTCACTCATGTACAATACCATGTTCCTCAAGTTGGTAAGGAATGAAATATTTTCCACGTACAAATTTTGCAATTCTAAGTGCCACCATAAAATTTTGAAGATTAATCTTTTGATAGATTGTGACTGGCTTTTATAGCAAAACATATTTAGCAACTTTTGAAGTGTTTAGGTGCTAAAGTGTTCATGTTCTCACTCAATCTATAGGTAAATCTGGACGAGAAAATAAGGTTTTTTACTGTCCGTCACTCTTCCCAGTTCCCTGAGGGCTCCCTACTGACAGATTCAGATTCACATGCTTTGGGTTTGGAGAGCCTGGTGAGCAAAGCCGAGCAGTTACACTTTCTTAGTGGATTTTTTTTTCTTAAAGGTATCACAGCTTGGATTCTGCTGGGAAGAGGTTGTTCTTATCAGATTCCTACTGCTCTGTAGAAACCCTTTCTCTTCCTTTGAAAGTCAGTAGACAAACTAGTGGTGGGGAAGGAGAAGAAGGAAGAATGTCCATGGCTTTCCCTTCCAGTGTTTTTGGAATTTGTATTATGAGCATGTGTTGTCTATTGACAAAATAAAAACTAGCCATGCCTTTAAGGAAGTGAAGGCAGAAGATGATTGGGAAAGCCTCACAGGTCTCTTCCAGATGTCAGATAATTGCGAGCAGTCAGCAAGAAATTGCAGCCAGACTGACATCCTAGGTCACCACACTGAAACCAGAGAGTTCAAGGTTACCCCCCGGCCAGCTGACACTGCAGGGAGGATGTCACTTCTTTTCCATTTCAAAATCCTTGGAGACATCCTGGATCCAAACCAGGCTGTACAGGAGAGATGATTCCTGAAGGGCATCCCTACTGTGTGCTCCACATGGCTAACTGCAAAGCACAGGCATCACCAAGGAACTTTGGGCCTTTGGTGCTCTCCCGAATTCCCAGGACGGAGGACTGAAAAGTACAGGGGAGTATGTGTTCTCTGGTCAGAAGCGGTTTGATGATGACAGGGCTGACCTTCCTGCCAGGCCCATTTCTGGGAAGACATGGAACTCCTGGCCTCACCCTGTCTTGGCATTGCTGACCACCCAGCTCTTCGACACATACTTGGGTAGGGGAGGACTGCTTTTCCAGATGCTCCCTCCAAATGGAACTTCTGCCTCCACAGCTAGCCACACCCTTGCTTTTAGAAATTCCTTCATCCCATTTTTGAATATAGAACTGAAACATTCCAAGGGAGATCAGAGGTGATGTTCTCAAGAACTGCTAAGTCAGCTAGAATGCCAGTTGGCAGAAGGGGAAACTAGGAGTGGAGGTACCTCCCAACCCTTGCAGATCCTGGGGGACCAGTAAACATATGGTGCCAACAATTCTGGTCCTAAGCACATCATAAATGGCTTGACTCTCCTCCATGTACCAGCTCTCTCCTCATTCCCAAATGTTTCTGAACCCCTGCCCTCCCTCCACCCATTCCTTGGCCAACACTGATTAAATACATAGTATTTTCTCCATTTTCATTCTGTTGGCAACAGTGTGCATTTGCAGGAGGCATGGTCTGGAAAACAAAAGGTTGAAATTAATGCTGCAGGTAGATGCAGTGTTAACAGTGGAAAGCCATCTGGTCAGTCCTTCAAAGGCTTTTCCAATGGGACTGCAGATCTTAGAAATGGCCACAGCCCTCCAGTGACATCCCTTCTACCTTCTCCCATTGAGCCATCGAATGACCTCTAAGGAGAAGACTTGGTAAATGATGATAGTAGTAACCATAATAACAATCTAGATATGTTGTCCCTCCCCAGTGAAATCCTGGTAGTACAACATTTCAAAAATTATAAAAAGATTTGTTTAGTCACTAAGTCATGTCTGACTCTTTGCAACACCATGGACTGTAGCCTGCCAGGCTCCTCTGTCCATGGGATTTCCCAAGCAAGAATACTGAGTTGCCATTTCCTTCTGATCTTTCCAACCCAGGGACTGAACCCGTGTCTCCAGCATTGCAGGCTGATTCTTTACTGCTGAAGCACCCAGGAAGCCATAAAAGACTACACCAGTGTAAAGTATTGTTTTCACCTCCTAGACTGGATAAATACCTGTTCATTTTTTAGAGACACTTGCCTGGCCGTTTGGTGAACTTGGGTTATATTTGCAACTGATCCCACCTCTGATCTCTCAAGGACTGATAGCTAGAAGTGTATCTCAGTAGTCCTCCTCGTTTGTCTTGTCCCAAATGAATGTGATTGGTGTATATCCTGCAAGAAGGCCCTGTACACAAAGCCTTTTATGAACCCGCTGATTCTCCCCAGTACTTCAAGTAAAGATACCTACGTTTATCTGTGTCTATGTGTGTGTTAGTCACTCAGCCGTGTCCAACTCTTTGCAACCACATGGACTATACCCCACCAAGCTCCTCTCTGACCATGGACTTCTCCAGAATACTGGAGTGGGTTGCCATTGTCTCCTCCAGGGGATCTTTCCAACCCAGGGATAGAACCTGGGTCTCCTGCAGTATAGGCAGATTCTTTACCATCTGAGCCACCAAGGATTCTTACCATCTGAGCCACCATATATGTCCATAACCATATACATTTAAATAGAAAGTGTGCAAGTTATACACTTTAAATATGTGTAATTTATTGTGTATCAGTTCTATCAATAACGGTACAAATAATAATAACTTCTATAAGAACTATGAAAAAAGAAATGATGAAGTCAGGTGTCCACTCCCAGAACACCTGGCCAGGCTCTGCCTGCCTAACCTCACAGTCCTGTGTACCTCCACACCCACTGGGGCGTCATTGGTCTTACTGGTCAGCAGCTGGAGCTGGAGCTTGACACTCAAGAACCTGACTCGTAAGCTGAGCCTCCAGGTTGCACAGCAGTGGTCACACAGTCCTACTCTTTGGTGGGGAGACTCTCTTCCTGCCATTTAACCTGCGTGGTGATGGACTAATGGTAAGAAATAAGTACAAGAGCAGGCCCGTGGGGTGTCCTGGTGCTGATGACGGCTGCACAAACGCCTGCTGTGTTTATGAGAAATTCAGCGTGGTCAGCTCCTCGCCTGCTCATTTCAGGCCCGAAGCCCACATTACCTCCTTTTATAAGTTTTAATATCCCTCGGAAATGCTCTCCCTTTACATTCTCCATCTCTTCCCTGGAACATCTCCAGAGGGGTCTGTGATTGGGTTGCATACAAGTTTCCAAGCTTGCAACTTCCTTTCGGTCATAAATCACCTCTTACACACTCACTTTTTCCTTCTCATTGTTCTTTAGTATTAATAGCCCCAAATCCCAGGAGCATTTGAGAACCGTTCCAATTTTGGTTTGAAAATCAATTTGGAAGCTAGTGGTTGGCTTTGCTCAGACTTCCAATCCTTCTGAGAAAGAAGGTTAGCTCCAACAAACTGGCCAAACCTAGGATGGGGGCCTGGCCTGATGAACTTCACCATTTTTAAAGTCTTGTTTGTTTTCTCTTGAAATGTTAGATACCTTGGCCTCAGTGTTTTTCATTCAACTCTGTCTCTAAAATTAAAATGTTAGTTCTAGAGAGGGAAAAAAAACCAAAAACCTAATACCTTCTGTGTGAGATCTGGTAGACAATTTAAAAATGTATAGTTCATTTCAGGATAGGTGAACTTCCATTATGAAAGCAGAAGAATAAATATGAAATCCAGTTGTGTTTATTAAAAGATTCTGATACTACTCTCAACTTGGGGGGAGTATCATTCTAAATAAGCTCTGCTTCCTTCATGGGCTGCCGACTTTTTGCAAGGAAGGTAAGCACGTGTCAAATCTCATCAGAAGCTGAAGGGATAGGGTGCCCCACCAGAGGGAAGCCGGGATCTTCTTCAGTTAAAGGGTCTGCCCCCCAACATCAGACAGCTGAAATTCACATTCAGAGATAAAGGAAACAGAACACTGGTTGAAGTTCCTTGGGAAGACAAAAGAAAAACACACTGATTTAAGCAGTCTGCACCCCAAATCAGAATGGGAAGTGAAACTGACAATGCTCAGTCCTCAACACTGACACCGAGCAAGGAGAGACTCAGTCAAGGGCACAGCAGTCAGCAAGCAGGCCTTCTCAAGAGGGGAGGCAAGGGTGCAGTGACCATCACCATCTCAACTTCAGAGCTGGGCCTGCTTCAACACACTGTTGACTTGCAAGCTTGACCCCTAGCTTGAAAGGCATTCCTTTTCCTCTCTTTAGCTCCTTTAGCCTTTTTCCTGGCCCCAATACGAGAGTCAGGTTTTTCATCTTTCCCCATGTGCTGGTTAGTGGCCAGCCTGTGAGCACCCACTTCACATGCCCCCTAGCTGACCTCCAGGCCAGTACACTGTGCCCTGGCCACAGGTGCCCACCTTCTGTCCCAGGGTGGGGCTCAGGTAAAGCAGGGATGAATGGTTTATTTGGAGCGCCTCCCTAAAGCTCCTTTTCAGAGACATCATCAACATTTCAAGAGGCTGATAAAGTCTCCTGCATCTGAGGAGGAAGGTTATTAATCTATTCATTAGTATGAGACAATGGCTCTTTTGAACCTGATATGTCTAATTGTGGAAGAGAACAAAGCCTCACAATGACAGATGGAGACAAGCAAGGAACATCTGTCCCCATGACGTCAGGACTGCTTCCAGGCTCACAAAGCACTGGAGTGCTCCCTCCTGCCTCCACCAAGTAGGATCCTGGTTGGGTCAAAGTGATGATAATAAGAAGCTAACATTTACTGAGTCCTTGCTAGGTCCCACAGACCATTCAAAGCATTGCGCAGGCGCTATCTGACCTAATTCTCACAACAACAGTAAAAAGAACTGAGCATTTTAATCTCCATCTTACAAATGAGGGAAATGAGGCTCAAAAGCACTAAGAGACTTGCCTAGAGTGATTTAGCCAGTAAACAGCAGAGCAGGACTCTATCCTGGACCCTGGCTCCCAAGCCTGTGCTCCTTTCTGCTGCTTTGTGTCTGTGTCTGTGTCTGGAAACGACTATTCATGAACTGCAGAGGAGATCACACAGTGTGTCATTAGCACCATGTTCCCCAAAGAGGGTCCAGACAAGCGGTGGGTGAGATGGAATCCAGTCAACCGGAACCCAAAAAGGCTGACCTGGTTGACATTACTGTGCATGCATGATGCGTTGCTTCAGTTGTGTCTTACTCTTTGCGACCCTATTGCCCGCCAGGCTCCTCTGTCCATGGGATTCTCCAGGCAAGAATATTGGCATGAGTTGCCATGTCCTTCTTCAGGGAGTCTTCCTGACCCAGGGATCGAATCCATGTCTCATGTCTCCTGTATTGGCAGGCAGGTTCTTCACCACTCAGCTAATTGGGAAGCCCTGACATTACCCAAGCTGACACTCAAATCCAGGTCCACTGCCCTGAAATCCAGCAGGGCTTGAAAACCTTGCCTACAAAGGTATGGATGAAAAATGCTGTCTTACATATCAGAAAACAAAAGACCAGCAGCCACCGCAGGCACCCCTAACTGTGTACTCCGAGGGACTCAGAAAAGGAAAGAACAGCATAGTGGCCCTAGAGAGCTGATGTGCATATCAGAGGAATGATGGCAATGAGCTCAGACTCTTGCAACTCCTCATATGGATAAAAACACTAAATTCATTAACTTGAGATGTTTGATTTTCTATAACCATAATCTTTTGATGTTCCAACTACCTGGGTTTGGTGGCAAAACTCCCATACTTCCAGGCTCTTTCCTTACCTCTTCGGTAAGAGTTGAGAGGCTGTCTTCTGGGCTAAAGTCTTCAGTTTTGTCCACCAAATAAAACATAATTCTCAACTTTTAGGTTGTGCTGTTTTTTTTTTTTGTTGTTGTTGTTGTTTTTTCAGTCAACAAAGACTTCTACACTGGTTTATCAACAAACTCCCAGAACTTTGAATTGCCAGGACATCATTCTGATCATCAAGAGAAAGTCTCCAAAGTACCCATGCCTGTTTACTGGTAAGAAGTTCCATTTTGCTGGGCTTGCACTCACCCCTGTGGAGTCTGGAAACCACTAATCCTGAAGAAGAGTTAGTGGTATGGGTCAAGCACACCACAGAGCCTCCCCAGCACAGGTTGGGGAGGACTTGCATTGCCGTCCTTCACCCCGGACCTCCAGGATCTACGGATTAAGACAGGCCTAGAGGAGAACACACGTCGTAATGCCTGGGGCTGTCTGCTGAGAAATCTGAGCCTGCTTTGCCAGCAGCCAGAGGACCTGAGGGGGATGCCCTTAGAAATGGCCCTCAGCCAATCACTGGTAGCATGGTAACAAGTGCCAGCTTCCTCACCAGTGAGGCAGGACAGCTCTGAGGTGGGTGTGCACTGTCTCAGCAAGTGCCCTAGTGGGACTGACGTCCAGCCGCCCACAGGAGGAACTTGACTATGTACCGTGACTCGGTGGCCTGCCCTGCCCTGCCCTTCCCTCCGTCTCACATGATGACTCCCAACCAGTCCTCCTCCTCAGACAACTGTTTTGCCTTTTTGCATTTCTTTTTCTAGGGGATGGTCTTGATCACTGCCTCCTGAACAATGTCATGAACCTCTGTCCATAGTTCTACAAGCACTCTATCAGATCTAATCCCTAGAATCTATTTCTCACTTCCACTGTATAATCATAAAGGATTTGATTTGGGTCATACCTGAGTATTACAGTGATTTTCCCTACTTTCTTCAATTTAAGTCTGAATTTGGCAATAAGGAGTTTATGATCTGAGCCACAGTCAGCTCCTGGTCTAGTTTATGCTGACTCTACAGAGCTTTTCCATCTTTGGCTGCAAAGAATATAATCAATCTGATATCAGTGTTGACCATCTGGTGACGTCCATGTGTACAGTCTTTTCTTGTGCTGTTGGAAGAGGGTGTTTGTTATGATCAGTGTGTTCTCTTGGCAAAACTCTGTTAGCCTTTGCCCTGCTTCATTTTGTACTCCAAGGCCAAATTTGCCTGTTACTCCAGGTATCTCTTAACTTCCTACTTTTGCATTCCAGTCCCCTATAATGAAAAGGACATCTTTTTTGGATGTTAGTTCTAGAAGGTCTTGTAGGTCTTCATAGAACCGTTCAACTTCAACTTCTTCAGCATTACTGCTTGGGGCGTAGATTTGGATTCCTGTGATACTGAACGGTTTGCCTTGGAAATGAACAGAGATCAATCTGTCATTTTTGAGATTGTAGACTCTTTTGTTGACTATGAGGGTTACTCCATTTCTTCTAAGGGATTTTTGCTCACAGTNACTTCTTCAGCATTACTGCTTGGGGCGTAGATTTGGATTCCTGTGATACTGAACGGTTTGCCTTGGAAATGAACAGAGATCAATCTGTCATTTTTGAGATTGTAGACTCTTTTGTTGACTATGAGGGTTACTCCATTTCTTCTAAGGGATTTTTGCTCACAGTAGTAGATATAATGGTCATAAAGTATAAAATAGCTGAGAAAAGAAGAGAAGCGAAAGGCAAAGGAGAAAAGGAAAGATATTCCTAACAGAATGCAGAGTTCTAAAGAAAGAATAGCAAGGAGAGATAAGAAAGCCTTCCTCAGTGATCGGTGCAAAGAAACAGAGGGAAATAGAATGGGAAAGACTAGAGATCTCTTCAAGAAAATTGGAGATACCAAGGGAACATTTCATGCAAAGATGGACTCAATAAAGGATAGAAATAGTACGGACCTAACAGAAGCAGAAGATATTAAGAAGAGATGGCAGAAATACACAGAACTNAATGGGAAAGACTAGAGATCTCTTCAAGAAAATTAGAGATACCAAGGGAACATTTCATGCAAAGATATGTATAGCAATGCCGGATTCTATGAATTCTAATGGGTCTTTGTTACGCAAAGGCCTTCTCAGCTTTATTCCCAGACACTTTAAGTTTCGAAGAAGTTGACTTTCCTTCCAAGTCATGATGTCAAATTGTTATTCTTCTGTTGTGTGTGCTTGTGACCCAATTGATTCTTTCCTGAATTAATTTTCTTTTACATACTTTGGCATATCAATAACTGCTATCATACATCAGTGATATTATGTTTTACCAGTTCTTCCCTTGGGCTACAATCTTCTCAGTGGAACATGCTCATCATCTTTCCAGCCCATAGCATCTGTTTCCTTGCCACTCACTAAGCCATAGATGCATTGAGATGCATTTTCTTAGGTAACTGCCTATTTCTGGCACCATGTATTCAGTCAGCCACAGTCTGATCAAGAAATTACAAAAAATTCTGAGTTGTATATAAAATATTACTTAACACAGAGATTTAGAGGCTTATACAATTATTGAGACAGTTGAGGGTATTGGCATCAGCATTTTTATGTATGCATTTATGTATTACTTGGCAAGACTCAATCTTCTTCCAGATAGTGTTAGTAGCACTGAGTGGAAAAGTCAGAATTGTTTGGCACATCATAAGTATTTAATTAGTATCAGAGCCATACTTCCATCCCAGAATATTAGGGATGAATTTAACTATTATGATTTCTGCAGTTGGGTGTAGAATTATATTCAATAAATATCTGATATGAACAGAATGATGAGGAATTAAAGACAGAATTGTATTTCTTGTGATTATTGTACAAGTCTTTGGTATTTCTATGAGAGCATGTTTGTATTGACGTATTTTTGCCAAGGGGGAATGAAAACATCCATGATCTCATCTTAAACCTTTTCATACCTAATGAGCCACAGGGAAATTTTCATTGCTTTGTGGCCAAGCAGTGTTATTCAACTACACAGGAAAATAAAAGGAAGAATAGCCTGAAGGTATATCGAAGATTCGAGAGCCCATACTGAAAGAGATCACCACTTAGCCAACCTCAGGAGAAGGAAATCACTTTTATGTTCTCTCCTATCTATAGAAATATGATTGTAATTCAGAGTTTGAATGACTCTGCCACTTAAGAGCTGTGTGAGCCTGAAGAAACTATTTAAGATTTAAACAAGTTATCCTTCTAAGATGGAAAATTCCCTTATTTCAAAGGCATAATGGGAATTAAAGGGAAATCAATATTAATAAAATGAATGTTCAATAAAAGGTAGATGGTTTTCCATTATCAGAGGATGAAATGAAGAGAGGTAAGAAAAAGAGAGAAATGTAAAGAAAAGAGAATGAGAAAAAGATAAGAAATAAAAGGAAACAGACAATATGAGAATAGGATATTGTAAAGCTAAAAAGTAGAATGAGTAGTGTTCCTAGCCAGTAGACCAGAGGTTGACTTCTGAGCCCCTTACTTGTTGATGGATTCTCGTATTGTTTATGCATTTAGTTGTCCTCTCTAATATTACATTGCTTCAGTTCACATCAATATTGAACATCTGCTGACCCAGTACTGTGCATTTTGCCAGGCATTATGGGGTAGGTGGTACTGAGAGGACTCGAGGCAGATGGTGTGGGCAACTCCAAGAATGCCACCAGGGCAATAAGAGAGACACCCCCTTGAACACTGTGAAAGTGAAGTCACTCAGCCTTTCCGACTCTTTTCAAGCCGTTGGACTGTGTCTATGGGATTTTCCAGGCAAGAATACTGGAGTGGGTTGCCATTTCCTTCTCCAGGGGATCTTTCCAACCCAGGGATGGAACCTGGGTCTCCCAAATTGCAGGCAGTTTACCATCTGAGCCACCAAGGAAGTCTGTTAGTAGATCTCAAACACAGAAAAGAAGTTACAACAGGAATGAAATGTGGAATGGTTATTTTTTCTTCATTAATTAAGTACATAATCTCAATAAGATTGCCAGCATGTGGAAGCTATCATCAAAAGATCCACTTTTCCATAGAGTTATAAAACATATTGTTGTAACTATAAGCTGCTGAGAACTTTCAATTTCTGCATACTAGATACTGAAGACATTGCCAATCACAAAATTAAAAAGTACAGATTTAGAATGCTATTGTATTTACTTCAAAGAACAGAACCTCATCAGTTCCTAAAGAGCTGACAAAGTATTTCCCAGTGGTTTCAAGGTATTTGTTAAATTACAATAAAAAGTCATATTTTAAGAAAATTCCCCATGAATTCCCCAGAAAAATATTCAGGAAAGTTTATTAACACAATAAAAATTATTTGGTTTCCAAAACAGTTGGTAAGAGTAGGCTTTCATTCTGAACAGACTTAGGTTCAAATTCTAATTTTTTTTTGATTTTCATATTTGAATTCTGCGATATTTTACTTAAACTTCACCTATAAAATATGGTAGGAAACAGTGTCAAAAGTGTTGAAAATGATAATAACTGCATGGAACACAACCATTACACTGTACATGCTTGAATAACAGTAGAGTTTACTGCTAGGAGAAGTCGGTGCCAGAGGATGAGATGGTTGGATGGCATCATCAACCCAACGGACATGAGTTTGTGCAAATTCCAGGAGCTGGCGAAGGACCGGGAAGCCTGTGGGGCTGCAGTCCATGGGGTCACAGCGGACATTACTGAGAATGTATAGGGAAGTGGTGCCCTAGTGACTCAAAAGACCTTTCTTGTGTGGTTCCTGACCTACTTACATTCCAGATTTTAAGAGAGAGAGATCCTTGATCCTCTAATTAGCAGCAGATCCTAATTTCTAAATTCGGGAAAGTTAGAGTTCACAAGAGATGGAAATGCTCAGTTTAACTTCTGGGTTTTACCATAGTGATTTTACAGTTTCACGTCTTATTAAACTCTTTGGTCCTGAAAATCATTTATAGCATATGGATGCAATGCCCGTTTCCTACCCGTGGCTGTAGCATCAGGATTAAATGGGAAAATGTAAAGAAGAGCCCTTTATCAACTGTAAAACATTATACCAACATAGTAATTATCCTCCAAAATTATATCATGCCCCAATACAGTGAGTGATGAATACGTTTGTTGAATTAATGTATTAATTAGTTAATAATGAAAGAATTAGTCTATTTTGCCTCCAGCCCCTCCATCCTCAACCAGTGAAGCAGTTTCTGTGAAACCAAAATCTAGACCCAAGAATGCTGAGAGCTCCCTTAGAGCTTTTCATTTTTTTAATACCAAGAGCTTAAAAATATTACTTAGAATGCTATTTCATACATTTAAATATACATTCACAGTGGGAAGGGATATGGTACTGAAGAAAAGGTTAAGAGCTGTGGTAAAGCTGATAACTGCATACACAATATCTATGTCACATCTTATTAAACAGCCTCTGAGCTTTGTCAATGTAACCAGCTAAATGAAGACTCTCACACCCCCGTGCACATAAAGGACCATGACATATAAGTAGAGGTCGAAAGTGCTTTAAAGACATTGGCTCAGCTGGCAAATATCGTTTTCGTCCCTCCCTCATTTTCCTTCTTCCTTCTTGAAGCACTGATATAAAGCCAGAGCACCAGTTACCCGTGAAAAAAGCTTAAGGTTGAAAACCCAAGCGCTAAGAAACAGAGCAGAAAGACAGAAGGCACTCAGGTGTCTGATACTACTGTGTCTCCTATGAACAGACAACTTCTGATATTGGTGTTTCGTAAAAGAAAAATAGCTCTTATTTGACTTGCTGCTGCTAAGTTGCTTCAGTCATCCATCTCTGTGTGACCCCATAGATGGCAGCCCACCAGGCTCCCCCGTCCCTGGGATTCTCAAGGCAAGAACACTGGAGTGCGTTGCCATTTCTTTCTCCAATGCATGAAAGTTGAAAGTGAAAGTGAAGTCGCTCAGTCGTGTCTGACTTTTAGTGACTCCATGCTTAGTCGTGTCCAACTCTAGCCTGTCTGGCTTGTGAGCCCATGGGATTTCCCAGGCAAGAACACTGGAATGGTAGCCATTCCTTTCTCCAGGAGATCTTCCCAACCCAGGGATCAAATCTATGCCTCCCACATTGCAGGCAGATTTCCTGCTGTCTGAGCCACCAGGAAAGCTCCATTTAATAATATATTTCAATAAAATATTAATCTAGGACATATCAGTAAGCGAAATAAAGAAATATAAATAAAATAATCACCATATAGTATTTACTAAATATAACATTTCTCAAACTAGAATTTAAATTTTATTTAAAATATTATTGTGCCTTAAAATTCTGTTCTCTTCACTGGATTGTATGTGGGAAATAATGCAATGAAATGTATGAAAAATATTCTAGAAGTTTAATGGTGGTCACCTCTGGATAGTAAAATTAAGAGAATTTTTTTTTCTTCCTCTTTTGAATATGTTTTTCAAAATGTTCATACAGAATTATAAAATCATAAAGAAAGTGAAATTGAAGTCGTTCAGTTGTGTCCAACTCTTTGCGACCCCATGGACTGGGGTAGTATATCAGGCTTCTCTGTCCATGGGATTTTCCAGGTAAGAGTACTGGAGTAGGTTTCCATTTCCTTCTCCAGGGGATCTTCCCAACCCAGGGATTGAACCCAGGTCTCCCACATTGTAGGCAGACGCTTTACCCTCTGAGCCATCAGGGAAGCCCATAAAATCATAAAACTATACACAAAAATATTTGTCTGTCTCATGTCATGAAAATTAAAGAAAGTTAAATAGTAGGAAGTCAGAGCTGGCATTTTCTACCCACTCTTTTTACTTTCATGGCCTTTTCAAGTTTCTAAGATGAATATGAGTGCAGGCTAAGTTGCTTCAGTTGTCTCTGACTCTTTTTTGACCCTATGGTTGTAACCCACTAGGCTCTTCTGTTCATGGGATTCTCCAGGCATGAATACTAGCATGGGTTGCCATGCCCTCCTCCAGAGGATCTTCCCCACCCAGGGATTGAACCCAAATCTCTTAAGTCTCCTGAATTGGCAGATTGATTCTTTACCACTAGTGCCATTTGGGAAGCCAAAAGGTGAGTATGTTTTGAAGTATGGGAAAATAATTTATTAAAAACTATAGAAGAAATATACAATAAAATATTAATATTTTATTTATATTTAATATTTTTCCATTGCACATATATATACATCTATTTTATAATTTTTTATACTTTTATATAGTGATTTTCCAATTTTTTCTGCTTCAAAATATTTTCATCATATTTCTTTGATTGAGTATGCCATTACTTATTTTTCTCATGGAGAAGGCAATGGCACCCCACTCAAGTACTCTTGCCTGGAGATATATGACTGTGATAGAATTTTCACTATTACAAATAGCGATCCCATGAGCAGTTTGTACCTAAATATTTTTCTGAATCTCAAAATATTTCTTTATGATAGACTCCCAGACATAGGAATACTGAATTAATGGATGTAAGCTTTCAACCTTTATGAGATATAGCTAAATACCTGCCTATGACTGTTTTAAATTTTTATAATCTTTGCATTTGTGTGTAGGTTCTGCTTCATACAGTAACTCAACTTCTCTAAGCTTCAGTTTCTTCATCCATAAGGCAGGGCTAATACTGCCTCCTGAAAGTGAAAGTGAAGTTGCTCAGTCATGGCCGGCTCTTTGAGACGACATAGACTGTAGCCTACCAGGCTCCTTGATCCACGGGATTTTCCAGGCAAGAGTACTGGAGTAGGTTGCCATTTCCTTCTCCAGGGTATCTTCCCAACCCAGGGATCGAACCCAGGTCTCTCACCTTGTAGGCAGATACTTTACTGTCTGAGCCACCAGGGAAGCCCTAATATTGCCTCATAGTTTAGGGCAAAGATGCCATGAAATGATTCTCCTGCAGGATTTCACACAGTGCTCAGCACAGAGCAGAGGACCAGCAGTGATCATTTTCTCACCCTCTTCCCTGGAAGATGACTATGTCTGCTGAAATTTCACTTTTCCACCCCTAATGCCTTCTGCAATTCATTTTTCATCCAGCCATCAGCAACACCCCTCTAACTCTGTTGTTTTGTAGCTCTGTCCTCTTTTTACATTTCTTATTCCCGGCCACATTGCCTGTGTCCCATCTATATTAGAAAGAGCTTATCTTATTTCTGCACTCTATAAATAACAGACTGCTGATAAGAATAATAATGGAAAGCCAGACTGCAGTAGAGCAGAATCAGGAGGAAATAAGGGTAACACTGAGTGAACTGCAACAGGAAAGAAAGGATGCGTGGTGGATAAATGATTCTACACTCAGAGGTGATGAATGCCATCAAGCAGCAACTATGCCAGGAAACACAAAAAGGGTCAATGTGAATAAGGGGGAGTGAAAAGAAATCAAGGAGTATTGAGAAAGCCAAACAGAGCACAAAAGGACAGCTTTTCAGCTAAGAAAGTAGAAAAATGGAAGTGGGCATGGATTGGGGGATGGAAGACAAAGAGGCGGGCGTGGGGGAAGATGGAGCCCATTATGAATGCCTTTCTGGCACAAAAGGAAGACACAACCTGTGAAACAGCCAGTAACTCCAGCAAAGGCAGAATGGCACTGATAAGGTATTGATATCTGAGTCCAAAGGAAGCCAGATAGAATTTAATCACCTGAAGATGGGCACAAAGGATAAGAGTGAGTATTAAAAATTGATGTTTAAAATCAACCACAAATACATGCGACATTGGTGACTATGTTTGGTACCTGGTCTGGTGTTGTTTGAACCACAAACAATTTGGAAAAATAACTAAATGTTCAAAATGAGTTATATCAAATCTTTGAGTTATATCAAATCTCTATTATGGCCCTTGACCCTTTGTTGCCTCTGTGAGGCATGATTTCAAGCTTTTATGGTTGACTCCTTCTTCTCTCCCTTAGAGTGGAGTCCATCAACAAAGTTCCGGTGGATCCCTCTGTTCCCAAGCTGCCCGCCTGATGAATCTTTCTGAAGCGTGGCTTGGGGAAGGCACTCCATTATCCCAAAACTCTCAATGTACTGCCTGCTCAGTTGAGCCCAAGTTCTGGCACAAAGATCTCCACCAGGTAGCACCAACTGATCTTTCCAACTGGACTCCTGTATTTCTGGCAGATTGTCTTAGACTCTGGAGTGAGCAGACCTTTAACTTTTGTGTAGGTAGATACCTTATTCTCTGGTACTTGAGTACACTGAGAAGCAGAACCCAAAGGCCAAGTGAAGGACTTCTTAAGCCATTTGCCCTAAAGAAAAATGATGACTCATTATGCTCACTTCATATAAATGATCTTTTAAGAGCCTCCATGACATAAATGGAAAGGAAATAAAACAAAGAGGGGGTATATGCATGTGTATAGCTGATTCACTTTGTGGTACAGTAGAAACTACCACAATATTGTAAAACAACTCTACTCTAATAAAAATTAGTTAGAAAGCAAGCAAAATAAAATAAAAATAAGAGCTATAACACTGATCCTTATGGTAAGTGCACATGCACATATCTTTAAAATTTTGTTTTTATTGAAGTTCCTTCATAGCTCACTTGGTAAGGAATCTACCTGCAATGCAGGAGACCCTGGTTCGATTCCTGGGTTGGAAAGATCCCCTGGAAAAGGGACAGGCTATCTACTCGTATTCTTGGGCTTCCCTGGTGGCTCAGCTGGTAAGAATCCATCTGTAATGTGGGAGACCTGGGTTCCATCCCTGGATTGGGGAGATCCCCTGGAGAAGGGAAAGGCTACCCAACCTAGTATTCTGGTCTGGAGAATTCCATGGACTGTAGAGTCCATGGGGTCACGAACAGTGGGACAAGACTGAGTGACTTTGACTTCACATAGCTGATTTGGGCTTCCCAGGCGTCTTAGTGGTAAAGAATCTTCCTGTCATGCATGCAAGAGGTTCAATCTCTGGGTCAGGAAGATCCCCTGGAGTAGGCAATCACTCCAGTATTCTTGCCTGGAAAATTCTGTGGACAGAGGAGCCTGGTGGACTACAGTCCATGGAGTCACAAAGAGTCAGACCTGACTGAGCAGCTGAGCATGCAACTGATTTACAATATCTTGTTGGTGTTAGGTGTGCATCCAAGTGATTTGGGTGGGGGCATGCTCAGTGTCTTCAGCCACGTCTGACTCTCTGTGACCCCATGGGCTAATCTGCCAGGCTCCTCTGCCCATGGGATTCTCCCAGCAAAAATACTGGAATGGGTTGCCAAGTCTTCCTCCAGGAGCAAAGTGATTTAGTTATCTTGTAAAATCCTCACAGCAACTTCACGAGGTAGAAACTGCTTTCCTCATTTATCAGATGAGGTGGGAGGAATTATCTTCATTTCATCACTGAGGAGTTAAATAATGCAGCTAAAGTACATGGAGTTAAATTCCCCACCAGTCTTTGCAGCCCTCTTGCAAAGTCTTACTTCAAAATTAAGCATTCTCTTTTTGGTCTCTAACTATTTGGTTCTTGAAATGTTCTTCCTGGATCTTTTATCCTGGTATTATGACCATTTGGGTCTGATTTCCTTCTTGTAGAGTCTTTAAAATTGGTATCATCATATTCTGTTTTGCAGTATTGAGCTCTGTTCTCAAATAACAGGTGCAATTCACCTGTGGGGGGTGGGGGAAAGGCAGGCAGTCATGGGTTCATGTTCTCTTTGCAAAATGGAAGAACTTGACGATAATATTCTCCTAGAATTTGAAGTCTGAAAAACCTTAAATTCAGTCTCAATTGTGCCACTTTCTAGGCTGGGTATACTTAAGTAAGCCTTGAAAATGATCTGAGCTTCAGTTTCCTTATCTCTAAGAAGGGGATTCCAATATTCTTCCTTTCTATTCCCCAAGGTCATTGGAAGGCTTGAATTATGGGATGAATGTGAAGGTCATTTATAAGCTATAACGCGCTGCACAAATTATCAGAATGATTATGACATGATCTTCCCATAGCCATTTTGTACCTCTTAATCCAGGCTCGGACCAGAAATGTCATAATCTTTGATTGGTCCTCTGAATCACTTCAGTTCAGTTCAGTTCAATTCAGCTGCTCAGTCGTGTCCAACTCTTTGCTGCTCCGTGAACCACAGCACTCCAGGCCTCTCTGTCCATCACCAACTGCCGAGTTTACACAAACCCGTGTCCATTCAGTCAGTGATGCCATCCAACCATCTCGTCCTCTGTCATCTCCTTCCCCTCCTGCCTTCAATCTTTCCCAGCATCAGGGTCTTTTCCAATGAGTTGGTTCTTCCCATCAGGTGGCCAAAGAATTGGAGTTTCAGCTTTAACATCAGTCCTTCCAATGAATACCCAGGACCAATCTCCTTTAGGATGGACTGGTTGGATCTCCTGAATCACTTAGCTGTTAACAAATACCATCAGGTCTGATAATGACCTTCTTAGAATAGTGAAAATCATTTCTGAAATGTTTCAATCCTGGGTTGAATTAAAGCTCAAGGAGGACTTCCCTGGAGGCACAGTGGATAAGAATCTGCTTTCTGGTCTAGGGGACCCTGTTCGATCCCTGGTCTGGGAAGATTCCACATGCTGTGGAGTAGCTAGACCCTTCTGCCACAACTACTGAGCCCATGTCCTGCGACTATTGAAGCCCCTGTGCCAAGAGCCTGTGATCTGCAGCAAGAGAAGCCACCACAACGAGAAGCTGGCACACCATAAGTAGAGAGTAGCCTCCACTTCCTCAATTGAAGAAGGCCCTCATACAGAAATAAAGACCCAGCACAACTAAAAATGAATAAACATATAGCTCAATGATTTTGTCACCTGATTCAAATGTCAAATTGTTATTCTAGGACTAGCGTGTGACTTTCTGTGTTTTTTCATCTTTAGTGTTTCCATTCCTAAAAACTTGTGAAGAAGACAAATACTAGTAAAGAGAAAACAACGCCACACTCAGCAATTCATTTCTAGGTCCAATGGCGTCATTCTGTAGTATCAAAGGAATACATGCTCCCTGATTTATGGTTTTGCCAAATAAAAAGTAATTTAGTCAGGTTTCCTCAAGCTTCTCCATTGAGAAGGAGCCAGAGGAAAAGCTTTAATTTTTTAAGGGCTAATCTTGCTCTATTTCATCTAAGAAAACTGGAAAACACCAGACTTTTAAAAGTTTTAGGGACTCTCCAGTCTTCAATCTCTGTCTCTGTCTCTTTTATTTTTTTCCTCAGAACTCAAGGTTGCAGATGGGGCAGCTTTACTTTTTCTCAACCTTTTGATGAGTTGAGAAGAGAACATTATCAGGGAGGGATAGGAAAAATAAATCTATAGTCAAATAAGGACAGTGATGGTGTCAAATTTCCTGTCCTTTACAATTTATATGGCATGATTTGAACTTACTTTTACATTAGCCACTATGAAGTAGATGATATTAATCCCATTTATTTAGATTAATAAACCAAGGGTCAGAGAGGACCAATGCTTTGCTTTTGAAAATCGAAGATACTGAGGCAATAATTAGGGAACTTCCTTTAGCTATCCTGCCAGTGAGAGGCAAAGCCAGAGGGGAAATCCAAGCCTTTCTGCTTCTAGAACCTTGGAAGACCCATGAGGCCACATTCATTTCCTTCTTGGAAATCAGAATAAAATTCAAAGAGTTCACCAGGGGAGTTTGTCTCTCTTGATGAGAGCGTGTCACTGTGACCACAGCAAGATGTTGAAATGGCCCCTTGGAGTTTAGGGTTTTAATGAGGACCGTGGGTAAAGGCAGCACACTCAGAGGTGAGTGGATTCCCTGGGGGAAGCCTGCTCTGAGTGTATGGATAGAAACCCTTTAGAGCACAGAGTGTTCAGTTGTCAACTGTGCAGAACTCAGAAGAGCCCATGACTTCAGCCCTGGGAGGTTATGTGTACATGTTCTTTCTGCAAAACGGAAGAGCTTTTGCGTGTGGAGCAAGACATGAGCTGAACTTCTGGGGAGTTGAGCTGGAAGAAAGCTTCACAGAAAGTGATGGGGCAGAGGACCATCTTGTTTGTTGCAGAGGAGAGTAATCGGAAGCCATCCCTTAGCTGGACATTCTATCCCAGCCTCAACTTTTCTCTTCTTGTTCTCTCGGTCTGCGTCTCCATTGCTTGGTTAAGAAATGAACCCACTGCCCCAGGAAGCTCTCCTGTATTGAGGATGGGGTGTGGCTGGAAGTTTAGAGGCTTCCTCTCTGATTATTGGTCTGGAAGACTTTGCCCTGGGTCTATTCCATGTGCCAGTTAGTTTGCCAGAGCAACATGGAGTTTAGTGCTGACCCAAAACTACTCAGCCTGTTTTTCAAGAGCTTTCCACTGACCTCTTTCATTCTGAAAAAGGCCCTGGTAGTCTAAATAGGAGCAACATCTAACATTATCTGTGTATGTCCCTAACTCTGTTCTCACCTATCTTCCCTCCTAAGAGCAAAAGTTCTGAGAACCTTTTGGTAACTGACCTGGTTACCAATATCATGTGATATTACAGAGACCCTGCTTCTGTCTGTCTCGCTGTCTCTCTGTTTCTGTGTCTGTTATTGTCTCCTATTTTCCCTTTTAAACTTCAATGTGTATTGGGCTTAGACGGCCCAAGAACAAGTTATTTTAAAATTTATATCAATAATGTTTGCACATTTTTCCACAAAATTGCACATACTCTATTAGCTTAATTTCTATACACTTTATAATTATGGGCTATGAAAATGGTATCCTTTTTCTAATTGTTTATTTTGGTCTCTGGGGCCACTATCTGAGTAACATTGCTGAATCCTTCAATAGTATTTAGTAGATGACCTATACATTATTTTGACTATCGATGTTCATAATCCAATAGACTGTTAAAATTGAGATCAATTGCTCGCTCCCTGGCCATTAATTTGGAATGTTTGTAAATTATTTAATTTTAGGGGAGACTCAAGATTTTCAGTTTTGAAGATGTGGTTGACTTGAATTTCATAGGTGAAAGGGAAAGAGTCACACAGTGGATGCAGTTCAGGTGCTTAGTTCATTGTGGCTCCAGGCCTGGCCTAGAACTCAGTCATGTGGCCAAAGCCATCTTTCAGAAGGCCAGGGAGATTAGATCAGCTATGTGCTAAGAACAAAGGAATGTGTTCCAGTCATTGCCGCAATTATATTTCTCTCTCTAATTTGCAGAGATGTGAGTTTTACTTTCACTGAAAGAAAAATCTACAGCATATATTTTTCTGGCTCCATATTTTCTGTTGTAATTTTTTTTTTTTCTTTCAGGGACATCTCCGTGGAAGAGGAACTGATAGGAAATAGAGGAAATTAAATTAAAACAAAAAGACTGAAAGGAGGGCTGGAGAGCGCCAGCGGCGAGGCCGTCAGTGAGGACCAGCAGAAAACAAGTTCCAAGAAGGCAGGGACTTTGTGTCTCTTGCTCAGGACCTAGAACAGTGGGACATAGTAGATGCTCACAGGAATTTTTAGGACTTCAAGTCCTGGAGACGGCATCTCAAGTAACCTTAAGGGAACTTCTCTGAAGAGCTGAGGCGGAGAGGCTGGTTATATAGAAGTTTTGCAACAAAGGGCAGGAACGGCCAAGAGGAGCCACCCCACTTCCGAGGTCAGGGGCAGTGGCTGAGAGTACCAGGCTGCAATGGCGCGGGAACAGCTGAGAGGAGCCACCCCACTTCCCACTCAGCGCGGCAGAGAGGAGCTACCCCACGTCGGAGGACAGAGACAGCGGCTGGGAGTCCCGGGCTGTGGCGGTGCAGGAACAGCTGAGAGGAGCCACCCCACTTCCGAGGTCAGGGGCAGTGGCCGAGAGTACCAGGCTGCGATGGTGCAGGAACAGCTGAGAGGAGCCACACCGTGTCCGAGGTCAGGGTCGGGGGCTGGGAAGAACCACCCCGTGTCCCAGGTCAGGGGTGGTGACTGGGAAGAGCCACCCCGCCTCCGAGGCCAGGGTCTGGGGGCCGGGAGGGCCACCCTACATCTGAGGCCAGGGTCGGGGGCTGGGAAGAGCCACTGATTGACTAGCACTCAGCACGGGTGGCTGCGATGTCCAGCGCACTCAGCTTGCCTGAGAGGAGTTACCCCACGTCCCCATGTCCGAGGGCAGGGTCAGGGACTGAGAAGATCAACTTGCATCCAAAGATCGGTGGCTG
>SJYA01001148.1:1013018-1147478 GCA_006410615.1 Neotragus moschatus
TTCAGTTCAGTTCAGTTCAATTCAGCTGCTCAGTCGTGTCCAACTCTTTGCTGCTCCGTGAACCACAGCACTCCAGGCCTCTCTGTCCATCACCAACTGCCGAGTTTACACAAACCCGTGTCCATTCAGTCAGTGATGCCATCCAACCATCTCGTCCTCTGTCATCTCCTTCCCCTCCTGCCTTCAATCTTTCCCAGCATCAGGGTCTTTTCCAATGAGTTGGTTCTTCCCATCAGGTGGCCAAAGAATTGGAGTTTCAGCTTTAACATCAGTCCTTCCAATGAATACCCAGGACCAATCTCCTTTAGGATGGACTGGTTGGATCTCCTGAATCACTTAGCTGTTAACAAATACCATCAGGTCTGATAATGACCTTCTTAGAATAGTGAAAATCATTTCTGAAATGTTTCAATCCTGGGTTGAATTAAAGCTCAAGGAGGACTTCCCTGGAGGCACAGTGGATAAGAATCTGCTTTCTGGTCTAGGGGACCCTGTTCGATCCCTGGTCTGGGAAGATTCCACATGCTGTGGAGTAGCTAGACCCTTCTGCCACAACTACTGAGCCCATGTCCTGCGACTATTGAAGCCCCTGTGCCAAGAGCCTGTGATCTGCAGCAAGAGAAGCCACCACAACGAGAAGCTGGCACACCATAAGTAGAGAGTAGCCTCCACTTCCTCAATTGAAGAAGGCCCTCATACAGAAATAAAGACCCAGCACAACTAAAAATGAATAAACATATAGCTCAATGATTTTGTCACCTGATTCAAATGTCAAATTGTTATTCTAGGACTAGCGTGTGACTTTCTGTGTTTTTTCATCTTTAGTGTTTCCATTCCTAAAAACTTGTGAAGAAGACAAATACTAGTAAAGAGAAAACAACGCCACACTCAGCAATTCATTTCTAGGTCCAATGGCGTCATTCTGTAGTATCAAAGGAATACATGCTCCCTGATTTATGGTTTTGCCAAATAAAAAGTAATTTAGTCAGGTTTCCTCAAGCTTCTCCATTGAGAAGGAGCCAGAGGAAAAGCTTTAATTTTTTAAGGGCTAATCTTGCTCTATTTCATCTAAGAAAACTGGAAAACACCAGACTTTTAAAAGTTTTAGGGACTCTCCAGTCTTCAATCTCTGTCTCTGTCTCTTTTATTTTTTTCCTCAGAACTCAAGGTTGCAGATGGGGCAGCTTTACTTTTTCTCAACCTTTTGATGAGTTGAGAAGAGAACATTATCAGGGAGGGATAGGAAAAATAAATCTATAGTCAAATAAGGACAGTGATGGTGTCAAATTTCCTGTCCTTTACAATTTATATGGCATGATTTGAACTTACTTTTACATTAGCCACTATGAAGTAGATGATATTAATCCCATTTATTTAGATTAATAAACCAAGGGTCAGAGAGGACCAATGCTTTGCTTTTGAAAATCGAAGATACTGAGGCAATAATTAGGGAACTTCCTTTAGCTATCCTGCCAGTGAGAGGCAAAGCCAGAGGGGAAATCCAAGCCTTTCTGCTTCTAGAACCTTGGAAGACCCATGAGGCCACATTCATTTCCTTCTTGGAAATCAGAATAAAATTCAAAGAGTTCACCAGGGGAGTTTGTCTCTCTTGATGAGAGCGTGTCACTGTGACCACAGCAAGATGTTGAAATGGCCCCTTGGAGTTTAGGGTTTTAATGAGGACCGTGGGTAAAGGCAGCACACTCAGAGGTGAGTGGATTCCCTGGGGGAAGCCTGCTCTGAGTGTATGGATAGAAACCCTTTAGAGCACAGAGTGTTCAGTTGTCAACTGTGCAGAACTCAGAAGAGCCCATGACTTCAGCCCTGGGAGGTTATGTGTACATGTTCTTTCTGCAAAACGGAAGAGCTTTTGCGTGTGGAGCAAGACATGAGCTGAACTTCTGGGGAGTTGAGCTGGAAGAAAGCTTCACAGAAAGTGATGGGGCAGAGGACCATCTTGTTTGTTGCAGAGGAGAGTAATCGGAAGCCATCCCTTAGCTGGACATTCTATCCCAGCCTCAACTTTTCTCTTCTTGTTCTCTCGGTCTGCGTCTCCATTGCTTGGTTAAGAAATGAACCCACTGCCCCAGGAAGCTCTCCTGTATTGAGGATGGGGTGTGGCTGGAAGTTTAGAGGCTTCCTCTCTGATTATTGGTCTGGAAGACTTTGCCCTGGGTCTATTCCATGTGCCAGTTAGTTTGCCAGAGCAACATGGAGTTTAGTGCTGACCCAAAACTACTCAGCCTGTTTTTCAAGAGCTTTCCACTGACCTCTTTCATTCTGAAAAAGGCCCTGGTAGTCTAAATAGGAGCAACATCTAACATTATCTGTGTATGTCCCTAACTCTGTTCTCACCTATCTTCCCTCCTAAGAGCAAAAGTTCTGAGAACCTTTTGGTAACTGACCTGGTTACCAATATCATGTGATATTACAGAGACCCTGCTTCTGTCTGTCTCGCTGTCTCTCTGTTTCTGTGTCTGTTATTGTCTCCTATTTTCCCTTTTAAACTTCAATGTGTATTGGGCTTAGACGGCCCAAGAACAAGTTATTTTAAAATTTATATCAATAATGTTTGCACATTTTTCCACAAAATTGCACATACTCTATTAGCTTAATTTCTATACACTTTATAATTATGGGCTATGAAAATGGTATCCTTTTTCTAATTGTTTATTTTGGTCTCTGGGGCCACTATCTGAGTAACATTGCTGAATCCTTCAATAGTATTTAGTAGATGACCTATACATTATTTTGACTATCGATGTTCATAATCCAATAGACTGTTAAAATTGAGATCAATTGCTCGCTCCCTGGCCATTAATTTGGAATGTTTGTAAATTATTTAATTTTAGGGGAGACTCAAGATTTTCAGTTTTGAAGATGTGGTTGACTTGAATTTCATAGGTGAAAGGGAAAGAGTCACACAGTGGATGCAGTTCAGGTGCTTAGTTCATTGTGGCTCCAGGCCTGGCCTAGAACTCAGTCATGTGGCCAAAGCCATCTTTCAGAAGGCCAGGGAGATTAGATCAGCTATGTGCTAAGAACAAAGGAATGTGTTCCAGTCATTGCCGCAATTATATTTCTCTCTCTAATTTGCAGAGATGTGAGTTTTACTTTCACTGAAAGAAAAATCTACAGCATATATTTTTCTGGCTCCATATTTTCTGTTGTAATTTTTTTTTTTTCTTTCAGGGACATCTCCGTGGAAGAGGAACTGATAGGAAATAGAGGAAATTAAATTAAAACAAAAAGACTGAAAGGAGGGCTGGAGAGCGCCAGCGGCGAGGCCGTCAGTGAGGACCAGCAGAAAACAAGTTCCAAGAAGGCAGGGACTTTGTGTCTCTTGCTCAGGACCTAGAACAGTGGGACATAGTAGATGCTCACAGGAATTTTTAGGACTTCAAGTCCTGGAGACGGCATCTCAAGTAACCTTAAGGGAACTTCTCTGAAGAGCTGAGGCGGAGAGGCTGGTTANAGACTGGTTCCAAATCAGGAAAGGAGTACATCAAGGCTGTATATTGTCAACCTGCTTATTTAACTTATAAGCAGAGTACATCATGCAAAATGCCAGGTTGAATGAAGCACAAGGTTTAATCAAGATCACCAGAAGAAATATCAATAACCTCATATACACAGATGACACCACCCTTACGCCAGAAAGTGAAGAACTAAAGAGCTTCTTGATGAACATGAAAGAGGAGAGTGACAAAGTTGGCTTAAAACTCAACATTCAGAAAACTAAGATCATGGCATCCAGTCCCATCACTTCATGGCAATTAGATGGGGAAACNAGAGTACATCATGCAAAATGCCAGGTTGAATGAAGCACAAGGTTTAATCAAGATCACCAGAAGAAATATCAATAACCTCATATACACAGATGACACCACCCTTACGCCAGAAAGTGAAGAACTAAAGAGCTTCTTGATGAACATGAAAGAGGAGAGTGACAAAGTTGGCTTAAAACTCAACATTCAGAAAACTAAGATCATGGCATCCAGTCCCATCACTTCATGGCAATTAGATGGGGAAACAATGGAAACAGTAACAGACTTTATTTTGAGGGACTCCAAAATCCCTGCAGATGGTGACTGCAGCCATGAAATTAAAAGACACTGGCTCCTTGCAAGAAAAGCTATGACAAATCTAGACAGCAATTAAAAAGCAGAGACATTACTTTACCAACAAAGGTCTGTCTAGTCAAAGCTATGGTTTTTCCAGTAGTCATGTATGTATGTGAGAGTTGGACGATAAAGAGAACTGAGTGCCAAAGAATTGATGCTTTTGAACTGTGGTGTTGGAGAAGTCTCTTGAGAGTCCCTTAGACTGCAAGGAGATCAAACCAGTCAATCCTAAAGGAAATCAACCCTGAATATTTATGGGAAGGACTGATGCTGAAACTGAAACTCTAATACTCTGGCCATCTGATGCAAAGAACTGACTCATTTGAAAAGACCCTGATGCTGGGAAAGACTGAAGGCAGGAGAAGGAGACGACAGAGGATGAGATGGTTGGATGGCATCACTGACTCGATGGACATGAGTTTGAGCAAGCTCCAGGAATTGGTGATGGACAGGGAAGCCTGGTGTGTGCATTCCATGGGGTCACAAAGAGTCGGACACAACTGAGTGACTGAACTGAACTAAACTGAACCAGTCCTCCTGAGATCCTCTCCCAATAAACTGGTTTTTAGTTTGTTTGTTTCTTTAATCACTAAGTCATGTCCAGTTCTTTGCAACCCCATGGACTTGTAGCTCACCAGGCTCCTTTGTTCAGGGGATTTCCCAAGCAAGAATACTGGAGTGAGTTGCCATTTCCTTCTCCAGGGGATCTTCTTGACCCCGGGACTGAACCCACATCTCCTGAATTAGCAGGTGGATTCTTTACCACTGAACCACTAGGGAAGCCCTTCCAATAAACTACTTGTGCCCAAGTCTTCATTTCAGGGTCTGCTTTTGGGAGAACCCAATCCAGCCCGTATCCACAAGTGTCCGCCCCCATCCAACCCCCAAAGAATCTCCTTTAGGCCTCTCTTTATAGGATGCACCACTGGCGTTGAGTGCTTAGGCAGTGGAGAAGTTGGGCCTGAATTTGGATCTTGGGAAGGTTCCTGGCAGGTTGTGTGATCCTGAGCACATTAGCCAACCTCTCACATCTTCAGTTTTCTCAAAGGAATATGATGGCAAGGACACCGACATGACAGAACAGGTAGGCTATGTGTGCCAGATAAGAACCGAACACTGTGCTCAGCTCACACAGCTGCTGCTGCTGCTAAGTCACTTCAGTCATGTCCGTCTCTGTGTGACCCCATAGATGGTAGCCCACCGGGCTCCCCCGTTGCAGGGATTATCCAAGCAAGAACACTGGAGTGGGTTACCATTTCCTTCTCCAATGGATGAAAGTGAAAAGTGAAAGTGAAGTTGCTCAGTCATGTCTGACTCTTAGCGACCCCATGGACTGCGGCCTACCAGGCTCCTGCGTCCATGGGATTTTCCAGGCAAGAGTACTGGAGTGGGGCGCCATTGCCTTCTCCGGAAATCATCTCTGCTTCATCACAAAGTTGATGACCATTACACACCTGTTGCATGAAGTTGCTTCATTTAATCTTTCCATTAACTATTCTTGGGTGAAAGCAAGGAAGGGTGATAATCACCCTGAGTTTCAGGCTCAGGGAACAAGGGCCCTAAAGTGCTTCCTACCCTGTGGACTTTTTCAGTCCTTGTTTGCTAGAGGAGGCAGTTACAAGATACTTCTGGGTTATGATTTCATCTCCATAGATTACGAAAGTTGGAGGCAGTCTCAAAAGACAGCAAGAGCCACCAAGACCGTATCTGTGTTCATACAAGTCCATGTTCCTCTGTGCTAGGCCCATAGCAAGTGTGTGATTAATGCTTGCCAATTGAGTGAAATTATCTGAATGTGGCCAGTAGCACCATGTGGCTGCTAAGCGGACTCACATCACCAACAACTGGATGCAGTCAGAGCCTGACTTGACTGATTTTTTGAAAGAAGATCTTTCAGAAGTTAGAAGGTGACAGCTTGTCACTACTTTGGTAATTTTGTCCTCCTAGATATATTTTATAATGTCAGGTTACAGTTAAGTTTTCTGGGTGTATAAATAGCTCATATTCAGTTTTCAAACCATAGATCTTGAAGCTTCTCAATTTATAGACTCAAGTTTTGATGATCTGGCTATTATGAGAAAATCTCTGGCCCCTTGTTAGCACCAGTATTGATTAGCTGAGATTTAAAACACCTGATTAGGAATCCTCTCCACTACTCTCATGACTGCTAGTGAGGTGTTAAGACCTCCTAGAACATGGATGAAGCCGTTTCTTGGCCTTGGACCACTCCATCCGTTGACTCCTCCACTGGCTGTTACAACCTGCATGGAGGTCAGAACTGGGTATTCACACTTCAGTGACTTTTTTTTTTTTTTNGAGTATACCAGTAAAAAACTGAGCCAGTGGTTCCCCTGAATGGTATCAATGACAATTAGAAGAGGCAGAAGTCTATCAGAACCTTAGTTATGTAAGCAGCCTCCAAAGAACTAGGACAAAAACTGCCTCCAAGTCTTTTCCAACTAAACAACCACACACAAATTTAACTATTTCAATATTAAGTAAAGAGAAACATTTAAGTACACAAAAAGCAAACCATTTACTACCTACTAGGTAACTTTATTGAAAGTATCTTGTATTCATGATGGATGCTTTCTGGGTTATGCCACACATTTTAACATTAAAGGTTAAATTATTTTCTGCATGCAAGTAGTATGAATAGTTTTCCCCACATGGGATCACTGATTATAAAAAGATGACACACCATACAGGCTATCTTTTTTAACTGAAAAGCTAGCAAACTATTATATCTCCTCCCAAACCACAAACTGACTAGTAACTGAGCCTTCAAAGCTGAGAGGATTAAAAACGCAAAAATAAGCCCTCAGATCCAATTAAGGAAGCCCTGCTATATACAGGCTAAGTGAATACCAGGGGTACTTACTCCTCCAGGAAGATTTAAGACACTCTGATAAACCCACTCAAAGCATTTACCTCAAGTAGCCTTTATCCAGTTTCCAGTTGAATAAAGATAATACATTGTTAAATTCTATTTCAGAAGGTTTTTTGCAAGTTGCTTTATTTACAACGCCAACTTTAAAAGTCACTGAACTAAAATTAACTGGACAATAAACTAGGCAGAAATTGCTTTACAAAAAGGGAAAGCCCAAAATGCCACTTTCTATAGGGAACCCACAGTTCAATTTTATTCAGAGCAAAGAAAAGAAACTTTCAATCATACTAGAAGAAACTGGGCCTTAAGTTTGGGAACTGTACTGAAACTACACATGCAATGAGGACAACATTCTGCTAATACAATTGACTTGCTGCTGCATTTGTTGACTGTTTTTCTAATATTAACAATTATAAACAAAGCAGTGCAACTAGTATTTGGAATAATCCTTACAGTGTTACAGCGATAGACACGAAATTTCACTTCTCCTCACACCACTGGTTCTCTTTGCGTACCTGGGCTTCCTCTTCTTCAGTAAAATCATTTTTGATATTGAATGTCTTTCGAATCTTCTCACGAGTTTTGCCCTTGTTCATATTAGCAACAGTCTTGCAGGTAACATCAAGCAAACCTTTGATGTCTTAGTAGTTTGCTGCCAATATAAGCTCAAAGAGTGTCCCTTGGTCAACTTTCAGGAATCCTTGATCCCAAACAGGTATATCATCTGTTCGTTTTTCTTTGTTCTCATCATCCTCGGGAGGAGGAGGATCCTCCTTGTGGTGGGTGCACCACTGAATGACCTTTTTTAATATTGCTGCGTTAACATTTGGCAACGGGACTGGATATCATCTCCTTCATCATCCATTCCCAGATCTTCCAACATAGTCTTGATGGTCACAGACTGTTGTGCAATTTCAACATCAACTTCAAATATCTCTCCATCAGAACTCCACAACTTAATTGCAGGCATGGTGTTAGGTCTCAAGGAGATGGCGGGCCGGAGGCTGAAGTGAGCAGGGCGACGTCGTTAAACAGCAAAACTGAACAGCGGAGAACAAGGCCACTACAGCCTTCAGTGATTTAAAAATAGATTCTGTCTTAGAAAAGAGCTGTCACAAAGCCCATGCCCTTAACCTTCAAGAAAGTCTATGGCCATCCCCAAGCCTCATCAGAATCTACAGATTTAGAACTGTCTATAAAACAGTTCTAACTTCTGTCTGCACACCAGCATCAGCTAGGAGTCTGGGACCCACTCTGACTAATTAGATCAGAATCTCTGAGCCTAGGACATAGTATGGGGATTAATGAATTCTCAGGTGCCTGTCAGGTGCAGCCAGACAGAGATGAAACCCACTGCTATGAAGAAAGGATACAAATTCAACCCATTTCCTAGAAATGAGTAGATTAGAAACTGCAGATTGTAAGAGGAAAGAAGGGTTGGTAAGAGTAGGTATACCAGGTATATCAGGCTTCCCTAGTGGCTCAGCAATAAAGAATTGCCTGAAATGCAGGAGACACAGAAGATGTGGGTTTGATTCCTGAGTTGGGAAGACCCCTGGAAGAGGGCATGGCAGTCCACTCCAGTATTCTTGCCTGGAGAATTCCATGGACAGAGGAGCCTAGAGTCCACAGGGTTGCTAAGAGTCAGACACGACTGAAATGACTGAGCACGCACACACGCACGCACCAGGTATATCAAGAAGTGAAAATAAGAAAATAAAGAAGGATGAAGGAAACCAAAATGAATTTTTAAAACATCTTTGTCTTGGGCCATCAGATGCAGGGGAAGCACACTCTTCTCCATGCTGCTCGACAGGTGGGACACAACTTGGCAGAACACTTGCCCTACTGAATAGTGCCCACGTTCTTCATACAAATTTTAGATCATCAGCTTCTTGAGGGAAGGACGCAGGTGGCATTCATCCTTATGCCTCTGATGCCTGACATCGTGCCAGGACAAACAAGAAGGTAATGCAATGTTTGAAGAGGGAGTGAAAGGATGAACGAACAGAAGTCCCTCCCTCATGGAAGTCCCTAAGAACGTTACTGTTATGCAAAAAAAAAAAAAAAAAAAAAACAATGGAAGTGCTTCGTTAACTGGACAGGACTTCAAAATGACAGAGGTCTTTATGACTCTAAGGTATCTATTTGAAGATGTTTACTTGGCGCTCACTGTGTGTGCTTTGGGGAGAATACAGAGTGGAAAATGCACAGATGCAGACACACGGAGACAAAGACCTGGGGGCTTAGAAGGAAAAGCATGGGACATGTTTCAAAATCCATGAGATTAGCTAAAGCTCAGGTATATATGATGGGTTTTAAGGCTGAATCAAGGAAGAAGTAAAATGCTATTCCACGTGCTCCTTTTAAGGAGCCAGGCAAGACGCAACACCCATCAGAAAGATTTCTCCCCCAATAATAATACTTTTTCAAAATATACTCACAGGGATAATATTCTATTTTCTGAGAAATCCACTCATGGTAAATCTTACTCTCATAATTCTGGATGAGCAAGTCACTGTTACAGCTATTAATGCTCACCAAGCAAACGTCTTCCTCCCTTCACTGTGATCCCCATACTCTGCACCCTTGGTCCTCCAAAATCTGCAAGGTATGGAGAGGGGAACATTTTCTTTTCCTAATCGGCAACACCTACAACTCCAGGTCCCTCACAAATCTCCGGTGCCTCTTGAAACATGAAGTTCTTGACCCTAAACTACCCCTCTCTGATTTCTTGAATGACAGCATTCTATTATAAATCAAAGCTTTTCTGAACCTTCCCAGAGACGTGGTGCTCTGGATTAAGGGTCCTGGTTTTCGGCCATGGCTGTAAGTTGGTCCCTGCTTTCAGAAGTTCCCCAAGACTACAGGAAAACATCTGAGGAGCAGAGGGATCTAGGCCAGGAGTGACTGGAATTGGATTTCAATCCTCACTTCCAACCTGCTGAGTACTTCCTGAACATAAGCTCTTTATGTGAAAGCTATCTAAAGACAGGTAATCACTGGGGTATTTTACTGAAAAATCACACCACTATTTCCTGGTCTAAAATGCACAGATTACTGAAAATAGACCTTGAATAAATAGAGATGCTGTCCTCTCAGTGGGTCAGTGCACTTAAATGGAGTCTTGCCAATCTCTGGGGTCTCTTTCTCCCCCAGTATGGATGGGACATTGAGATGGAAGAGGTATGAGAGGTAGCCAGAGCCCCAGTGAAATAGCGGCAGAGCAGATCAAAGACCTCTGTGTTACCGGCGAGAAAACTGCGCTTGCCATCTGCCTCTGCAAGGATGGCGTCACTAGCCATGGAAGCAGCTGACTGTCAACACACCCTGAAGAGTTCAGGATGGAGATCAGGAATGAGGCACTCTGTTCTCTGGCAGAAACTGGCAGAACAGGCCTTCAGTTGGTTAGATATTTTAAAAGAAGATGTTATGAACCCAAATTATTGCATCTTCTCATATCTAGAAAAGCTTTAAGGTTATTAACGGGGCATCTGCTCCTTGTGACTGGCTGCAACCCTCTGCCCAAACAACTACACATACTCCCTTCACTGCAATAATTTGTAATACTGACTTTCCCCTTACCTCTTCAGAGCAGTTCATCAGAGCTATCTGAAATGCTGTCTCCCAGGCTATAGTCCTCATTTCACCCTAAATCAAACTTAACTCACAACTCTCATGTGGTGCTTTTTTTTTTAAGTCAACAGTGTGCTGGATATTCCCCGGAAGGACCTCATGTCACCTACAGTTCACCACTGTCACCAGTTCATGGTACATGATGACTGTTACATACTCAAGAAGTCCAGTCACATAGCTGGAGTTTCACTAGTCAGTGACTAGATCTAAAGGGAGTTTAAAGCATCCTGTACCTTCAAGGAGTATACACATCAGAGATGGAGAGAAAACTACCCAAATAACAACACTACAAAGCAGAATTTGTCACAGGCCCATAAGAGGGTCAAAGTGTAGACCTTGTAGGAGAGGGAGACCTCACAGTCCATCATACTGGGAACATAGACATCTAGTGGAAGGAAGCTCAGAAATCTTGAAGGTGAGATTTGAGGATGGATCATAGTTGTCAAAAGAATAACAAGAGTTTTTAAGAAAATTTGATTTTAAAAAGTCATTCATAATACCACAGCCCACTGAAGAGAGTATTCATTCTAGATTGGTCCATACTCACCACTGTAAAAAAAGGGAATGTCACTTGCTATCTGGTTCTATAAGGATTACATCATTAGCCATGCTATCACTGACCTAAAAAGGAAGCAGGGCAAAAGCTAACAGAGTTTTGTCAAGAGAATACACTGGTCATAGCGAACACCCTTTTCCAACAACACAGGAGAAGACTCTATGCATGAACATCATCAGATGGCCAATACCGAAATCAGATCGATTATATTCTTTGCAGCCAAAGATGGAGAAGCTCTATATAGCCAGCAAAAACAAGACTTGGAGCTGACTGTGGCTCAGATAATGAGCTCCTTATTGCAAAATTCAGGCTTAAATTGAAGAAAGTAAGGAAAACTGCTAGGCCATTCAAGTATGACCTAAATCAAACCCCTTATGATTATACAGTGGAGGTGATGAACAGAATCAAGTAATTAGACCTGGTAGACAGAGTGCCTGAAGAACTATGGACAGAGGATCATAACATTGTATAGGAGGCTGTAACCAAAATCATCTCAAGGAAAAAGAAATACAAGAAGGCAAATTGGTTGTTTGAGGAGGACTTACAAATAGCTGAGAAAAGAAGAGACACAAAATGCAAAGGAGAAAGGGAAAGACACACCCAACAGAATGCAGAGTTCCAGAGAATAGCAAGGAGAGATAAGAAAGCCTTTACATGAACAATGCAAAGAAAAAGAGGAAAGCAATAGAATGGGAAAGACTAGAGATCTCTTCAATAAAACTGGAGATATCATAGGAAAATTTCATATAAAGATGGGCACAATAAATGACAGAAACAGCAAAGACCTAACAGAAGCAGAGGAGATTAAGAAAGGTGGCAAGAATATACAGAAGAACTAGTTGAGCTATTTAAAATCCTAAAAGATGATGCTGTCAAAGTGCTGCACTTAATATGCTAGCAAATTTGGAAAACTCAGCAGTGGCCACAGGACTGAAAAAGGTCAGTTTTTATTCCAATCCCAAAGAAAGGCAATGCCAAAGACTGTTTAAACTACCATATAATTGTGTTCCTTTCACATGCTAGCAAGGTAACACTCAAAATCCTTAAAGCTAGGCTTCAACAGTACATGAACCAAGAACTTGCAGATGTACAAGCTGGATTTAGAAAATACAGAGAAACCAGAGAACAAATTGCCAACATCCAATGGATCATAGAGAAAGCAAAGGAATTCCAAAAAAACATCTACTTCTGCTTCATTGACTACACTAAAGCCTTTGATTGTGTGGATGATAACAAACTGGGAAACTCTTAAAGAGATGGGAATACCAGACCACACTACCTGTCTCCAGAGAAACATGTATGCAGATCAAGAAGTAACAGTTAGAACCAGATGTGGAACAATGAACTGGTTCCAAATTGGGAAAGGAGTCCATCAAGGCTGTATATTGTCACTCTGCTTACTTGACTTATATGCAGAGTACATCATGTGAAATGCCAGGCTGAATGAAACACAAGCTGGAATCAAGATTGCCAGGAGAAATATCAACAACCTCAAATATGCAGATGATATCATTCTAGTGGTAGAAAGTAAAGAGGAACTAAAGAGTCTCTTGATGAGGGTGAAAGAAGACAGTGGAAAAGCTGACTCGAAACAACATTCAAAAAACTAAGATCATGGCATCTGGTCCCATCACTTCATGGCAAATAGATGGGGAAACAGTGACAGATTTTACTTTCTTGGGCTCCAAAATCATTGCAGATGGTGATTGCAACCACAAAATTAAAGGACGCTTGCTTCCTGGAAGGAAAGCTATCACAAACCTAGACAGCATATTTAAAAAGCAGAGACATCACTCTGTCAACAAAGGGCTGTAAATCAAAGCTATGATTTTTCCAGTAGTTATGTACAAATGTGAGAGTTGGACCATAAAGATGGCTGAGTGCTGAAGAATTTATACTTTCAAATTGTGGTGCTGGAGAAGACTTTTAAGAGTCCCTTGGACTGCAAGGAGATCAAACCAGGCAATCCTCAGGGAAATTATACCTGACTATTCAAGAAAATTAGAGATACCAAGGGAACATTTCATGCAAAGATGGGCTCAATAAAGGACAGAAATGGTGTGGACCTAACAGAAGCAGAAGATATTAAGAAGAAGTGGCAAGAATACACAGAGGAACTGTACAAAAAAAATCATGACCTGGATAATCACGATGGTGNGGTGTGCTGCGATTCATGGGGTCGCAAAGAGTCGGACACGACTGAGCGACTGAACTGAACTGATTCATTGGAAGGTCCGATGCTGAAGCTAAAGCTCCAATACTTTGGCTACCTGATGCTAATAGCCAACTTATTGGATAGACCCTGATGCTGGGCAAGATAGAGGGCAGGAGGAGAAGGGGGTGAAAGAGGATGAGATGTTTCGATGACATCATTGACGCAATCATGAGTTTGAGAAAATTCCAGGTGATAGTGAAGGACAGGGAAGCCTAGCATGCTGCAGTCCACGGGGTTGCAAAGAGTTGGACGTGATTTAGTGACTCAACAGCAACATTGACATACAGTACACTCTCAAAGGAATTTGGGACAAAGAATAGGATAAGACACTCTGTGCTTTGGGAAAACAGGGCCACAGACCCTTAGATATTTATGAACCCAGATTCTTCCATCTTCTCATACCTAGATATCAGTGATATCATTAGCTGAGATATCTGCTCCTTGTGACAAGTAGATGTATGCCGAAATGCACATACCCCTTTAGAGAGAATTACATATATAACCTCAGAGCTCTCTGAGAGGCTGTCTTCCAAAGTGCAGTTCTCAGTAAGACACTAAATAAAACTCAACTCACAGCTTTTACGCTGTGCTTTTTTCCAGTCAACACGGCTGTGGAAGGAAAATTAAAATGAAGTTGCAATTGCTAAGATGGCTCCCTGAAATAGAGCCAGGCGGCCATTAAAGAGGTGTGATATATTCATATCTCAACTTGGATAAAATCTGATCTTTTGACTACTTATTGTATTTAAAAAGGCATCAAGAAGATAAAGAAACTTATCGGACCCTTACTCTAATTCATGACAACTACCCACTTATCAGATCCCTACCCTAAAACAAACTTGTAATTCCTTAAGAACAAATATCTCCTGATTTGTGTCAGGGTTCATCACAACTCTCCCTGGGCAACTAGAGCAACCATGTGTCCCTTTATCTTTATAAGCTCCTGACACTTTCCCTGTGCTGAATCACTCTTTCAATTTCACTAGAATCTGTGTCTCCTGAAATGCAATTTTGAAGACCCCAAATAAAGCTCTTTATTCTCGGCAGTCTTGAGATTATGATTTGATGCCACTGGGATTCAGATATATTGGGGCATAACTGGAGAGCCATGGGGCAGGCCACCAGGACTGTGCCCTGGGCAGCGTCTTGGGAGAGCATCTTGGGACTGTGCCCACGCCAGCATCAGGCATGACACACTGGATAAGTGACAGAGCCGAGGTGGCAGAAAAATGAGTCTGTCATAGTACCTGTCCCTTGGGCTGAGTGCCAGCCCAGGCTCCAGTGGGTCCCTGTCTAAGCAGTACAGAGCAGTTTCATTAAGATCCCCGAGCTGTAGTTCCACAAAGAGTGCAAAGAGACAGAGCTGCTACAGGGTCCCCACAGATGCAGGGCTACTTCGAGGCCTCAAGGATCAGTGCGTCTGGCGCGGGACCCTCAGTGCCCGGCAGGTACCTCATGTATGGGCATCAGCCAGCCTGATAGGTGTTTGAGACGAGGGGTAGATTCCATGGGAGAGGAAATTTATCTATCATGGGATTCTTTTGTGAAACCATGGGAAATTAACTACTCCCAGGAATTCCTGGGGCCAGAATCCTACAATAAGAAGAGGAAGTGAAAGACAGCCAAATGCAGGTTGGTTATACACAAAGTCACTACATTTTTAACCCCTGACAAGAGGAGCCTGAGGAAACACAACTTAGATCACTACGTTCATCTTTGCATATTCTATGCCAATCCTCATTGACTTACACAATCAACAATCATAGTGTATACTTTTCTAAAATTGCTTTTTGGAATTTATCGCTAAAGTACAAATTAGGGATTGGGAGACATGGGCGAGGGCTTTCCACGCCAATTACACAACATGAACTCTCAATCACTGGTTCTTGTGCATGCATGCATGCTGAGTCGCTTCAGTCAGGCCCAGCTCTTTGTGAGTCCACGTGCTGTAGCCTGCTAGCCTCTGTTGTCCATGGGGCTCTCCAGGCAAGAATACTGGAGTGGGTTGCCATGCCCTTCTCCAGGGGATCTTCCCAATCCAGGGATCGAACTGGCATCTCCTGTGGCTCTTGCCTTGCAGGTGGACTTTTTACCACTGAGCCACTGGGGAAGCCCCACTGCTTCTAGTAGGGGCAATTTTGCTTTCCAGGGAACATTAGTCACTCATTATTTTTAATTGCCATGTAATGACAGTATTATTCACAAACAGGCAGCAGCATATAATGGGCTTTATTTCTGTTTTTCTCAATTTTCTTTTTGTTTTTTGTTTTATAAATTTTCTTTTCCCTGTTACTTTCATATTGTTGCATCATGGTTTCATATTATTTTTATTTTTTTTAATTTTTCCTTTATCACCACTCTTGCTTTGATGTTTTTCTCCATGAATTTTTTTACTATGTCCTGGTTTTACATAGTTGGAATCATAGCATACAAATTATTTTTACCTATTTCTCATATAAGAAGGCTTTATGAATTTCACTCTCATTTGATCACTGGCTTCTACCTTTTTACTATTATATGGGTAATGTTTCTATGACTCTGACAATTACTTATGTATAAGTTGGAGGAAAGAAATGTACATTTCTATAAAATTGTGTCAGTGTTTGAGCCTAAAATGAAATCTTTATTTCAAAATATTCAACCTTTAGACTTTTTTATTTTTATAAAAATAAGTATTAGAAGGATCTAAAACATTCTCCTTGGTCCAATATACCTCATGGAAAGTTTAATGTACTTTGATTGTAGTGAAAGTTTTGGTATGATAAATATTGTAACCTTTGGAGACATTTTTAATTGTCATGCCTGAGGAGGTGATGCTACTGGGTACAGGCCAGATATGCTGTTAAACATCCTGTAATACACGGGAGAGCCCCTCACCACAAAGAGCAATCTATCTGAAAATGTCAATAGTGCCAGAGTTGAAAAATTTTGCTCTCTCAGGTGCAGAAACCAGGAAGTACATGATTATTCAATCAATTGTAAGCTGTCCAATTTGACCTGAATGTAGTATACAAGCTAGAAAATCAGCAGAGAAAAATCAAGACATCAAGAGAAACTCCAGAGAACCCAAATTTCATTAAGTGGGCAGTAAGGAAGTCATGGGAAAGACACTGAAAAAAGATGGAGGACCCAAATGTGGACTCTTGAGGTCTCTGGCTCGAGGGATTACTCTATACCATTTATTAAGACAGGACACCCAGCAGAAGCTTTAGAGAGAAATGCATTCAGGTGTAAATACAGTGAGCGTTCATGGGAACAGAGGGCCAGGTGGCACCGCTGCCAGCAAGGGCCCAGGGGAGAGTGCTTGCCTGGGAGCTGGCTGGCTGGAAATGCTCTGGAGCTGCCCTAGTGGGTGCTATCAGGAGGAGCTGCATGAACAGAGGTCTTGGAGGACACCCAGACCAGGACACTTCAAGGGCAGAGGGGAAGTGGTCCTAGGGGCTGGGAGAGGAACAGGCGAAAACAGTGCCACAGAGGCCAAGGGTGCAGTGAGGCCTAAGGGCAGGTGAGACAGGTCAGAAGCTGCAGGATGGCACAGAGCAGGAGAGCTGGAGGAGCACCACCATGCCTTCTGTGGGGACAGCTGGGATTTGAACCTGGGTCTGTCGGCCCCAGGCGAAAGGCTTTCCGCTGGCCAAGCCACACTGCCTCACGACCACATGGATCTATGAACAGCCCTTTTGTTGGACACAGATGGGCTGGCTGGAGCTACACAGTCACAGGCTCAGGATGACGATAAACAGTTACCAGAGCAGAGACAGTCCGGTGTCACATGGAAGCTCTCTTCCAACATGAGCTAGTGGCCCTCTGGGGGCCATAGTGGTGGCTTCTGCAGCCGTCTTTATGTAAAACCAATAAATACTGCTTACCTCCTCCCGAGCCACCTCATGGTGCCTCCTCATGGGTGCACCAGGCTGGTGGCCAGGATGTTGCCAGAAAGCCAACTTCATGAGCTGCAGATGGCAAATAAACATCAGACAGGAGGGAGGCTCAGCATTTCTCATTATTAGAGAAAGGCAACTTAAGCCCAAGACACTATCTTTCCCCAGCAGGCTGACAGGCATGAAGAAGCTAGGGACACCCTATAATAGCAGGAATGTATTGAGTGTATACACACACACTGAGAGTATACTTATGTAATATTTGTATTTCTACAACCATGTTGGGTCTCTTGTGAGATGCAATGCCAGGAAGATGGTATTCCAACTTGCCTTGGAGAGAAAAGTCCCAACCTGCTCATTTTCCCTGCGGCTGCCAGCTCAGGACTGGTAACTGTGGCCACCTGAGGCACAGAGACTCCATAAGGACACTTGATAGGCCACTCCCAGGGCACAGCTATCATTCCCACTATTATCCTTGATGTATGAAGGCCTAGTCAACCTTTGGTAGGGCTTCCCTGGTGGTTCAGTGGTAAAGTGTCCGCCTGTAAATGCAGGAGACACAGATTAGATCCCTGGATCAGGAAGATCTCCTGGAGAAAGAAATGGCAAACCACTCCAGTATTCTCACTTGGAGAATTCCATGGACAGAAGAACCTGGTGGTCTACAGTCCATGGGGTTGCAAAGAGTTAGACACAACTGAGCAACCAACACTTCAACGCTCAAGGAGCACTGTCTTCAGTACTTGGATCTATTAACTTAGTTAATCCCTCAGCAATCTCTGGGTCCTATTATTATGATCATTAATTTGCATATGATGTTTAAGTAACTTGTGTTAGACCACTAGGCTACTAATTCCTGTATGATTCCACCTGCAGAGCCTGCATTACCAGTCACTATAGCACAATGCTGCCCATGTAAAGAGCGTGAAGAACAACTGTTTTATATTTCTATCTAGCCAGTGGCAGAGAGCTTAGGACCCTAGTGAAGAATAAAGCCAACTTCACCAAGATTAGCCTGATATTAAAAAAAAAAGTCTTTCAAAATTACAGAACTGGAGAAGACTAGTGGTTGCCAAAGATAAGGGTTGGAGCTGGGTGGGCATGGGGGTTAAGGGTCATTGTGATGAGGGAACTGTTCCATAACTCGACTGTATGATCATCAGTATCTTGACCGTGATGTTTTACTATGGTTTTACAAGATGTTGTCATCGGGGTAAACTGGGTTAAGTGTGCAGAGAATCTCTGTGTATTATTTCTCACAACTGCATATGAATCTCAAAAGTTTTTAATTTGAAAAAAAGAGAAAGCTTCTCTATGCCCTGGAAGAGGAAATGGCAACCTACTCCAGTATTCTTGCCTGAAAAAATCCCATGAACAGAAGAATCTGGTGGGCTACAGTCCAAACGGTCTCAAAGAGTCAAACAACCATATCATCTTTATAGCTAAAACGTTCAAGCTTAGGATCCTGCTGAGTAAGCCAAAGTTAAATCTTATGCATGTGGATCATAAGGGTGTCCCAATTAAAATATGCACAATTAAATGTCTGGGGAGTGAGGGGAGGCAACCAATATAGGTGCAACTGTATACCAAAACTGTTTGTGCTTTAACACACAGTTCTCCTTAGTTTCAGAATCTCAGCTGGCAACACACACACACACACCCCTCCCCCACAAACACACATGTGTGCATGCTCCCACAAACACAGCCTGAGTCATTTAGAAGGAAATAATCTCATAAAACAGTATGATGGCAAAGGACAAAACATGAGGGCTCTATGGGGGGAAAACCATCCCAGCTTGCAAAGGGATGAGAAGAGCCTCTTGGCTCAAGCTGACTTTTAAGAGACAAGAGGCCAAATCAGAATCCTGTTTTTCACAGAATATCCTAGGAAGGGAATTATCTAGTTGTCAGGTCAGTGCAGATAAAGATACTGCAATTAACAGTCTGCAGAAACAAAACACATGGCCATTGGGGAATTCCAAAGCTCCTGCATGCCTGCGTGTGTATCCACATGTATGAGCATGTGATACATGTATATTGCATACTTCTGACTAGCTGCTTCAGTCACCCACATTAGGTGTTTTTGTAAAAGGTTAGAAGGTTCTAAAGTAAAGAGAGGGCTTCCTTGGAGGCTGGTTCATCAGGCTAATCATTGCTCCAGCTGGCTGTTGCCCGAGTCAGCCTGCTTACAAGAGAAGCTGCTCGGTAGGTGTTGCTGACACTCCTTCCAAGAGTGTAGACCAGACATATAGCTGCAGCTCTTCACTCAGATCACAGTGGGGCCTGGAGAGCTGCAGGAAACTCTTCAACGTGAGGATGCAGACAGCCCATCCGGAGACTGCCACCTCTCAGTCATTCTGCACACCAGTCTGTGATGGATGTTCCCTGTGCTGACCACTGCAGGAAGCCAGTACCTGGACTGGAGCAGACATCCCAACACAGACACCCACCTGTGAGGCCTGAGGAAGCCAACACATGGTTCTCACTCTGGGTGGCATCTCAATCGGCCCCTCTGCCCCTCGGCACACATGGGAGCAATACTCTGCCGTACCTAGGGACTGCGGTGTCTATGAGCTGGAGCCAGGGGCCAGTGTCAGCCTTTCTTCTTTCTGTTCTTTCTCTTTCTATTTATATGTCTCATTTCTCTTCAGATCTCATTGGAAGATGTGAGTTAGCTACAGATTTTATTAATTCCATCTCCTTCACTGGAAACATCCAGAAGACTGGTCAATATGCTCCTGATGAGATCTACCACAGCCACCGTCTAGTCTTAACAAGGAAAATGAACTTCACCCCAGTGACCTGACTCCAGTCCTCCATTAATACACGCCACCAACAGGAGGCTCTGGGCAGCCTCTGTCCCGAGTACTGCCCTGGCCCCAGAGCACACCACTTCCCCAAGTGGTTCTGATCCTCCCAGCACAGGACCTCCTGCCTCATGTCCCTGGTCTTTGGTTGACTGACAGGGATTTCAGCCTGGTTCGTCCATCACTCTTCTCAGTACACAGCCCCTGGTACACAGCATGCAGTCAAGAGCTGAGGCTCAGTCCTGTTTCTCTCACATGTAGCTTCACTCTTTAACCATAACTTTATGGCCCATGGCCACTCCAGAGAAATTCCCCTCTCTCTCGAGCCCGAGGACCTCATCTCTTCTCAGCCTGTGCCCTCCCTGTGTTCATCCCAGTTCATGGAGCAGGAGCAGACATGCAGCCCGGGACTAAATGCACGCAAACTTAAGCCAGTCTAAAAGCTGTTTCTCTCCAAAGTCAGGATGAGGGTCAAGTTGTTGAAGACCAGTAAGGGTGGTCAGACTGGAGCTCTAAAGCTGAGGATGGCTGAGTGATCATGAGTGAGAAATTCAAGGCTGAGACTTTCTGGAAAGAGCACTAAGAAGAGAAAGACCAAAGCTCAGAGTAACACACCCAGTACCCATGCAGCCCCAGGCTAAGTGAAATAATATCTCAACACTATACAGGACAAGGAAACTGATTGGTGGTTTTCTTTATCTCATGGCTCATGTCCTGATTATCACATCCATGTGCCATAAAAATATGAAAAAGTTCACATTTCACAAACATTTGACTTTTATAAGTCTTACATCTCTCACAGAGAGCCCTGCTCCATCAGAATTCTGAGAAATATCTTTGATCAAACTGGAGACTCAGTTTGGTCTCTACAGTGGAAGAGTAAACCAAAAGGAAAATTCATGTATTTGGATGGCTCCAAACTTTAACCAGCCCTGGTCGCCTACTCACATGATGGAGCTTTGTTTAGAACTGAATAGTGATAGATTGACCTTTGTTGGCAAAGTAATGTCTCTGCTTTGGAATATGCTATCTAGGTTGGTCATAACTTTCCTTCCAAGGAGTAAGCATCTTTTAATTTCCGTCTAGTCAAGGCTATGGTTTTTCCAGTGGTCATGTATGGATGTGAGAGTTGGACTGTGAAGAAAGCTGAGCGCTGAAGAATTGATGCTTTTGAACTGTGGTGTTGGAGAAGACTCTTGAGAGTCCCTTGGACTGCAAGGAGATCCAACCAGTCCATTCTGAAGGAGATCAGCCCTGGGTATTCTTTGGAAGGAATGATGCTAAAGGTTAAACTCCAGTACTTTGGCCACCTCATGCGAAGAGTTGACTCACTGGAAAAGACTCTGATGCTGGGAGGGATTGGGGGCAGGAGGAGAAGGGCCCGACAGAGGATGAGATGGCTGGATGGCATCACTGACTCAATGGGCGTGAGTCTGAGTGAACTCCAGGAGTTGGTGATGGACAGGGAGGCCTGGTGTGCTGCAATTCATGGAGTCGCAAAGAGTCGGACACAACTGAGCGACTGAACTGAACTGAACTGAACTGAACTGAGTAGTGATAGAAATAAACACAAGGTTGGTCAATAGAAGAAAAGTGGCTGCTCTCAGCATCACCTTTGCAACACTCAGTCCCTGAAAAGGACGTCCACCACCAAAACAAGTCCAAATATCCGCTGAGGACAGGGTATGCTGGACCGTTCTGGAGGATGAAGTGTGGACATGCATACAAGGGACCAATAAGTTGCTGACCCTAAGACAGAGGGTGTTTCATTTTCCTAGAGTTGCTATAACAAACTAGGCGGCTGAAAACAGCAGAAATGTCTTTTCTCATTGTTCTGGAGGCTAGAAGTCTGAGATCAAGGTGTCAGCAGGACCATGCTCCCTCTGAAACCTGTTGGGAATCCTTCCTTGCCTATTCCCAGCTCTGGTGGTTTGCTTAATGACCATCTTTAGAGCTCCTTGGCTTGCAGCTATGTGACTCCAGTCTCTGTTCCTGCCTTTGTCATGACGTGGCTTTCTCCCTGTGCGTCTCCTCTTATAAGGATGTCAGGTTAGGGGCCCATTCTATTCCAGTATAACCTCATCTTAATTGAACTAATTATATCTGCAATGACACTATTTCCAAGACAGATACATTCTGAGGACTCGATTTCAACATACCTATTTCAAGCATGACACAACCCACAACAGAAGAGGGATGGTCCTCAGAACTAGAAGAAGATGGTGGCCCAGGGGTTCAGTGACCAGCATGGTTGGATATCCTGGAAGCATGGAGGGAATATGGCTTCCAGGTTTGTGAGGAGGCAGGACCCAGGACTCAACGCTCTCAGCCTTAGGAATAATCTGGTGCCCATGCTGGGCACAGAGTCACCATGCTGCCCATCCTGGAATTTGTGGACTTGGACAAGGTGACTAGAGAAAGCTATGGGCCAGCACACCTTCCCTGAGGTCACCAGCCAGCGCAGTCTTGAAAGCTTTCACAGCCCAGGGGAGGGACAGTCACAGTAGGATTCCCAACATGACCAAGATCAAATCCCACAACACCAGACTTTGGCCCTGAAGTCAAGATTATTTTGACTTAGAAAAAATTAACATAAACATGGTGCTGAAACTCAAATAAAATGAGGGTTGCAAATTTATAGACTATAAACATACTCCCTCATCTACAAGCCACACTCAACTCCATGCACTGCACCCAGGATACAGAAGACATGAATCATTGTGGTAAACAGAGTCAAAAATGACAGGAAAAGGCCAAATGTGGATGTCAGGGGGGAATAATGATGAACCTGAAGAAACTAGTGTTGGTCCAGTTCCCCTCCCCTTTAAATCCTTGCAGAAAAGAATATTAATAAAATAAAACTCCAAATCCAATCCCGGAGCAATAACAGAACACCCATGCCAAACTTCACAGCCGTGGGAAGGATGTACGTAGCTGAGCAATCTGTGGACAGCATTTCTCGGCTGAAAGTCGTGAAAGCTTGGCGTGCTTAGGCCAAAATGTTCTGGAAACCAAGTCCTGTGGAAAATGCAAACTTTATGAATCACACATGTAGCCACAAAGCCCGCTCTGCAGCTCTGAGTGAAAAGATCTGTACAGACATCTGTCCCCACATGGAGGACCACCGGGGCTGATGCAGAGTGTACCATGGGTCCCTGAGAAAATAGGAAACCCACTTAGCTTCATGGGATTTTCTTGGCAAACTCCGGAAAACACAAGTGGGGGTCTGAGCTGGAATTAATCATGATAGACAAAGGGGCCACCTCCCTTTGCCTGAGAGGATGTGCCTGGAGAAGGAGCACCCACAGGGTGAAATGTATCTTTTCCCAGCTACTTGCCCTCTTTGTTCCTCACTTTTCCCATCTGTGAGACAGGATCATAATAGTACTTATCTCAAGGGGCAGCTGTGAGTTGATGTGAGTTAATATGTGATGTTCTTAGAAAGTGCCTGACACATTGGGACAGCCAACATAAGCCCTCACCTGCAGCAACCACTCCAGCAAAGCTGAGGTTTCCGAATCTCTCCCCAAAGTTGCATCTCTTCCAGCACTCCTCCTAAATTTTCATTTTTACTTTATAGATCTCAGATTCCTTTCCCACTTTGTCTCCCAACAACCTACTCTCAGTCTGGAGAGCTTCCCACTCACTGTCATAGGATCTAAGGACAGGAAAGGCCCTCCTCGGTCCCTCAGCTTCCGCCCCTGCCCCAAGGCAGAGCTCTGTTCACACCGACTCCGACAGATGGTTGTCGTTTCCAGACAGGAAATATTTATTGAGCATCCTCCCTAGGCCAAGCCCTGTGCTCAGCGCTGCAAGGAATATATACAAGAGTGGGGCAGGCTGGGCTCCCACAGTCTATGTGGGAGAAGTGGAAACTCACACGGGACTGAAAGCTGTAGTCTTGAGGCAGAACGTCTTCTTTTCTGGGAAACCTGTTTTTGCTCTTTGGGCCTTCAACTGCTTAGACAGGGCCCACCCACGTATCATTATTACATTAAAGAATATTCTCCTTTACTTAAAGTCGACTGATCGGAGATTTTAACCACATCTGGATGACTGTCTGATTAAGTAACTGGCTTCTGTAGCAGACAAGCTGACACAGAAAATTAACCATCACATGCAGGTTCTTTTGTCCTTACTCTTCCCCACTTAACGCCCAGCTTTTCACCCTGACTGGTAGCTCCCACTAGGGCACTGCCAGAGAAGATGCCAGAAGAAGACACTGGCCAATAGACTCTTTTGGCGGCAGCATGCTCACAGGAACCAGGAGCTCAGGAGGTCAGCCTCTGAGGTTGAGTGCTAGAGAAAGTGCACTCTTCAGGAGTCTAGCAGGTGACAGGTACAGAGCCAAAATGAGGAAATCTCTTCCTCCTCCACGTCCTTCCGGGTTCACTACCGATCAGATTTAACATTATGCCAGTGGGCCAAGAAGAAACATTTGCAGAGCCCACCTCCATTCTGACAGAGCTGGCAAAGAAGGCTTTGGAGTCCAAAAGCAATAGATTTGCTCCTTGCACAGTTCACTCCTTCAGCTACTCTGTTTCCACAAGCGCACTTCAGCACATGTTGGAACTTCTATGTAACAATGAAACAATGCTTTATTTCCATCTCCTAAAATATAGCTATCCTCCTTCCAAGTGAAGAATTTCTCAGACTATCCCAAAATGAAGAGACACACACTCTTAATGGTCATTGCGTCTATCACTGTAGCCATGTTAATCCATCACAGACCTACTGAATAATCTGCTATCTAAAGACTAAACCGTATAGTTAACCTCAACAACTTGTGCAGAAAATAGAAATGGAAAGGAGAGGGAAGTTAGCTAGCATATACAAGTAAACATATGAAGCAAAACAAATAAGAGAAAGTAGGCAAATCTAGTAGAGCTCTCTTTGCTGAAATGAGTCTTGAGGTCGTAACTATGCACGGTCTTAATATGCACGGCTCCTTCCTCCACGAACCATTCTGTGCTTCCCTCATGCTCAATCAGGACCTTAGCTGGCTGGGGTTTTTTATCTAGTGGAGTAACTGAAACCTTAATTCCTGAAGAGCCTGAGTCCTCAGTCACCCTGCCTGTGTTTGGTTGCTGTAGTTTCTGGTTAACTTCTACTACTAGACATGGAAGTACTAAGAGGTACCCTAGAAAATCCCTTCAGTTCAGTTCAGTTCAGTTCAGTCGCTCAGTCGTGTCCAACTCTTTGAGACCCCATGAATCGCAGCACGCCAGGCCTCCCTGTCCATCACCAACTCCCGGAGTTCACTCAGACTCACGCCCATCGAGTCCGTGATGCCATCCAGCCATCTCATCTTCTGTCGGGCCCTTCTTCTCCTGCCCCCAATCCCTCCCAGCATCAGAGTCTTTTCCAATGAGTCAACTCTTCGCATGAGGTGGCCAAAGTACTGGAGTTTCAGCTTCAACATCATTCCTTCCAAAGAAATCCCAGGGCTGATCTCCTTCAGAATGGACTGGTTGGATCTCCTTGCAGTCTAAGGGACTCTCAGGAGTCTTCTCCAACACCACAGTTCAAAAGCATCAATTCTTCAGCGCTCAGCCTTCTTCACAGTCCAACTCTGGCATCCATACATGACTACTGGAAAACCCATAGCCTTGACTAGATGGACCTTAGTCGGCAAAGTAATATCTCTGCTTTTGAATATGCTATCTAGGTTGGTCATAGCTTTTCTTCCAAGGAGTAAGCGTCTTTTGATTTCATGGCTGCAGTCACCATCTGCAGTGATTTTGGAGTCCAGAAAAATAAAGTCTGACACTGTTTCCACTGTTTCCCCATCTATTTCCCATGAAGTGATGGGACTGGATGCCATGGACTATGGGACTATGGAACTATGGGACTGGACTATTTCTGGTCAGGTGCCAGAAATAGTCTTCCTTTCCTCCATTGTGTAGCTGCAATCCAATTACCCTCCGGTAATAAGGATCAACCAGCAGAATTAACTCCTTTTTGATTCAATGGCATAAGAAGTCCAATCAAATTGTCAGCATCCTCTAGATCATCGAAAAAGCAAGAGAGTTCCAGAAAAACATCTACTTCCACTTTATTGACTACATCAAAACCTTTGACTGTGTGGATCACAACAAACTGTGGAAAATTCTTCAAGAGATGGGAATACCAGACAACCTGACCTGCCTCATGAGAAATCTGTATTCAGGTCAAGAAGCAACAATTAGAACTGGACATGGAACAACAGACTGGTTCTAAACTGGGAAAGGAGTACATCAAGGCTGTAAATTGTCAACCTGCTTATTTAACTTATATGCAGAATACATCATGAGAAATACCAGACTGGATGAAGCATAAGCTGGAATCAAGATTGCCAGGAGAAATATCAATAACCTCAGATATGCAGATGACACCACCCTTATGGCAGAAAGTGAAGAAGAACTAAAAAGCCTCTTGATGAAAGTGAAAGAGGAGAGTGAAAAAGTTGGCTTAAAACTCAACGCTCAAAAATGAAGATCATGGCATCTGGTCCCATCACTTCATGGGAAATAGATGGAAAAACAATGGAAACAGTGTCAGACTTTATTTTCATGGGCTCCAAAGTCACTGTAGATGGTGACTGCAGCCATGAAATTAAAAGATGCTTGCTCCTTAGAAGAAAAGCTATAACAAATCTAGACAGAATATTAAAAAAAACAGGCACATTACTTTGCCAACAAAGATCCATCTAGTCAAGGCTATGGTTTTTCCAGTGGTCATGTATGGATGTGAGAGTTGGACTGTAAAGAAAGCTGAACACTGAAGAATTGATGCTTTTGAACTGTGGTGTTGGAGAAGACTCTTGAGAGTCCCTTGGACTGCAAGTAAATCAAACCAGTTGATCCTAAAGGAAATCAGTCCTGAATATTAATTGGAAGGACTGATGCTGAAGCTGAAACTCCAATACCTTGGCCACCTGATGTGAAGAAACAACTCATTGATAGGGACCCTGATGCTGGGAAAGATTGAGGGTGGGAGGAGAGGGGGACGGCAGAGGATGAGATGGTTGGATGGTATCACCAACACGATGGATATGAGTTTAAATAGGCTCCGGGTGTTGGTGATGGACAGGGAGGCCTGGTGTACTGCAGTCCATGGGGTCGTGAGGAGTCAGACACGATTGAGCAACTGAAGTGACTGACTGACTGAAGAAGTCCAAAATGGCAAACTTTCACCTTTCAATTTAATTGAGTCACAGGTGCAGCCCCTATTTGAAGTGTTTTCCACTAGGGAACTAAAACCTACAAACCAGCAAAGCTGAAGGATACTTGAATAGGAAGCAAAAATCCTGTGCATGAATTATTGGGCCTAATATTAATAGTAAAAGATGCCATTCCCATTTCTACCTCTTGACTCCTGGACTCATGTATTCTGGCTATGGGGAGATAATACCACATTATGGTCTTTGATTCAAAGCATACAGTATGTCCTGTAAGACAGGACCCCATCCTTTCAGGGTACTGTCTTGCAAAAGGTACTGCAACTGAGATTTCAGTCAGTCATTACACCTTCCAATTCGCCCAGCCACTTCCAGTTAATTAGGTACCTAGTGTGAAAAGTGTGTGTTAGTCACTCAGTCATGTCTGACTTTTCACGAGTCAGCCCACCAGGCTCCTCTGTCCATGGTATTCTCCAGGCAATTCTCTAGGTAGCCATTCCCTTCTCCAGGGGATCTTCCCGACTTAGGGATCAAATCTGGTCTCCCACATTGAAGGCAGATTCTTTACCATCTAAGCCACCAGGGAAGCTGGGGTATATAGTAAGACCAGCTAATTCCATGGGATTGACATTAGCCCATTGCTACACTTCCTTTGCTGAGAAATGGTTTACTTGATCAGAAGCAAGGCTATGAAGAATGCCATGAAGGTGGATAAGGCTGCGCATCATCTGTAGACATACTATATGCAGAGAAAGCAAATCTATACCTAGAAAATGGGTTTACTCCAATGATGACAAATATCTGCTTCCTTCATGATAAAAGAGGGCCAATGTAATCAACCTACCGTCTGAAGGCTGGCTAATTGCCCCAAGGGATGGTGTCATATCAGGGTGTCAGTGCTATCTTCTGCTTTAGATAGACTAGGCACCTAGCCACAGTATCAACCACACAGTCACTGCAATGGGAAGTCCGTGCTGCTTGCTAAACCCCTGAATAGCCTCCATCCCTGTCCCCACGGTTCCTTTATTCACGGGCCCACTGAATGAGCACTGGAGTGGCTGGGAAAGAGGCTGGCTGATGTCTCCAGAGCACTTTGTCATTCCATCTGATTATTAAGCTCCACAGTGGATTTCCTTTGGGAATTCACATGGGACACAAATATCTTCACAGTTTGTGCCTTTTCTGAGTGAGGTCTAGTCATGTTCCACTTCTCCAGACTTTCTTGTCACTAATCTCCCAATCATGTTCCTTCCAAGTCCCTGACCATCCAATCAGACCCTTAATAACTGTCCATAAATATACACAGATCCACACTTCTGGCCATCTCTCATTTCAAACTAGTGGACAACCAAGTGTACTGCTCAAAGTTCTGGCCATAGAGTCCAATCAGGACATAGAAACCACACCAGAATTCAAATAAAATATTAATATAAAGAACTGTTAATAGGGGAGCAATGGGGACCTGGCCAATAAGAGTTGGAGAGTCTAATACAGGCTAAGAACAGCAGGTACCCAGAGCAGCCACAATCCCTGGGCTTCTAGGTGGAATGGTGGTAAAGAATCTGCCTACCAATGCAGGAGATGCAAGAGAGGAGCCTGGCAGGCTACAGTCCGTAGGGTCACAGAGTCAGAAACGACTGAGTGTGCACACACACACAATGCCTACAGCTGAGATAGTGCCCTCGTACCCAAGGAATAATCCCCTACCTAAAACCGGGATCCAAACCTCAGAGAGGGCACAGTCATGACTCATTGGATGGCAGAAAAGTCACCAGATACCTCTCTGGTGGGACTTACCAGGACTCTGCCCTCTGAGATGTCAGAAGAAAGCGTCCATACGGAAGTGCCACAGCTCAGAATTCACTATGAATGCATCCGAGGAAGCCACTCACAAGGGGGTGATCTTGCTGGTGGCATTCCTCTGGGAAAATGCCAGAGAAGATGTATGGGGAAGCTGCTGGGCACTGGGTATCACAGGAGCTCAAGAAGCCACTTGGGCAGAAGCCAGGCACTAGAGAAAAAGGTCCTCTGTGGGAATCCAGCACAGCAGAAACCACTGCTCTCACCCTGGAGAAAGCGTGTTCCACAGGAGCCTAGGAAAATGAGGCCCACAGGAACCAGGAAGAGAAAATTCTTTCCTTCTCCAGAGTCCCTCCGATGTCCTCTACTGACAAGGCTGAGCATCATGCTACTGGCAAAGGAAAAACATTTAACAAAGCCCACCTCCATTAATACAGGGAAGGCAAATATGGATGAGTCTGGAGCTGAAGGCCAATACATTGATAACTGGCCTGGAGACAGAGTGCTAGGAGATGGGGCCAGAGAGGAGGGCAGGAAGCAGTCCGAGACACAATAGTACATTATTCTCTGTATAAACTGGGAAGATAAATAAGCTCTTCATCAGGAGACAGGGCTGGAGCAATGAGGAGAGGCTGTTTGTGGGAGGCAGAATTTGAGCTTCCTCCACCCCAATAATATGACAAGCTCAACTCAAGGGTAGGGGTTGGATGTGCGTTCTGAGTTCAGTTCAACTCTTAGCAAATTCCCCTTAAATGTAACTCCTGTGGGTCTGAACCTGGAATTGGGACACTGAACTGAGTACCTTCGCTCATTTCTCCAGAATCTGGCTAATGGTAAGTGCTGAATAATAATCAGTTTCTTTGAAAGAGAGAATATTCCAGCTCCACACCATCAGTATATGACTGTGCTTTACCCCCAGGGTCATCCTTTGCCCTGGAGTCCTTCTTCTCTGAGGCAGCAGCTCCCCAGTGATGCCAGCTGATTCCTCAGAAATCAGTGTGTCTGGAGGCTCCTTCATAGGAAGGAAGTATCCTCCTCAATCACCCTGCCCAAAGCTCTGGCCTCCTGGATGCTGGCAAAGTCTCTCCATCCTCATGACTAAGCCTGCAGTCCCAGTGATGGCAAAGGGAAGGTGAGAGGCTGTCCTTGACCTATCTCGGTGCTGGTTCACAATTTCGGTCTCCCTGACCTTTGCCGCATGTAAGTCAGACTTTTACAAAGAGAAATGGAGAAGCAAATGGCCCCTGTGGGGTCTCCAGGACCTTGAGTTAAGGAAAAGAGTGCTCAGTCTTGCAATATCTCCAAGCTATATCTTGATTTCATAAACATCTCAGTTCGGGACTCACTAAATGAAATGGTCTTGGACAGAGAACATTCCAAGAGATCCACAGCCTTCTCCAAAGTTCTTAAGACCCAAATAAACTGCTCATCATTGCTCTCTTCTTTCCTTCTCCCCTTGTCTCTCTGTTTGGTTTGCCCCTCACCACCTCCAAATACATCTAATCAAGCACATGCTGAGTCCCTGCCCAAATGGCCATTATTTTCAGCTCAACTTCAAGAGCAGGTGCTGGGGCTCTGCCCCTAGGAGCTCACCATCCCATCAAGAAGAACAGAATCTCGCCCCTAGAAAACCAGTTGATGAAGGTCTATAGTCCTGCTTCTCAAACTGTAAGGAACATAGGAATCACCTTGGACCTTTTAAAAATGCAGATCCTAATTTAGAAGGTTTGGGGAAGGCCCAGAGAACCTACATTTCTAACAACTTCAAGTGATGCCAAAGTGCCCAAACCATGGAACCACACTTTGAGTAGCAGGGGTCTGTGGTGTGTGGCTTAGGCCGCCAAGTGCAGCTCTAAAATTCACAAGTCCACAGGACACAGCCTTCAAAGTTCTAAAAAGCTGGACAAAGCTTCACTGAGTTGTTGGCACTGGGGCTGAGTCTTAAAGACCAGGAGGTTTTGGAGGGTGGGGGGCATACATCAAGGGGTGCACTCATGGTCTGCAGAGGCGGCGGCACCTTCATCTCCTCCTTTCTTCCACTCAACCACCACTCTCTCGGGTCCCGCCTTCTGACTCATCCACACCCTCCTACAGGCCCTCCTTCCAGGAGCTGCATCAAGGACACGCTGTGTGTCACACACAACCAAGCCCCTCTTCCCACTCTGGTTCCTCTGACTGGGGAGAGCAGGAGGAGGACACAGGAGGAACTTCTGCCCACTCTCTCCTCAAACAATGATGGGCCCGCTGGAACAGTGGGGCTCCAGGAAATGTAAGTGCAAAGATCTGGGGGGAAACATGAGTAACTGTGAGACAAGGACAAAAAAAATGAGAACGGCAGCTGACAATGACTGGCAGGGGGAGTGGGTGGAGGTGGGAAAGCCATGAACTCACTCTGCGTTTGAATGAGACCCTGGGGAGCCCAGACTTGTAGCTTCTTAGTCAAAAGTCTGACATTTAGTTGCATGGACGTGCTTAGTCCAGTGAGCAAGGCTTGTCCACTCCTAAGATGCTGACGGGTGCACACAAAAGGTCCTTTTTTTCGTGCTTCCCACACAACCATCCTGCTCTAAAGCCACCCCCACTCAGGACACACAGGCAAGCAAACCCCATGCATCTCCAATGCCTGCCTCTTCCCATTCATTCAAAACTGTCTCTCAGCCCAGCCCTTTTCGACTTCAGAGCCTCAGCCTGTGCAGCTGTGTCTGCTGGGGGCTCACTGCCCTCCTCCACCAGCTCAACTCAGACACAGTGTCTGAATCTGCCCTCCATTATCATCAGGACCCCCCCTCTGCCACCATCACCACTTCTTATCTGTGGCTCACCCGTTTACGCTCTTTCTCTCCTGCCAGGCTCCAGCCACCATCAAGTCAGNTGTCTGCTGGGGGCTCACTGCCCTCCTCCACCAGCTCAACTCAGACACAGTGTCTGAATCTGCCCTCCATTATCATCAGGACCCCCCCTCTGCCACCATCACCACTTCTTATCTGTGGCTCACCCGTTTACGCTCTTTCTCTCCTGCCAGGCTCCAGCCACCATCAAGTCAGCACCAGGACTATACCAGGACCTACTGAACACTCAACAAACACTCCACGAAGGGAAGAATGAAGTGCTATCAACTCAAGTCCCTCTCAGAAGGGGTTTCCCAGCCAACTGACACCAAGTGGATCACGTACAGTAACTTTTTGTTTTAATTTGTGTTGTTAGCCACAGAACTCTTTCTCTGTCCTAAAGGGCTTTTATCTCAGAGTCCTGAAGGCCTTCTAGCCAGAGGTTCCTGTGGATGCTGTGCTTGCCAGATCCTCCCCAACCACCCCTCCCCCCAACCAGGGAGAGGGCTAGTCACGGGCCAGAGTTTGGCCATTGCCTCTGCCCTATTTCCCCATAAACTGATTGGCTGGGGACCTTATTGCCCAGCTGTTTAGCTCTGACAAGAATTCAAAGCTGGCAATAGGAAGTCCAGGGGACGATCCTCAAGGGGAGCTGGGAGATCAGGGTTGCAGATTTCACCCCTTGTTCCTGGGACAGAGCTGGAAAGCCGCCGTAACGGCTGGCAGGGAAGGTGGTGTCCAAGCTGGCTTGCACCAGCTCTAGGTGGCCATAGTGCAGTCCTCCAGGCCCCCAGGTCACTGTCCCTGAAAAACCACCCCGCGCCTCTGCCTCTTCCTGCCTCCCTGTGCTCTTCCCTCGGTCCTCCACCACGGGCCAGCAGAAAGGGCCTTCCCAAGGACTGTTTACATTCTTGCCATTTTTGCCTGTGTTTAGACTTACTGAAAAAACACATCTTAAACATTTACAAGCAATCATAGGCCCTTGTGGATTTCAAATAAACTTTCCTATAAGGCAGTCGACTTCAGAGTCTCCACTCCAGATTCATAAACCCTCAGAGCTGGTAGGCCCTTAAAGACCCCGGGTTCTTGTTTCATGGATGGAGAACGTGAGGCCCCAGGAGAGGCAGGGACCCCTCCAAGCTTGCAGCGCCCTCGGTGGTATAGTTAGGGCTGGAGGGCAGCCTCCCCAGGCCTAGGATTCCCATTTCACATGCAAAACATCGGAGTCCATCAGCATGTTCCCTCTGTGGGCACGTGGTTCTTGTTGTTAAGAGAACAAACTGATTTGAGATTTCAAAATATTAATGCACGTAGGACTGGGAGAAGGAATGTGTGTTAAGTGCACATTCTTGGTCATCGGCCACCCTCCAGCACCAGGCTGGCTGGTTGCCCGATGTGAGTGCCTTGGGACTCAGGCGTCTGCAGCACGACTCCAAGACACAGGCCCCCAGATTGTTCAGCCAGCCGTGCAGTCCCACGTTAAAGGGCCGGGCCTGAGAGACTGCCCCAAGAGCAGTCTCTGAAAGAAGATGACCGCTCCAGTCAGANGCCTTGGGACTCAGGCGTCTGCAGCACGACTCCAAGACACAGGCCCCCAGATTGTTCAGCCAGCCGTGCAGTCCCACGTTAAAGGGCCGGGCCTGAGAGACTGCCCCAAGAGCAGTCTCTGAAAGAAGATGACCGCTCCAGTCAGAGCAAGGGCTAAGGGCCTTCATGTCAAACTCTAGCAGTATCTGCACTCCTCTGGGGCGGAGGCTGGGCACCACCCACCCTTTATACGCACCCCAGTGGGTCCAGGGATGGAGATCCCTATTGAGGTGTCTCATCTCAGACTGGAAACCATCTCTAGAGCCCCCAGAAACCTCCACGAGACCTGGAGCCAGAGAGGAAGGGTCTAGCACGAGGCTGGAAGTTGCCACACAGGCCCTAAGCCCTCTGGGCCAATCCCTTCCTCTCTGTACCTCCACAGGCCCTGACAGGAAACTGACCAAAGCTCTTTCTAAACCTCTATGGTAGGACTTCCTAGCAGGGCTCTGAGGACTAGAACCTATGCTCCAAGAAGTCAGGTTTCAACAAAAGCCGTGGGCTGTTCTCATCACAGGGCCTGTTCTGCAAAGTAGATTTGACCTTGCACCGGCTTAGGGTGGGAGAGAGGGCCAAGGAGGGCTTGGGATCCTCAGGAAGCCAGAAGGTGACCCCTTCCCAGCCATGGGCTCAATGCAAAGACTTTGTGGGCCCACCTCCCCCTGTGCCCTAAAGTCCAGGAGGACCCCTCTGCACACACCCTGGGCTCTGTCCTCCATAACATTGGGAGGCTGAAGATTGGAGGATTCCTAAGGACTGCCACTCTGGGTCCTGCTGGTCTCCCCAAAGCAAAGATTTTAGGCAAGATGTTTTACAGCAAAGTCATGGATCACATTCCCAACTCTGTACTCAGGCCCTGTGCTTAACTGTGCTAAGTTTGAGACAAGAGAATACACTGTTCCACTCTTCAGGGGTGTGCAGACTTTTTAATAGAAGTCTAATAAAAACAAGTTTAAATGTGATTTAATGCCCTGGGATGAATCGTGGAACAGTAACAGGATGCTGCTAGAAAAACTAATAAAAGACAAATAAAATCTTGAGTTTATTTAATAGTAATGTATCAAAGTTGGTTCTTAGTCTTGGCAAATGTACTATAGTTATGTAAGATTGTCAAAATCAGGGGCAAATGAGTGAGGCATCTACTAGAACTCTCTGTACTATAATATCTTTGCAACATCTCTGAAACTAAGATTATTTCAAAATAAAGCATTTAAGAAAGTAACCATTGAGCATGCAGTCATATGTATCAGTCATGGGGCTAAGTACTTCCCCTGCATTATCTCATTTAATCCTCCACCAAACTTTGCATATGTGTCTGCTAAGTCGCTTCAGTTGTGTCCAACTCTTTTTCGACCCTAAGTACTGTGTAGCCTGCCAGGCTCCTCTGGCCATGGGACTTTCCAGGCAAGAATACTGCAGTGGGTTGTTTCTTCCAGGGGATCCTTTCAACCCAGGGATCAGACCCACATCTCTTAAGTCTCCTGCATCGGCAGGCGGGTTCTTTGCTGCTAGTGCCACCTGGGAAGCCCACTTCCTGAACCTTTATGGAGCTGCAATTATAATCTCCACTTTACAGCAGAGGAAATTGAGGCCAGAGCTGCAGACACCCCAAGTGTAGGCCGGCAGCAGGTGGTGGCTGAGAAGTTACCAGCACTTGGAGGAGCACGACCAGGCAGCCATCTGTACGCAGCACTGTTGGATTAACTTGCTACGTGGAAATCTGAGTCCAGGCAAAACTGAGTGATTTGCCATAAGGCCTCTGAAACTCAGAGGGTCTTCTGAACTCCCTCAAGAGCCTACCTGAGAGGGCCCTCTCCCCTGTGCAGCATCTGCTGGGGGGAGCCACTGCCCCTCCCTGAAGTGAGCAAATCCTTCCAGTGGGAAATTAAATTCCTTCCTATTCGCTCCTCAAGGGCCCTGGAACATAGACCTCAGAAATTTACCAAGGGAAAAGTCTTTCTTCCTTCTATTTACAAGATTTTTTTTTCAAGACTCAAAACACTTCCTAGGGCTCTTTTCCACACACAGACAACTTGGAGCTGTTACCAAGTCTCTGGTTAGGCACAAGGCTCTGACCTTGTCCACCAGTGTGCTTGACGGCCCTTGTCGGCCTTCCCCCTCCTTGGCCTGCAGTACCACTGCCAAGAATTGCTGCTGGGGCCACGAGGTGAAGGAGTGGAGAAGTTCTCGTTCTCTCTCCCTAACCAGCCTGGGCAGAGAGCAGGGGATAATCTGAGTTCTCTCTCTTTAGCATCTATGCTATACCAGGGGCTGGAAACATTAATTCTTAGCAGTTGCCAGTCAAAGATGAGCTACTGAAAAACAGAAAGACTCACGGGAGAGAGAAGGGGGTTTCCACGTGGGGCTCGGTGGTCTCTGGACTAAATTTCATTCATGAGCCAGGGACATCAGGCTGGCCTGTCTTTCCCAAAAACACTTCTCTTAATTAGAGTTTTGATCACTGGCAGACTTGGCAGAACTCAGGACAATTGTGCAGAGGCCACTCAGGATGAACTAGAACTCAATGCATGGGTTGGGCTCCGCTCTTAGTGGCTGAATCAACCTCATTAGGAAAAGTTCTCCTCTTTGTCCTCAAGGTTTTAACCACTTCCTAGTGGTGACTCCAGCAAGCAAGGCCACAGCTGAGATCCCGAGGGTCACTTGGGGGTATTTCAGGCTCAGTGAATAATTATGTGAACAAAATAACACAAAGTGGTTGCCAACAGCTATTAGACCTGTGAAAAATAACAACGGAAAACTCAGCTGACTGTCTATCAAAGGGCCCTTATGGAAAGGAGGGAACCAGCTGTGGCTAAACATCTGTAAGCTTGAAACACAACTTGAAAGAGACAAACAACCAAAGGAAAACAGTCCACAAGTCTTTACCTGTGGAGTTATATTTAATTGGCCAATTTGGTTTCATTCCAAGCTGGTGTGCATCCGAGCAGTGTAGAGACAGCCTTGCAGAGTCTTTGGCTGTTTAGAATGGTGACGGATGGTACAGCAAGCTACCCCATTGCCTCCAAATACAAGATATTCCCCCAGAGGCCTCACTCTGGTGAGTGCCTTCCCTCTGTGTATTTCCAACCCTTTCTGTCAACAGTGATGTCAGTGGAGAGCCCTATTAGAAGGTACCTCCCTGCAGGTGAAATCAGTGCTAAGTGACAGCCTCATTGTCAACTCACACCAGGGAAGGTGGCCTCCCAGGAAGGGAGGAAAAGAGTCTTCGTGTCACCCTCTCATCTCTTGGGAAATGCCCTATATGACAAAGAGCATGGCTTTGGAATCACACACAACTGGGACTGACTTGTGGCTCCATTATTCATTAGCTGGGTGACCTTGAGCAGACGACTTAACCTCTCTGAGCTTTAGTTTCTTCATCTGCTTTGCAGGGCTGTGGTAAAGACTAAAGATATTAAACATAAAATCTCTAGCATGGCGGAAGCAATGCAGATACACAGAACAAATGCTGGCTCTCTCATGAATATTAGCAGAATATTCACTGGGCACTGCCCAGTGAAGCTATGTACCTGGACTTCATCAGATGTCTCCATCAACCTGAAATCTACACGTGGATGAGATACAGCACTGCCCTAAATCTTCACAGCTCTCACTGTCTGCTTCACAGAGTCAGACCTCCCAAATATCAGCTGTATTTTCCACTACCTTCTCTCACAAACATCAGGTTTCCACCACGCCAGATGTCTCCTGAACACACCCTGCTTAGCCCTGACACCATGACACCTTTACTAAGGCTGGTCTTCTGCCTGGGGTTTTTTCTCTCCATCTGCACTCGATGAAATTCCATTTGTCTTCCAAAGTCTGTCTTATGAGTGATCTTCTCTGAAGAGTCTTTGTAATCTCTATCAAAACAACCACTTTGCCCTCCATCAAGTTTTATGTGCACTATCCATTGCTTATCATAAGAGCTAGATTAAAATATCTCTTTTCTCTGGGATCAGTCCTCTGGCTTTAGTAAAGAAAGTGGGCTTTTCCATTCACTGGTAGGGAGACTTAGTCAAGTTATCCATCTCTTTAAGTCTGTTTCCTCATCCTTAAAATGGGATGAAAATCATAGTGCCACAAATGACCCTATCTGTAAAACAGAAACAGACTTACAGACATAGAGAACAGATTTATGGTTGCCAAGAGGGAGAGGAGAGGGAGAGGGAGGGACTGGGGGTTTGGGGTTAGTAGTTGCAAGCTACTACTTGCAATGGCACCCCACTCCAGTACTCTTGCCTGGAGAATCCCATGGACAGAGGAGCCCAGTGAGCTGCAGTCCATGGGGTCGCTAAGAGTCGCACACGACTGAGCAACTTCACTTTCACTTTTCACTTTCATTCATTGGAGAAGGAAATGGCAACCCACTCCAATGTTCTTGCCTGGAGAATCCCAGGGACGGGGGAGCTTGGTGGGCTGCTGTCTATGGGGTCGCACAGAGTCAGACACGACTGAAGCAACTTAGCAGTTGCAAGCTATCACATTTAGAATGGATAGACAATAAGGGCCTTCTGTGTAGCACATGGAAACTACATCAAGTCTGGGATAAACCATAATGGAAAACAATATGGGAAAGAATGTATATACATGTATAGCTGAGTCAATCTGCTGTACACCAGAAATTAGCACAACACTATAAGACAGTATACTTCAATTTTTTAAAAATTGAGCATTTAAAAGAAAGAAAATCATAGCACCAAATACAAACAGCTTTTGGGAGCATTAACTATAATTATGCAGGTGAAGGTACCTGGCACATATTATCTGGTAAAGGTTGGCTGTGCTCTTATGTCAGTACAGAGGGTTGTTGGCTTACTAGCCTAGAAGCTGCCCCAGGCCAGAACAAGATTGCCCCCACAGAAAGAATATGGTTCCTGGCATGAGCAGCTGGCCCATAAATGTTGAATAAGATCAGATTTTTCCCTTGGAAGAGTTAACCCTTTGAAGGCTAAGACCAAGTATGTCCTGACCTCTCTGAACAGTGCTGAGTAGGGACAGAGGGGAAGTCAGCCTTTCATCCCTTCACCGGCTGCAGGAGAGTGAGGCCCATGGAAGACAGGTTATAACAGGAGGTGCCCTTCTCTGCAGTAAAGGCGACACCTTGGCCTCACCACAGCCCCAAAGGTCCCTCCAATCTCACGCTCTGCCTTCCACAGCCAGGACAAATCCATTCTGGTCGCATACCCACTCCCAGCTTGAAAATTCTTCATGCAGGAGCAGATGAGTGATATTCTGAGGAGGTCACCATAGAAAGGAATAGAAACTCAGCTTTGTCACCTCTTCGAGAGCCTCTGTGTTTAGCTCCACACTAGGCAGAGCCACAAATGCACAAGGAACTGGGCTTCATTCTCTCGGAGGCTGCAGCTGTTCTTGGCTTTTCCCCACCAACCATCAGGAAACAACCCAGAAACATAATTGAGCAGCTGTGGCTGTAAAAAGAACCTGCTTCAGAACAATAGGCAGTGTCCAGCACGTCTGTGCTGCAAACTGGGTGACAGGACAGTTAATACGCGTGATGGGAGATAAGTCCACTTAGAGCATCTCTAGACTATTCTCTGTCCCCTGCCCTGCCTGGGCATCATTGGTTCAGAACTTACTGTGCCATCCCTTCGAGCTCCCACTGGCCCAGGTCCCCTCCCTTGGAGCCTGGGTGCGAGACATTCTCTCAATGCCATTGCAGATAAGTGATGCCCTCACTTCCATGGATGCCACCTGTGCCACTGTTCTTTTCTCTCTATTCTTGAGCAAGTGCCCATCAGAATCCACATTTGAATCACCAGGACCTGTCAACAGAGATTTCAGCCTGTCCTAAGTCCTCCTCACGTCCAGATCTACTTGCTATGAGTTTCTATGAGACTGAAGTCAGGTTTGGCCAAGCCACTCCTGCACACATTTTGTTTTGAAAGATTAGCACAGAATCTAACATGATATTTCTCTTGGGTTTCTCTTCCAAGCCAACAGAGAAAGAGTTGTTTCCCAGAAAATAACGCACTATAAACCAACAAATAAGAGCCAAGAAAACAATGTAGACAGCATGTTTGTTCCAAACTGCTTGTTTAGAATGCAAATTGCAAATATATCTAAATCTACCAAGCTCTTTGAAGAATCATGCTGAAAATCTCTTATAGCCAGCAGAGCTAAGAAAGCCACCCAAAGTCATTTGGGCTCTGCTCACTGGTCAGGGGCCTGATGAACTTTGGGCACTCTTGGGTTCTCCCAGATCAGGAAGACTTGCTCCATGCCATAGGGCTCACTCCTAGAGCCCTGCTACCTCACACCTCCCACTGGACAGCAACATTCCTTCATCCCATAACTTAGGCTTGAGAGTGGCCATCTGGCCACAGTCAGCAACACCACCCAAGAAGCTTCCCTCTAAACAAAGACAACTGCCCCGTGAGAAGAAAAAACAAAAGCCACTATGACAGCCTCCATTAACTGGTGTCAGAAGAACAGGCCCCCAAATGTGTGAAGGTCCAAACAAATTTGATTTATGGAAACGAAGCAAACTTTCCAGTAGGTTTGGCACATCCACAGCACTGCAGAAAGACCTTAATTATACTGCCTCTACTCATTAAGTAGATAAGATCTTAGCAGAGACAAGCTATGTTTTGTCTTCAGGAAAAGAATGTAAATCCATCTGGCTCCATATTTTATAGTCATCAATAGCTTGAGGCTATGTGAAATGCCAAAAGTTTTCATCTTCCCAGGTCTGGGGGAGGAACAGAAGCGAGACATCAACATGACAGCTCTGAGGCTGGCAGCAGGATAATGATGGTGATATATTGGAGCATTCCTGCCTCTGCAGGGCCCCAGAGCCAAACACTGCACGTGTTCTAGATGAGTCGCCAAAGTGTAAAAAACAAAGAAACAGCCCTGCAGTTTATCACAAAAATGCATCTTCTTGAGCAATCAATGGAAAGAAGATTCATACACTTAATGGTTCAGCGGACCTCTCTCCCAGGCCAGAAATAACCAATGCCTTCTAAGCACAGGCCTCTGAATATCCGTGGACTTCTCAAGGAAGTCATCATAAATACCAGCTAGAGAGTCAGTTACTATTAACAAAAACTTATTGTATGAGTAACAGAGTTCTAATCCCCAAAGGGAGCCTGCTGCTGCTGCTGCTGCTAAGTCACTTCAGTCGTGTCCAACTCTATGAGACCCCATAGACGGCAGCCCACCAGGCTCCGCAGTCCCTGGGATTCTCCAGGCAAGAACACTGGAGCGGGTTGCCATTCCCTTCTCCAATGCATGAAAGTGAAAAGTGAAAGTGAAGTAGTTCAGTCGTGTCCGACTTGAGACCACATAGACTGCAGCCTACCAGGCTCCTCCGTCCATGGGATTTTCCAGGCAAAAGTACTGGAGTGGTGTGCCGTTGTCTTCTCCCAAAAGGAACCTACTGCTGTGCAAATGAAAGTCCCTGAAAGGGAACATGGTTTTCTATTTGAAGCCCCTGCGAAGCCCCATAAGTCCCTCACCTCACAATCAGGACTCACGGGAAGGGTAACTGTATGGGACTAGAGAGTTTCTTTAAAAAGGTACCCTTAGTCCTTGGACCTCTTTTCTTCTGCTTCTCTCTTTATTCCTTAGGGGATTCATTTATTCAAATGTTTTATTTATCTAACAAAATCTATTTCAACATTTAATCTCCATGACAGGCCTCTTACATAAACCCTAGATTTTAAATCCTACTGCCAACTTGATGTCTCAAACTTAAACGTCTGATCAGGTTTGTATATTGATCTTATACTGTACGATGTTACTAGACTTATTTATTAATTCTAGCATTTTTTTCCTATAGCTTCTTAGTATTTTCTATATACAAGATCATGTTGGCCTGAATATAAAGATAGTTAGATTTCTTTCTAATTTATATGCCTTTAATTTCTTTTTCTTGCTTTATCTCCCTGGCTAGGACCTCCATTATAACGCTGAATAGAAATGATGAGAATGAACATCTTTGTTTTGTTCTTGGTTTTAAGGGGAGAAGTATTCAGTTTTCAATGACCAAGTGTGATATGAACTGTAGGTTTTTCATAGATGCCCTTTATTAGGTTGAGAAAGTTCCTTTTCCTTTCTAGTTTTCTGTGAAAATCAGAGTTGTGAAAATGGGTATTGAATTTTTGTCAAATGTTTTTGCTACACTTTTTGAAATGATTATATAGCTTTTTCTCTGTCCTTTTAACATACTGATTTACAATGACTGATTTTTAAATGCTAAACTCCACCTTGTATTTCTGAAATGAATCTCAATTGGTCATAACATAATACTTTTATATATTTCTAGATTCACATACCCTTATATTTTATTAAGAATTTTTTCTGTTTGTCTATGTTCATAAGGATATGGGTCTTTAGTTTCCTCTTTTACAATATTTTTGTCAGATTTTAGTATCAGTGTTGCAATGACCTCATAAAACAAGTTTGGAATGTTTCCTTCTCCGTTTTCTGCAAGAGTATCATTTCTTTGCTGAATGCTTGATTGAATTCACCAATGAAGCATCTGAGCCTGGAGTTTTCTTAGAAGGGAAGCTTTTATCATGAATTTAATTTATTTAATGGAGAAGGCAATGGCACCCTACTCCAGTACTCTTGCCTGGAAAATCCCATGGATGGAGGAGCCTTGTAGGCTGCAGTCCATGGGGTCACTAAGAATCGGACATGACTGAGCGACTTCCTTTTCTCTTTTCACTTTCATGCTTTGGAGGGGGAAATGGCAACCCGCTCCAGTGTTCTTGCCTGGAGAATCCCAGGGACGGGGGAGCCTGGTGGGTTGCCGTCTATGGGGTCGCACAGAGTCGGACATGACTGAAGTGACTTAGCAATGGATATAAAACTATTCAGATTTTCTATTTTTAGAAAATTTTAGAAAATATTTTTTCTTTTTTAGTTCATTCTACTAGGTTGTGTTTTCCAAGGAATTAGACATAATAACTAAGCTGTCAAATTTCATTGGTATAAAGTTGTTCATTATGTTCCCTTGTTATCCTCTCAGTAGACACAGGACAAATAGTGGAATATCCTCTTTCATTTCTGATAATGGTAATTTGTGTCTTATTTCTTCTTTATTCTTGCTAGGTGTTTAACATGTGTAAAAATCTTATCGTGCCAACTTTTGGCTTTGTTAATTTTCTAATGTTATGTTTTCTATTTCATTGATTTCTTCTCTTATCTTTATTATTTATATTCTTTTTTTTACTTTGTGTTTAAATTGCTTCTCTTTTCCTCAGCTTTTTAAGGTAGAAATTTAAACCACTGATTTTAAACTTTTTAATATAAATTTTCAGTGCTATACTTTTCCTTCTATTGCATTAACTGCACCCCAACAAACTTTAATATGTTGTGCTTTCAGTATCATTTAGTTTGAACATTTCTAATTTATCGCATGTAAGTGTGTTAGTTGCTCATTCATGTCCAACTCTTTGCAATTCCATGGACTATAGCCAACCAGGCTCCTCTGCCCATGGAATTCTCCAGGCAAGAATACTGGAGTGGATAGCCAGTCCCTCCTCCAAGGGATCTTCCCAACACTTGAAAATAACATTCTGTACCTATTAAGTGCAGTTCTCCACATCAGTTAGCTTAAGTTGATTCATAGTGTTCAAATTTTTCATATCTTTACTGATTGTGAATTTGTCCATTTTTCCTTTTAGTTATGTCAGTTTTGCCGCAAATATTTTGAAATTTGATTATAAGAAGCATATGTATTTGTAATAGTTATGTTTCCCTTGTGAATTAACACTTCTATTGTTTTGAAATGTCCCTATCATCTCTGGTAATTTTCTTTATCATGAAATTTATTTTGCCTGAATTTGGTAGAGCTATATCAGATTTCTTCTGTTCTGGTTTCATGGTATCTTTTTCCATCCCTTTACTTTCAACTTATGTTTAAAATATATCTCCTATACATAGCATATAGTTTGGTCCTGCTTTTATATCCAATCTGATAATCTCTGCCTTTTAGTCTACTTTTATTTAGTGCAATTATTTATATGCTTGGGTTTAAGTCTACCTTTCTGCTATTTGTTTTGAATTTGTCCCATTTGTTCATTGTCATTGTTTTATTGTGCTTTTGTATCTCCCTTTCTGTCTTATTTTAAGTTAATCAAATAATTTTTAGCTTTCAATTTGAGCTCCTTTATTAGCTGGTTAGTTATTTTTTATTTTATATTTAATGATTGTTTTTGCTTCCTATCTATATGAGATGATGGATGTTGATTAAAGCCATTGTGGCGGTAATTTTGCAGTTATGTAAATCTAACCATCATGCTGTACACCTTAAATTTATGTAGTGATATATGTATGGATGTGAGAGTTGGAATATAAAGAAAGCTTAGCACAAAAGAATTGATGCTTTTGAACTGTAGTGTTGGAGAAGACTCTTGAGAGTCCTTTGGACTGCAAGGAGATCCAACCAGTCCATCCTAAAGGAGATCAGTCCTGGGTATTCACTGGAAGGACTGATGTTGAAGCTGAAACTCCAGTACTTTGGCCACCTGATGCAGAGAGCTGACTCATTTGAAAAGACCCTAATGCTAGAAAAGATTGAGGGCAGGAGGAGAAGGAGACAACAGAGGATGAGATGGTTGGATGGCATCACAGACTCAACAGACATGGGTTTGGGTAAACTCTGGGAGTTGGTGATAGATAGGGAGGCCTGGCGTGCTGTGGTTCATGGGGTCGCAAAGAGTTGGACACGACTGAGCAACTGAACTGAACTGAATATGTCAGTTTTGTCCTAAGCCACTTCGTTTGTGTCAAACTCTTTGTGACCCTATGGACTTTAGCCCACCAGTCTCCTCTGTCCATGGGGATTCTCCAGGTAAGGATACTGGAGTGGGTTGCCACCTCCTTCTGCTGGGGATCTTTCTGACTCAGGGATCAAACCCACATCTCTTAATTCTCCCATATTGGCAGGCAGGTTCTTTACCATTAGAAATACCTGGGAAGTATATATCAATTATTTCTCCATAAAACTGGGGAGGAGGGAAGCATCTTTATCCATCGCAGTCTACTTAGAATTAATCTTACCCCACTTTATAAAACATGTAAGAGCCCTACAAAAACACAATTTGATTGTGCTCCCCATCCTTTATGTTACTTTTGTCACATATTTTACTTCAACATACATTATAAAACCTCACAAAGAGTGTTACTATTTTCCAATCAAATAGTCAAGGATCACTCAAAGATTTTTAAGAGAAAAGAAAGAATTTTACATTTGCTCACTTATCAACCCTTCTCTTATGTTCTTTGTTTCTCCCTATAAAATCCAAGTTTCCATCTGACATACTCTTTCAGCATAAAGAATTTTCCTTAGCATGACTATAATATAGGTTTTCTGGCAACAACCTCTCTCAGCTTTTACCTGGAAGTTTCTTTATTTTACTCTCATTTTAAAAGGATATCTGGATATCATATACAGAATTCTGACTTGACACTGTTCCATTATTTTCTGCATTCTATTCTTCCTGATAATGTTGGCTGCTATTCCTACTTTTGGTATGGATTGTAGCTTTTTTCCTCTAGACTGGAGGTTTTTTTTTTGTTTTTTTTTTTCTTCATTTGTTTTCAGTAGCTTGACTACAATGTGCCTTGATCTTGGTTTTTATACCATGAACCCTGCTTGGGGGTTGCNGTTTAAGTCTACCTTTCTGCTATTTGTTTTGAATTTGTCCCATTTGTTCATTGTCATTGTTTTATTGTGCTTTTGTATCTCCCTTTCTGTCTTATTTTAAGTTAATCAAATAATTTTTAGCTTTCAATTTGAGCTCCTTTATTAGCTGGTTAGTTATTTTTTATTTTATATTTAATGATTGTTTTTGCTTCCTATCTATATGAGATGATGGATGTTGATTAAAGCCATTGTGGCGGTAATTTTGCAGTTATGTAAATCTAACCATCATGCTGTACACCTTAAATTTATGTAGTGATATATGTATGGATGTGAGAGTTGGAATATAAAGAAAGCTTAGCACAAAAGAATTGATGCTTTTGAACTGTAGTGTTGGAGAAGACTCTTGAGAGTCCTTTGGACTGCAAGGAGATCCAACCAGTCCATCCTAAAGGAGATCAGTCCTGGGTATTCACTGGAAGGACTGATGTTGAAGCTGAAACTCCAGTACTTTGGCCACCTGATGCAGAGAGCTGACTCATTTGAAAAGACCCTAATGCTAGAAAAGATTGAGGGCAGGAGGAGAAGGAGACAACAGAGGATGAGATGGTTGGATGGCATCACAGACTCAACAGACATGGGTTTGGGTAAACTCTGGGAGTTGGTGATAGATAGGGAGGCCTGGCGTGCTGTGGTTCATGGGGTCGCAAAGAGTTGGACACGACTGAGCAACTGAACTGAACTGAATATGTCAGTTTTGTCCTAAGCCACTTCGTTTGTGTCAAACTCTTTGTGACCCTATGGACTTTAGCCCACCAGTCTCCTCTGTCCATGGGGATTCTCCAGGTAAGGATACTGGAGTGGGTTGCCACCTCCTTCTGCTGGGGATCTTTCTGACTCAGGGATCAAACCCACATCTCTTAATTCTCCCATATTGGCAGGCAGGTTCTTTACCATTAGAAATACCTGGGAAGTATATATCAATTATTTCTCCATAAAACTGGGGAGGAGGGAAGCATCTTTATCCATCGCAGTCTACTTAGAATTAATCTTACCCCACTTTATAAAACATGTAAGAGCCCTACAAAAACACAATTTGATTGTGCTCCCCATCCTTTATGTTACTTTTGTCACATATTTTACTTCAACATACATTATAAAACCTCACAAAGAGTGTTACTATTTTCCAATCAAATAGTCAAGGATCACTCAAAGATTTTTAAGAGAAAAGAAAGAATTTTACATTTGCTCACTTATCAACCCTTCTCTTATGTTCTTTGTTTCTCCCTATAAAATCCAAGTTTCCATCTGACATACTCTTTCAGCATAAAGAATTTTCCTTAGCATGACTATAATATAGGTTTTCTGGCAACAACCTCTCTCAGCTTTTACCTGGAAGTTTCTTTATTTTACTCTCATTTTAAAAGGATATCTGGATATCATATACAGAATTCTGACTTGACACTGTTCCATTATTTTCTGCATTCTATTCTTCCTGATAATGTTGGCTGCTATTCATACTTTTGGTATGGATTGTAGCTTTTTTCCTCTAGACTGGAGGTTTTTTTTTTGTTTTTTTTTTTCTTCATTTGTTTTCAGTAGCTTGACTACAATGTGCCTTGATCTTGGTTTTTATACCATGAACCCTGCTTGGGGGTTGCTGACCTTCTTATATCTTGAGACTGATGTTTTCCAACAAATTTGGGAACTTTGTGCCATTATTTCCTAAGCCATTTTCGTGTTGCTTTCTCTCTTTCTTATCCTCCTAGGCTTCCAATTACCCATACATTAAATGGCTTGTTATTATCCCATAGGTCAGTGAATTTCTGTTCAGTGTTCAAAATCTCTTTTCTCTCTGTTCTTCAATATTTCTATAGCTCTTTACTAGTTCACTAACTCTCTCTTCTTAAGTCTCTAATCTGATACCAATCCAGTTCAAGAAAAATTTCGCTTTAGATATTGTACTTCTCAGTTGAAAATTTCCATTTGGTTTGTTTTTATTGTTTCCATATTTCCTCATTATATCCATCTTTTTCCTTTAGGTTCTTGGGCATATTTGTAGTAACAATTTTTAAATCCTGAGTGTTAATTACAAGATGTGGGTCATCTTGTGACAGTCTTCAATTTTTCTTGACTAGCAGGTAAACTTTACTGCTTATTCATACATCTAATAATTTTTTATTGTATTCCTGACACTGTCAAGGTACCTTATAGGAGTTTGAATAATGTCATCTACCTTTAAAGGGCATTGCTGTTTATTCTAGCAGATAGAGAAATCATTGCTCTTGATCTTGTTGAGTTTGGTTTCATTGTTTGTTCAGGCTAGTATAGTTTAGTTTTTCCCTTAATCTCAGGGTATAGTTCTTACTGTAGGGCATGGTCTTTATTCCTAACACATGATCTTTTCAGGATATTATCTGAATATTTGAAGTGTTCATTGTGTTTTCTCCATTCTGACTTGACCATAACTTTGACAGCTTCCAGTTCTTGAGACCTCTGGTGTTTCCATTCAGCTAGCTCTCAGATCAAGAGAGGTGACTAATCTCTGCTAGGCTTTTTAGAATAGCATCTAATACATAAAAACCTTCATCCAGCCCTTATCCAAGAATCCACATAGTCTCTCATTTAAGCTTCTGCAATTTATTCATCTCCAATCTGTCTCCAAATTCTAACCTTTGCCTCATCTATCAAATTTGATTGGCTATGTTTTACTTAGAAAAGAAAAAAAGATGGTGATGGACGTTGTGTAATATAAAGCTTTCTGAACAAGAGCTGTGAGGCTGGAAATGATCATTGTGTGGCATCTCCCTGACTATACTGTAGCCCTTGTTACACAAAAATAATTTTCTTCTGATACTCTTAGGACCATTATAAAGACAAAGTTTGTAGTTAACAACCCTGGCCTTTCCAAATAACTTTTGCATGAAGGAGCATACTAAATGAGCTTTTCACATCTGTTGGTACCTGAACATCATTTTTGGTGCCATATTTTCCCAGTTCTAACTGGTTATTTGATCAGATAGCTTGGTTATGAAACTGGATGCCATTTAAGGTCCTTCACTCTCAGCCTATCCAGTTTAAAAGTCACAGAAGCCTAACCTTTTTGTTAGAAGAAGAGTGTAGATTGAGAACAGAATGATAATGGAAATATGAAAGAATCTGAAGTTATTTGTGTTTAAGATTATGCTTTGTTTCAGGGGAGGGGTTAGAACACGACACCACATCATTGGCCCTCTTGACAAGATGTGGAGGAAGGCTTCATACAGTGCTTAGAGTTGAAGCCAGGTTCTTCATGATTTATACAAGGATAATGATGTATGCACATTACTGTATTTCATTACATCTAAGGCTACTATTATTCACTAGATCATAAGACATTATTTTTGGTACCTCAATTAAATTATGACATGATACCTCATCAAAAGCCTCATCAGACACATGAAATCAATCACACAATTATGGCCCTAAAATGTGTTTCATTCTATCCCTGGGGAATTGGCATTTATCCTGTCTTAAGTAGCATGACTTAGCAAGTGATACACAACTTGCTGCACAAAACTCAGTGACAAAATGAACACAGCTTCACCTCCTGTGGCTACCTTCCTTTATTAGGTCTGTTCATGCCTTATTTCCACTCTGGCCCAGTCACTTCACTCTTTCTGGGGCTATTAGTAGCTGTCCTCTGCTCTTCCCCAGGAGCATACTGGACACCTTCCAACCTGGGGGACTCATCTTTCAGTGTCATATCTTTTTGTCTTTTTATACAGTTTATGAGGTTCTCATGGCAAGTATACTGGGGTGGTTGGCCATTCCTTTCTCCAGTGGATCATATTTTGTCAGAACTCTCCACTCTGACCCATCCGTCTTGGGTGATTCTACATGGCATGGCTTATATTTTAACCGAGTTAAGCAAGCCCCTTCTTCACAACAAGACAGTGATGTGTGAAGAGACCTCTTCAAGAAAGCTGAAAATATAAAGGGAACATTTTGCCCAAAGATGGGCAAGATAAAGGATAGAAATGGTAGAGGCCTAGTAGAAGCAGAAGAGATCAAGAAGAGATGGAAAGAATACACGGAAGAACTGTACAAAAAAGACCTTAGTGAACTGGATAATGATGACGGTGAGGTCAGTCACCTGGAGCCAGACATTCTGGAGTGTGAAGTAAAATGGGCCTTAGGAAGCACTGCTGTCAATAAAGCTAGTAGATGCAATGGAATTCCAGTAGATCTACGAATCCTAAAAGATAATGCTGTCAAAGTGTTGCACTCAATATGTCAGCAAATCTGGAAGACCCAGCAGTGGCCACAGGACTGGAAAAGGTCAATCCTCATCCTAATTCCCAAGAAGGGCAGTATTAAAGAATGTTTCAAGCCATTGGACAGTTTCACTCATCTCCCATACTAGTAAGGTCATGTTTAAAATCTTGCATCTTAGGCTTCAACATTAATGTGAACCAAGAATCTCTAGATGTCCAAGCTGGGTTTAGAAAAGGCAGAGGAACCAGAGACCAAATTGCCAACATTTGCTGGATCATAGAGAAAGCAAGAGAATTCCAGAAAAACTTCTACCTCTGCTTCATTGACTATGCTAAAGCCTTTGACTGTGTGGGTCATAATAAATTGTGGAAAGCTCTTAAAGAGATGGGAATACCAGAACATCTTACCTGTCTCCTGAGCAACCTGTATGCAGCTCAAGATACAACAGTGAGAACCCTCTATGGAACAACTGATTGGTTCAGGATTGAGAAAGGAGTATGAAAGGGCTGTCTGTTGTCACCCTGTTTGTTTAACCTATATGCTGAGCACATCGTGAGAAATGCCAGGCTGGAATCAGATACAAGCTGGAATCAAGATAGTCGAGAGAAACAACAACCTCAGATACGCAGATGACACCACACTAATGACAGAAAGTGAATAAAATTACTTTCACAGAAAGAAAAGAAAATGACTAAAGAACCTTTTGATGAGGGTGAAGGAGGAGAGTGAAAAAGCTGGCTTAAAACTAAATATTAAAAAAAAACAACTAAGATCATGGTATCTGGCCCATTAAGTCATGGCAAAGAGAAGGGGGAAAAGGTGGAAGCAGTGACAGATTTCCTCGTATCGGGCTCTAAAATCACTGTGGATGGTGACTGCAGCCATGAAATCAGAAGATGACTGCTTCTTGGCAGGAAAGCTATGACAAACTTAGACAGTGTGTTGAAAAGCACAAACATCACTGTGCTGACAAAGGTCCGTATAGTCAAGGCTGTGGTCTTCTTAGTGGTCGCATACAGTTGTGAGAGCTGGACTGTAAAGAAGGCAGAGTGGCAAAGAATTGATGCCTTTGAACTGTGGTGCTGGAGAAGACTCTTGAGAGTCCACTGGACAGCAAGGAGATCAAACCAGTCAATCTTAAAGGAAGTCAACCCTGAATATTCATTGGAAAGACTGATGCTGAAGCTAAAGCTCCAATATTTTGGTCACCTGATGCGAACGGCCAACTCATGGAAAAGTCCCTGATGGTGGGAAAGATTGAGGGCAGAAAGAAAAGAGGGCATCGTAGGATGAGATGGCTGGATGGCATCACTGATGCAATGGACATGAACTTGGGCAAACTCTGGGAGATGGTGAAGGATAGGGAGGCCTGGCGTGCTGCAGTCCATGGAGCTGTGAAGACTTGGACATGACTGGCTGACTGAACAACAACAAGGCCCTGTTATTCAAAGTGTGGTCTGTATCTCCAGCAGTGACATCACCTGGGTGCTGACCACAAATGAGCAATCTCAGGTCCCACCCCAGACCTTACTACAAAATAGTTTTAACAAGATGCCCAGGTGATTTATTTTGGATGTTACAGTTTAAGAAGCATTTCCGTAAACTACTTGGTTGCGGTTTTGCAAGAAAAAGTGGAATTTGGGCCATTTCTCCAATGACAAACATTTGCTTCACTAATGTCAGTTTTACATACTTCTGCTCTTTTTCGGTTTTTATGCCGAAGCGTAGTGTAATCTTTAAAAAAAAAACATTCTGGATGTCAATGAAACCTAATATGTGTAGTACCAAAATGCATATCAGTTCATAACTCACTGAAGTGGAAATACAAACAGCTAAGACCAAGTTTTCACAGGCACAGGCAATGGCAACATGTCATGACTGTTTCATGGCTTACAGTCACTGATTAATAGCATTAATTTCAGAGATGTTAAAATATAGAAAAGGGGGAAAATATATACCCTAAAATTGATAAACCAGAGTAAGTGATGAAAAACATTCATTCCTGATCTAGGTTCAGATTTTCTAGAACTCAGAACCCAGGTACTTAGTTACGACAATGAATACAATCCAGACATCCAGTGTGGTCCCTGTTATGGTGGCATACCTGATCATTAGAGTCTCCAACTGGTTTCCCTAAAAATGGAAGGAGGCTGAGGATGCTGCCTTAACTAAGAACAGGCAGTTGAGAATTCTACCCACTTTATAACCAAAGTTTCTGTTGCTTACAAAAGGAATGTTCTCTACTTTAGTACATACCAGAGTTTTGAGCACTCTCAATATTTCACTCCTGATGGAAACATGTGATGAAGAAAAGTGTGATGGAAAAACACATTTGCCAAAAAAGACTCCTCCTCAATTAAATGAAATGTCTATATCCCTCACCCTGACCTTTAGCATGAAGAAAACTCATGACTGAGAGTTGTCGATCTCAGGGACCAAGAAAAAATGAAGCCCTCAACAATTTCTGGAGCTCCTTAAGTTGATAACTTCTGTTGTGTGTTTGGTAAGTGTTGGTTGAACCTTCCTTTCCAAGAAATAACAGGGAGGGAGGGCAAAAGAGGATTAATGAACCTAGAAATCCTGTGAATCCTGTCACATCCACTTCTTTACATAGGTTTCTTCCCCTGGTTCAACTTCAGCAGGAGGATATGGTTTCACATGGGGGAAAGTAAGCTAAACACTTGGCATGTTGCATTGGTTGTTTCACCATTTTTGGAACCAGCATATGATACAAAGTTTAATTGTTGGTTACTTGTGTTGACTATGTTGATGATAAATCACCAATTCTGAAAATTAGAGATGGAATCAGTTTAACTGATCCTATATCAATTTCAAATCCAATAACTATCAGACAAATGCCAGTCACCATGCATATCATGAGTAACTTGATCAATAAAAGCTGGCTTTTAAAGGTCATCTAAGAGCTGACTTTTAAAGGTCACTTTTTATGTTCTTCACTCTAGTCCTAGAGGAGGTTCTCTCTTCCTCTCTCTCCCTTCACATTCAGGCAGTGTAGAACTGAAAATTCTTTCGGACTCCCAAGGAAAGCAGAACATATTTCAACAGAAATGTTCTGGTTTGGCTAACAGCAGCCCACATATGTCCTGGTGTGTAAATGTGGTATTGCTTAACCTCAGGGATAATGGACGTGGAAAACTGGCACCAGAGTCCGACATCGAAAGACTTGGGCTACTGTGCATGCAGTTGCTACAAAAGATGTTTCTAATGCAAGAACTATGGGCTTGTTCTGTCCCACATGCTGAGCTACTGATCAGATTAGCAATGACACTGCTTTAAATCTCCATTAAGTCACTGAAACAGGGGCCAGTTTCTGTAGACATGTGTGTGGCAGAAGCTGCTCAGAGCTTCATCAGGAAAGCACCCCCTGCTCTAAGGTGTTAGCCATGCTTTCGGTCCCTCTCCACAGCACAGACAACAGGAACAGCAAGGCACAAAAACTGCAGCAATTTACAGATGACTGCCCTGAGGCCTAAAATTTCACATCATTTTCACCACCCAGTCAGGAGTGATCTTTCCATAATCAGAACCCCCTCGAGCACATTCTCCACTCCCCACCTCATTGAGCAAGTCTCTCTCCATCACTAAACAATAAGCCCCTTAAGAGCCAAGACTGTGTATCTTATTCATTTCCCCACAGTGCCCAGAACAGGGCCTGGGGCCAAGTAGATTTTGTATTGTATTTGCTAAATGAAATTAATTAGAAACATAATGTGCTAGATTTGAGGTGACTTACAAGTAGACGATCAGGAGGTCAACAGAAAGTTATTATCTAAGACTGGTAAGTAATACTTACTAGAACCTTTCTTCTCTAATCCTGATGTTCATGTTGTTCCTTAAGTATCTGTAGAAATAAGAACCAGAAATGAGAGTTGAGGGGGCAAGTACTGGTCAATATGAAGGAATGAGAGATTCTGGTTTGCTACAATATCTTGACACTTGCTTCAGGAGAGACTTGCTTTAACCCTCAAAAGAGGATGGAATCTGAGAGGCTTAAGACAGAAGGATGAGTAGACTGGGCCGACCTAGAGATAGTGAGTTTCCTATCACTAGAGGTATTCCATTTAAAGGCAGTGGCATGCAGGACCTGGCCTGTACTTTCACACAAGAACCAGCTATATTACTTCCCAACTCTGCATTCAAGGATGTTGTACTGATAGCTGGCAGTCAGTCATGATTGAAGTATTTACATCATGAAAACTAGCAAACTGCAAATCAAGACTCTTTTCTTTTCCCCAGATAGCCAGTTGTTAAACATTTACCAGCACACCACTGATTAAAGGTTACATGACTGGTGTTGACGAAATTCGTACAGGAGATCCTACCATGAAACACTAGCTAGCAAGATAACCTTTCAGGCCACCACCAGTGCCAACTGATTCGAAGCATCGCTTGTCCCACCTGGAGAGAGAGGCTCCATGCCAGTGGTGGTTATGGTTGCTGACTCTACTGCAGATTTCCAGGCCTGGTTGCCCTGAAAGCAAACTCTTTTATGGACCTGGCTATAGGTCTGGCTCCCCAAATCCAACACTCCACTCACCCTCAGACCCCAGCTCAGTATGTGGAAGGCAATTAGCAGTTGTCTCCAGACAAAGCTGTATTGGGAGCACTCACTGCCTAGAGGACACTTGGTTTCCTGCCATGAATGAGGAATTCATCTGATTCCAGTTACCTGGGTCCTCAGAACCTCAACAGGGCTAGACAAATGAATTCTCCGACACAGCCAGAGCTATTTGTTTTCCTTTCCATGGTGCACAGCAAGGCCTGGCATGCGATAGGTACTCAAAAAGTATGTGCTAAGTGAGCAAATAGACGACGAACAAATTGGAACTCTGTGTTAGGCCCCTCAGATTTCAACCCCCCTTGAGAACCAAAACAAACCTACCTCCTCCAGCTTCCAGAAGTCCTTCCTAAACCCAGGTATTAAGCATGCCATTAATCCAGGGCATCACTGAACCTCAACTTATTTCTTTCCATTCTCAAAACTTTCCCAGTGAAAGTCAGCTCATAATGCCCCTTTCCCGGAGCTTGTCTTAGCTTCCTGTGTGTGGCTTTTATTTCTTCAGGGAGCTCAGGGACTCCTAGAGGGGCCTAAGCTTACACTTTCTCTAGTGTCCTTCTATGGTATCTAGTTCCAGGTCAGGGCTCCACTGTCCCATGATGACTGGCCATTGGCCAGGTCCCCCATTCACTAGGTCACAGCTCAGTTCTAGAAGCTATTTTGCCTCTCCACCCTGAATTGCTTCTCCTAAGTGATTTTGGAAGGGTGCTTATTCCTTGCCTTTGGTAGTAGGGTTCCCTGGGGTTGCAAAGAGTTGGGACATGACTGAATGACTTTCACTTTCACTGGGTTACAGAATGGACCCCATGCCAGCATTTTATCCCCAGAAAGTAACAGAAATGGCAACCACATCCTAGGAAGGAAGCAGAATAGCCCATAGGCCAAGCACACACAGCAGCCCTTTATCACCCAGGTAATGTAGAATTGGCCTTACCTTCTTACCTTTTTCTTGTAGAGAAAACTGGACTCTATGAAAGAGGGAGTCATGGGCATTGTACCCCTGGAGAATAGCAATGAAAATAGCACAGAGCGCTTGGCCCTCCCCAGCTCCAACTTAGTTTCAAAAAGTAGCTCAAACTCTGGGAGGGATGGCTGTATGCTCCCTGCCACTGAGAAAATTCAGCAATCGTGAGAATATGACAGCCATTCACTAACTTTGGGTTTAAATGAAGTTTCAAATTCCTTTTAGAGCTCATAATATTTATGGCAGATTCTAAAAGGGAACAAACAATTTATTTGCTACTTCATTGTATAAAAACCTAAATCCAGGGGAATTAGGTTTATTGTTGATTCCAAGCTTAGTACCAGGAGAGCTGATCTGTTTGGCCAAGTGAATATTAGATCATCCTTATGCCCACTCAGCTGCCCTAACAAAACACTAGAGGCTAAGTGGTTTAGACAGCAGAAATTAATGTTCTCACAATTCTGGAGGCTGGAATTCCAAGGTCAGGGTGCCAGCATGGTTGGGTTCTGGTGAGGACCCTCTTTGGGCCTTGTAGACAGCCACCTTCTTGCTATATGCTCACATGGTCTTGCCTCAGTGCGTGTCCATACAGAGAGAGGTTTCTCTCTTCCTCTTCTCAAAAAGCAACCACCAAGCCTGTCGGATTAGAACTCCACCCTTATGACCTATTTAACCTTAGTTACCTCCTAAAAGTCCTGTCTCCAACTACAGTCACAATGCAGATTAGGACGTCAACACAGAAATGTGAAGGGTACACAATTCCATCCACAGCAATGTCTGAGATAAGCTTCCCTACACCTCAAGTACAAAGTACTTCCAGACCAAGCATCTTTCTCCTAGGAGACGTGTCTGTGACTAATGCAGCCCACTTTCTTATAAGAAGCCTATAAAAAATAATCATCATCCACAGTCTGTCACCTTCCCGTTGCTCATATCAGCTCCCCCTCCCCTTGCAATTGCCATTTAACCGCAAAGATAATTATCCACTTGAAGGCTGCAGTCCTCCCACATAACCTAAAGCCATTGCCATTTGTCACAACAGATCATTTCTAGAACTCTGACAGCCAGCCCTAGAAGCAGGAAGAATGATCATTTTCGTTATCCTGCCAGAGCTTCCGAAAGAACTCAGCTCAAAATAGACGCTATTGAAGCAGGAGACACATGAGGAGGCACACAGCCTATCACTACCTAAACACAGGCCTCTCCTCACCCTCCATCCTATTGACTGCAAAAGAGCCGCTGCCGGAAGCTCTGTAATCCAAAACCATCAAGGATTCATGGGGTTGGCAACCACAAATAGAAAATGAATTGGATCACTCTCTTTCGAATTAGTATAATGACATTGTCTGGGAAATGATGATAAAAAATAGTTCAAAATATTGGTTGACATTTTTTCCCACTATTCTGCTCAGGCTCGCCTCTATTTTTTTTTTTTTTTTTTTTAATGTTTCCTTTCTGGTGGTTTTGAGACCCTCACGTTGAGGAACACATTCCCAAGAAGGACAGGATAAAGTCAACCTTGACTTTGTACAACCCCTCTGGGCTTCCCCTTCTTCTGCACCTCACAACCAACCCCTGAGTTCTCCAAAGTTTACCTGCTAGATGTTTATTTTTTCCTGTTTTGAGATACAACTTATATAACAATTATAGAAGTTTAAGGTTGATAGGTGTGTACTTTGCAAAATCATACTTCTTAAATATGCCTGTCTTCTCCCCTCCATCCAGCCCACCTCTAGTCCAAGCCATCGCATCTTCTTTCACCTGGGTACCTGTACCTGCCTCCTAACAGATCTCAGTGCCCTCAGGTTCTCCTCTGTAACTGACCCTCCGCATGGAAGTCTGAGTCACCCTCCTAAGCCACCAAGCTTCCTTGCCACTTTCCTACATGAAACCTTTAGCGGCTCCCCTACTCCTATCAGGACAAGGCCTACACATTGGAATATGGCATATAAGGCCCTCCGTGACCTGATCACCCTGCTGACTCATGATGTCCCCATGGACCAGGCCTCCAGAGAATGCTGGAAAAGATGATCTAGTCACATGAAATGTCATATTCAGGTTAGTCTTATAGACCTGTTTAATCTTAACCCTCAAAATGTCAAGGATCACACAGGTAGAGGGGATCATAAGAAACCCAGCATGTAGGCCCTTGTTTCTAGACGGAAAGCATCTAAATTACAGCAGGAAGAGGGCTGGCCTCGTCTCCATGACCTCCCCCTTCCCTGCATCTGACTTCAAAGGAGTTTCTCTACCACACAGTGTTTTAGATAAAGAGCAAAAATACCCTACAGGAAATTACGCCCATCTAAAATTGACACTAATGATTGGATTGAGAAACTCTTTAAATCCTGTGGCTGTTTTTCATATAGGACTCGAGTGCAAAGCAACCTCCTAGAACAACATTTTGAATGAATCATCTTCCAAGCAGACTCCCCTCTCCGGAGTGGCCCCATTCCATTCATCTGTGATTACAGTTGTCATTTTGCACATCATCAGAAAGACTTTGACGGCTATGCTGATCCAGGGAGAGGAGAGGGAATGAGTCAAGCAGGATAGATTAGTTCTGGAAAATTAGGCATCTGCTGGGTCACCCTGGAGTTTTGAATTTGGTCTCCCAGAGCATTATGTCAGCCAGAAATTTCTCTAAAATGAGAGCCATTAAAGTGCCAGTTGCACAGAGCCGTTCTCCAGGCACCAAACAGATGGGAGCCGCGTGGATGAAAGGCTGCAAGCCACAGCACAGGCACACAGAGATGGAGATGGCTCCGTCTCTACTCCTCGGACATGAAAGTCACTGCATAACCCGAGCACACTGCCCAGGAAATCCATCAGTCTATCAGAGGAAACCCCACCATGACAGAGAGAGGGCTGAGACTCAACGCATAGCCAGTAATGCTTTAAATGAAGAGATCCCACTTTCTCTTTCCCTCCCTCATTTACTATTCTCCCCTCTCCTATACAAACCAGGCCCCCAAGTCTGCCTGGAGAACCCCACAGTCACCACAGCAGGCTCCGGTCATGCAGCCATAACACTGTCCATTTCTCCAAATCAAAAATGCACATGCTTCTAACTGGAGACTTCATGCTCAAGTTAGGTCAGTACAAGAAGGGAAGGGCTCAGGCCCTCCCACGGGCCATGTCCTCCATCCTTGGTCTATCTTTTGTGGACAGACTGCAACCATGCAGTCTGATGGTGCTGCCACCTTCAGGTCAGCTTCTAGCAATGTGGCCTGAGGATGGGACTCGGCCTAACAGCAGCCCACCTTTCCCCTTTCACCCTTAGCCGCGAAAGGCAGAGAAGTGCTTAATTTCTAAAACTCCATCAGCTGGCTCCATCCTGAGCCCCTGGGCCCTGGATGCTCAAGTCAAGGCCTTGGCCAAATTTCCCTGGAGTCTTCGTTTCATCCTCCCCATGGTAATGAGCATGGTTGTGGCAGTGCTCTCCAAGCTTCCCTCATGGGCCTCGGTGCTCAGTTCTCAAGACCAGGGAAGAAGTTTATTTTCATTAGAAACAGCAACAGAGGAACCTTCCCAGGAGGCCTCCCAGGACTATAGCAGAGATGGGAGGAAGCCAGAAGTCTGTGTGTGAGTTGCATGGTCTGGACACAAGAGCATCATCCAGTTCAGACAGGCTCCACACAGGCAGGTAGGTCACATTTGCATAAAGGTAACTGTGGTCGGCCTGCCCCAAACTCTCAGCCATCTGCTACATCTGTCTGAGTCATTCATTCCTTGGACTAAGCACTACTTTCTCAAGTCCTGTGTAAGAACAAATATTCCCAGTGGAGAGGATCAACCACTGGGATCCCAGCAGGTTCATGTGAATAAATTAACCAGATCAGAAATTTCTGGAATCTTGGTACCTTTGTCAGTCACTGTTGGTACCCTACCCATAACCCTTCAACATCTACCATTCTCAGGTCAATCCCAGGGCTCCTAACTGCAAACTCATACCAGTCTTGGTGCTAGGTTTTCCTCTGACCCGTGGAGCCTGCTCAGTCCTTGCAACAGAGCAGGCCAATGTGCTAGGGAGTTAACACCCCACACCCCTGGCAGCTGCTCTGAACCCCTGATGGACGGAAGTTGGAGGACCAGTACCCCCAGCTCTCTCATCTCCTGGCTGTAATGACTCTGAGCTCATTCTCCCAGAGCTGCACCCTCAAGTCACCCATAGAGTTAACCCGCTAGATACCACACCCTCCAGTGACTCCTTTCCCTTCCCTCTCTTGCTTCCTCACTTCCCACTCCCCACTGCTCAGGGTCTCTTAGGAATAAAAGCCAGATCTATGTGATTCAAAGCCCCAAATATTTCTGTAACGCCAGGCTGGCAATCACCCCCAGTCCCTCTGTACCCAGGCCCACCTGAGGGGCAGTTAGTGAAGTGGCACACGGTGGAGCCCTGTCTTCAGGGCCCAGACTGGCCTCCAAGGCAACAGCTTGTCCACAGGTGCTACATTTTTGGCATTCCATGCCGGTTTTCTGCACTCAAATCCCAACCCAGGTGTTTGGCTATATATCTAAAGTCCAGGAGGGTTTTTTTTTTTTTTCTTTTAAGCTGGGCTGCTTAGAAGAGGCTATAATGCTAGGGCTTCTGACACAAGATGCCCCTTCAGTTTACTCCAGCCTCGAATTTCTGTGAAATGGCTCACAGCAGCCCAAGGCAGAACTAGAAATATGACAAAAATGTCCCACCCTTAAAAAGTCACAGCTTAGTAGTTGTTCCTAGTTGTTGAGGATTTTAGGGAAAGAGACCATAGCCTAATTTTGGAAATTAACCTAGCACCAGCTGCAGTCTCCTGGCCCCAGAGCTGTGGACATATATCCTTGTCTTCACACATATGCTCATCTGGATATGAGGTGGCCTCGGGGGGCTGAAGCATGCAAGATGAAATCCCACAAATCTCTATTATTAAATCCATGATATATTTCAACTCCCACCCTCCATCTTGGTTATGATGCCTCTGACATCCCTGCAAAGGAGGACAGAGGGAGGGCAGCTGGCAGCAGAGGAGGGAGAGAGGTTCCCTTTTTATCTCTCTACATCAACCAGCCTTGTCTTTGCCATAGTCTGGGGGACAGTGAAGGGGTATTTATCTGCTGGGACAGGTCTCTACATGCAATTCTCCCAGCTGAGAGAACAGGCTGTCAACCATTGACTGATGTGACTCTGAGCAGTGTCACCTCCCTTTGGTCCTAACATCCTCAGACTGCCTTAAGCTAGTCCAGACCAGTAGGATGCTCTAACCAGGATGTTCCTGAGGCCCAAGCCTGGCCTTCCTCCTCTTCTGCTCCTCAAGCAGATATATGGAAAGCAAAATAATCCCAGGTAGGATTCTCCACAAAAGGGCAGTCAGTTCAGTCACTCAGTTGTGTCTGACTCTGTGTGACCCCATAGACTGGCTTCCTTGTCCATCACCAACTCCTGAAGCTTACTTAAACTCATCCATTGAGTCAGTGATGCCATCCAACCATCTCATCCTCTGTCATCCCCTTTTCCTTCCACCTTCAATCTTTCCCAGCATCAGAGTCTTCAAATGAGTCGGTTCTTCACATCAGGTAGCCAAAGTACTGGAGTTTCAGCTTCAGCATCAGTCCTTCCCATGAATAGTCAAAACTGATATCCTTTAGGATTGACTGATTGGATCTCCTTGCAGTCCAAGGGACTCTCAAGAATCTTCTCCAACACCACAGTTCAAAAGCAACAGTTCTTCGGTGCTCAGCTTTCTTTACAGTCCAACTCTTACATCCAGACATGACTACTGGAAAAACTATAGCTTTGACTAGACAGACAGGCCAGCCCCAAAGAGGAACCTTCAGGAATTCTGCTGCTGCTGCTAAGTCACTTCAGTCGTGTCCGACTCTGCAACCCCATAGACGGCAGCCCACCAGGCTCCCCCGTCCTTCTGCACATGCCTAAAACCTCTTAAAGATTATCCCTAGGTTCCTTGAGGTATTGGTTGACTTCTGTGGTTGTAATACCTCTAAGAAAAGGGTCTGGGAGTCTTCAGTAAGGCATAGATGGAAAATTGGGAGATTTGCAGTTATTCAGAGGAACTGGAAACCTTAGACTCCATCTCTAACCCCTGAGTATATTTTATGAGGAACACCCCTATAATCATCTCCTAACATACCACTCATCCTGCCAAACCAGACAAATGCCTTCCTCTCTAGAAAGCCCTCCCTGATTTCCTGTGTCAAAGGAGCCCTCTTGTGCTCCACAATTCTCTGTGTTTCCCTCGTTGGGTGGTGTCTCATGTCACTCTCACTTCCATGCATGGTGCCCCAGCATTCTCAATGTGCAGTGGGCTTGGGGCAGGCAGGGCTCATCTCCTCATCTCAGGCCCAGACCCCACTCCCACCACTGATCTAGAGGGGTCTTGCGGCAAAGAGGCGCTCACTACATGTTAAAGGAGGAATGTGGGTAAAGGGAAATCTTTTCAGGTTCCACCATGACAGAAGTGGCAATAAGAGGGCATTTCATGATGCTCCTCTTCCCCAAGACAAACACCCAAATATGCTGTCTATACACAACATGGTAGTAATAGAACTGTGTCCCGCACACGAGCTCACTTCTCCAGATGTTCTGAAGGGTCTGCACACCCCTCAGCACGCTGGAGCTGGAAGGGGAAAGGAAGGAAGAGTAATGAGCAGGGGACAGTTGTCCTTGATCAGCCAGGGCCCAGTCACACACTCCAAAAAAACCCACACGAAGTACTTTAATAGAAGGGCTACAGTCGCTCTGTACAAGTTATAAAAGTATCAAAAGAGCAGAAAGAGGGAGATATGAAGCAACCTGGAGGTAAGCAGTAGTAGGGATCTGCCACCATCTCTAGGCTGCAAGGTCAAAGCACAGAGGTGGCACTGCCAGAGCTCTGGAGCCAAGCCAAGACACTGGTCAGCAGCTGAGACCACAGAGAGAGAGACTGCCTATGGAAAATGGAACCACGGGGGAGATGTAACCACTGACCTAGGTACTGGCCCAAATAGAGAGGGGCAGACACACTGGGCTTCCTGCTTCTCACCCTCCATGCTCCCACTGGTGCCTGCCACTGGCTGAACACAAAATAATCTGAGCAGTCAACCACCCTCTGATGACAGCTGGAGCAGAGGGTGTAACAGACCTGGGAGCAACAGTCCAAGCACCAGTGCTTGCTTTTGGTCTCTCTCACTACAGCATCTGCCCTCCTCTGCCACGGTCCTGGGTTCTCCTTTCTCTCTGTTCTTCTCCCACCTCCCCTGCCAAGCCAGGACATGAGTGGGGGCTACTGCTGGAACTCTGTTCCAAGAGGGCCACAGACCCAACCAAGGGGGGTGGCTGGGTGCATTGTGGATAATCAGACGTTGATCGAGTAGGGCAGGTCTGTCCTGGCCAGTCTGGAAAGAGAGCAGTGCAGGTGAAGGGACTCACCCAAGCTTGCTAACAGTCCCAGCAGGACTCAGAACTGCCCAGCTCCCTCACCCTTACCCCCAGGTAGTGCCCACTCCACACACTCCAATGGGTCCATACATTAATTCTCTCAGGGTCACATGGTCAATTTTGTCCTTTAGGGCTTGTTAGGAAGCCTTTAATGCACAGATCTGGACCTTATCCTCTAATTCATCCTGATGACAGCCTCCAGAGTGGTTTGGCCCAAAAGAAGCATGAATTAAGAAGTCTGCTCTGCAGAAACCTGCATACATAAACATGTGTTCATGGGCATGCACACACACACATATTCACACGCATGCTAGAATTCTCTAGACATTTTCCCAACTGATTTAAAATTGATTCCTTTCTTTTTCCCTTGATAAGTCAAGGCTTTGGCTTGAAGACCCAATGTTCTAACATTAAAAAGCCACTGTTCAGCAAAACACACATCAAAATCTGGAAGCCAGTGAGTGACCAATAATGCTCCAAACAACCCAACTCTGAGACTTAAGCAAGGCTCACGCACCCACAAATGTTTATGGGAAGACATGGAAGAAATCCCACTTTACAGAGAAACAGCTGGGTGTTTAAAAGCTTTGTTTATACTTGAGCAACCGTCTCAGGAATTTGACATGCTAAATAAACTCACTGCCACCCACCTTGTGCAAACGTTCATCAGAGAAATGGAAAAGGATTGACTAGGGTAGGCAGACCCTGGCTCTTGAAGCCGCAGTCTTATTCCCCAAGTACACCCACAACCCACTCCAATATTTTTGAGATTTTAGGCATCAAGTTTCCGTCTTAGTGTTAGGGTCTGCCTTGATCTTTGAGGAGCTCAAGGCTCAAGCCAAACCCACAGGAGATGGGGAAGACAGAAATTCACAGGTGGGTGGTGACAGTTCAGCTCATAACAAGGAAGTCATTCTTGGGGCCTGAGGAGACCCATCCTCTCTGTGACCATCCTGGACACATACCCAGAGTTTGCCAACCCCTGTCCCTCACCAGGGTATGAAGGCTGACCCTGTGATACACTGAGGGTCCCCTACCAGGCAGTTGGCACAGTCAGCATGGGCAAAACACGGAATCTGGTTTGTCTCCCACATTCCTGCCTTCCCACCAAAGACTTTTCATCCTCATTCTATCTGTGACCACCCCAAAAGTTCTTACAATGCCCTAAACCATCAAATCCCATTAAGTGTGCACAAAACATCTTGGATTAGATGCACACTGAAAAGGAACCAAACCCTAAGCCCCAGAGCAGAATTTGCCAATTGAGACTGCAGGGGCAGGTGATACTGTTAGTGCCCTCTTCTCCCTTGAGAGCCTCATCACATCCCAGGATTTGGTGGGAGAGCAGTGGTCTAAGGTGGAAGAAGAGAATGCTGACCACTCAAAGCCTAGGAATTGCTCTACAAATAAGTTCACCTTTCAGTGGGAGATGTGGACACCTTAATCCAGGCCCAGCAGCCCTGTCAGGCTCATCTGCTGCCCCCACCACATGCCCCTTCTCTAGCTCTCAGACCCCTCAACCTTCATGACTTGGGGTTTCTTGTGCTGGCAGCCTCTGTGCCCTTGCCCATGCCTTTCCCCTCCTGGAAGGCTCTTCCCTACCCGAAAAACACCTTCAAAAACCAGTCAACCATGACTTCTGGTCTCTCTCTCACTTACTCAAGCCCCTTTCTTATCCAAATTGAGGCAGCCCTTCCTTTCCCTGATGCCCCATGGCCATAAAAGCCCTTGTCTTGAATAAAAGACAATGAGGAGACTTCCCTGGCAATCCAGTAACTAAGACTCCTCATTCCCAATGCAGGGGGCCAGGGTTAGATCCCTGGTCAGGGAACTAGACCTCATATGCCACAATGAAGAGTTTGCATGGAGCAACTAAAGATTCCACATGCCTCAAGGAAGACTGAAAATCTCACATGCTGTAACTAGGACCTGGTGCACCCAAATAAATAAGCATTAAAAAGAAAAAAAAAAAAAAAAAAAGACAGTGAGGACCTTTGAGCACATGGCCCATATGCCCCAGTAGACATAGAGCCCCGCAGGGACAGGGGGTCAGAGTTGTGTCACCAGCCCAGGGCCAGGCACACTTAGATTCTACAACTCAGTTCATGTAAAGAGAAGCTGTGTCAATCGCATCAGCAACACTTCACCTGAAATGGGAGGACAATTCTCTTCTACATATCTGACTTGTTGGCCATTGACATAAAAAGGGCAGAAATCTCCTCCATCATCTGATCCAGCCAAGAGAATGCCAAGTCAGCCATAACAGCCAAAACCTTATCCTATCTTTTTCCTGTATCTACAGTCAAACAACCTGCAACAAGCTTCAAACAAGCACCAAGCTGGAAACTTCTGATTAAGCCTCCTCTAGTTTGGACAAATTTAAAGGATCCCCTACTTTGTCACTAGGGACTTGCCTGATGGCTCAGATGGTAAGGAATCTGTCTGCAATGCAGGAGACCTGGGTTTGATCCCTGGGTCAGGAAGATACCCTGGAGAAGGGAATAGCTACCCAATCCAGTATTCTTGCCTGGAGAATCCCATGCCAGGCTCCCAGGGATTGAACCCACATCTCTTTTGTCTCTTGCATTGGCAGGGAGGTTCTTTATCACTAGTGCCACCTGGGAAGTCCCATTAACACTAAGATGGCTCTCCCTTCCTTGGAGGAGGGCATGGCAACCCACTCCAGTATTCTTGCCTGGAGAATCCCATGAACACAGAAGCCTGGTAGGCTACAGTCCGTAGGGTCGCCAAAGAGTCAGACACAACTGAATCGACATAGCACGGATACACGGCTCTCCCTTATTTAAACTTAGCTTTGCTCTTTCACTGCATTTTATTTTTCCTAATTTCCACTAAAACAAACAAAAATAATTAATCTGTTGAAAAGCCTGGATACAATCTAAAATCTTTTTGTCTCCCAATCATGGCCTGCTTGGTGTGGCCCCAGTTTGCCCCGCCTGCCTTCCAACATTGTAGACATAAATGTCAACATTTTTGCTCCACTGAATCACAATTCTGTGATTGCGCACAGTAGCTACATTGCCTGGCGCCCAGGCCGCCCAGATGACTCATCGACCTTGCCCAGCAACTCATGAAGGCCCAGCTAAGGAGGCTACTGTGAGCAGAATTTGCAAGCACTGGAAGGCAGGAGACAGAAGGGCAAAGCCAGGCTTTGTGCTCATTTCAGGGAATATCTACACCCACCCCTGGCTCCCGTCTACTTGCTTTCCATTCTCTGAGCCACTCGTGCAGACGAGAGAACCAGCACAGGAAGACTTCTTTCACAATGATCCAAGAGCTGCAGGCCGTTGAAGCTGGGACTACAGAGCCTTGCCATCTCCTCACAGGGTACCCAGGGACAGAGCTCATAGCAACAACACCAGGAGCAACAGTAGTAATCATGACAACCTACAGTTCCTGAAGTCTCACTGCATGGGTGCCAGGCACATTTTATCAGCACCTGCCACCATACATCACATGCCATGAAGCTGGGGAAGAACAGAAAGTCCACAATAATTGTAACTGTGATTATAGAGCACCTCCCCTGCATCTGGCTGGGATAAATGCTTCCCATACATTCACTTATTTAAGCCTCACATGGCCTCTCAAGGTACTAATTACCAATGAGAATTTGTGTACTTGAAGGGGAGCCTGAGACTGACAGCTGAAGTGAAGAGATAAGCCCCAAGGTCATATGGCTCCTGGTTCCAACACACATCCACTCTATAGGCCTCCAGCATTCAGGTGGCCTCTGCTGCTCCTTGAAACCTATCTGAGACCAGTTCTCCCCGGCCATGCTGCTATTCGCAGAAACACACTATTGTCCACTTTGGAGTGATCAACAGAGACCGCCCTCTCCCAGGCCATGAGAACCATGCTGATGGGGAAGCCCCCGGCTTCAGAGTTCCCTACCTGCTGGGCCAGCAAGCTCCAGGATCCTGGGGTTAGACTGGGGGCTGAGGTGGGAGTAAGAGGGGAGAAAGCTCAGCCAGGGAACTGCATCAGCAACCTCAGGACTTCCCAAGAGCAAGTTCTTAATACTAGAGTGTTTTCCCTTCAAAGTAGTGAAACTTACGAGGGTAGGCCATGCACCATGTGCCTTTGCCCAAGTGTCATGTTTGGATGAAGCTCATACCCTGCAGCAGGTACCTCGGGGACTTAGGCTGTGCTTGTGCCTGGTTAGGGGAGTCTGCAGTGCATGGTTATTCAGAAGAGGGCTGGAATTCTCTGAGAAGCCCTGGTACCCTGCAGGCCCCATACACTCTGATCCTCACCTCTGTCTGTCTGTCCATCCTCCTGCCCCACTGCTCCTCCACACAATCAGATTCTGATGGATCTAGTCTGCTTCAGATCTTTCTGTTAAATCCAGGACCACAGTCTTTTTATTATGACCATCTTAAAATACAACTCATTTTCAAAATCTCTTGGCCAGTCTCACCTGTTTAATTATCTTTCAACTAACATTTTTCTTATTCTAAATACAATATGTATTTGTTGTACAAAATTGGGAAATCTGAAGAATATAAAGAACATATAAAACTGCTTAAATCCAACCACCCAAACATAAGTACCATTAACATTTTAGGATATTTTGTTTCCTTCTTTCCATTTTTTTCTATGCTTCTGATTATTTTTAATTTTTTTTTAAAAAAGGAACCATGCTATTTATATAGTTTGCATCACAGTGTTTTCATTTAATACATTGTAACCACTTTCTCATGTCATTTAATGATAGGAAACTTCAAAAGCATAATTCCTAATGACCACAGAGTATTCATCATAGGGATGGGCCATGATTTAGTTAAGTGTTACCATATTGTTGGACACTTTGGCTGTTTCCAATTTTTTCCATTAAAATAATGCTACAACAAATACCTGAATATATAAGTCTGTATAGGAATCTGTGATTCTTCCACAGGATAAATTCATAGAAGATGAACAGCTTGGACAATAGGTGTGGATATTTTCTGGCTTTTGATACAAAGCATTTCAGAAAGCTGGTTCAGCATACTAGTCCCTCACCTGTGTATCAAATCGCTCCTTTTACTGTATCCTCAGCGTCACTGGACTTTATCATTTTTTAAGTGAAGTGAAAAATGATATACTGCTGTAATGCACATTTCTTGAGTGTTAGTGAAGTTTGGCATTTTTCCATATGCTTATTGGTCTTTTCCTTTCTTTGGTGGTTTGGTTATTTATGTCCTTTGCTCTTTTTACTCTTCTGCACTCATATTTTTCTTATTGAACTGTAAAAAATCTTACATTGCAAATATGGAAGTAAATATTCCTTCATATTGCCTACTGGCGTTAAGATGGCAATATCAACACTTATTCTTTAAATTCATCTAGAATGTATTTTGATGTGTGGTCCATGACAGCGATTCCCATACTTTAAGGTGAATTAGGTACCCTCACCCCCACACAGGGGTGGTCAATTTAAGAAGTGCTCCAGGGAATTCCGAAGCCTCTGGCCATACACTGATAAACACTCACACAGTAGGAAGCTAACTTTTTTTCGAAGTAGATGAACTGTGCCAGCATATTTATTGAATAACCCTTCCTTACCAATAGCTGTGAAATGCTAAATGAGAAACTGCATTCCTATAACCACTTGGGTCTGTTCTTAAGCTTTGCTTTATTCTGCTGATTTGTCTTTTTATTCTTGTGTCAGAACCATCATTTTATGATTATTAAGATTTTGGAATACATATAAGTATCTGGACACACAAATCCTCCTACAACTCTTATTTTTCAAAATGCCCTTGACCATTCTTGCCAAATTGTTAATTACCAGATAAAATTTTGTAAAGTTCTACATATCAACTCATACCAATCTTATGAGGTAATTATTTTTATAGATGAGAAAACTGAAGCCCAGAGATATTTAGCCACTTGACCAGGATTCAGTTTAGTTCAGTTGCTTAGTCGAGTTTGACTCTTTGCGACCCCATGAATTGCAGCATGCCAGGCCTCCCTGTCCATCACCAACTCCTGGGGTTCACTCAAACTCACATCCATTGAGTCAGTGATGCCACCCAGCCATCTCATCCTCTGTTGTCCCCTTCTCCTCCTGCCTCCAATCCCTCCCAGCATGAGTCTTTNAGTTATGTAAATAATGTTATGGCTTTTCAAAGCTCATTTACTTCCCATATGAGGTATAGATGAGGTGGTATGAGATCACTGGGCTAAGGATTAACACCAATTTACTGATGGAAAAACAGGTTTGGGAAAGAAGCTCAACCTGACCAAGACCTCACTGGGTCAGTGACAGAACCAGTACTACAACCCAGACACTGTGATTCAAGACCCAGGCCCCATTCACCACCAGGAAACACCAAGTTGTAGCAACTAAATCTAAGCTTTGAAAACACCAGGACTTGTCTTCAAATAGGATCCAAACTCTACAAATATCCACAGATAAAGGGCCAAGACCAGCCCACACTCCTTCCTCTAATTAGGATCTAAGAATGTGTCCCAAGGAGCAGTAAGTCCCTCAAGGGACATGAATATTCTATGCACAGGTGATAGATGTCAGGGGCCTCGACACTGGGGAGAACTCAGGAATTTCTGCTCATACCTGCTTGGCCAGCCTAGGGAGAAGAAGACACCTTCTATGTCTCACGAAGCCTGCCCATGACCACCAATCAGTCTATTGGCCACCATGGAGCAACCCCATCATGTTACTCTTGGCCCTTTTGGATGTGCTTCAGCTCATGCCCTGTAATTGCAAGGCCAGGCTACAGTGGGGAAAAGTGGGGTATGGCCCCACTGGAAATCTGCTTTTCCTCACAACTTTCTGGGAACCAGCTCATTAGCTAATCCTCTTGGAGATCTTTCATGGCAACTGCAGAGGACTCCTTACAGTGAGAAAAGTTTACCATCCTTGACAGAGCTGCTCACCTCTGACTTGAGCTATGTAGATTCAAGCATTGATCACGGCTGGTCCTGGGAAGACTCTGATCATCTCCATTAGATGAACCTAAAACATAATGGCAGAACTCACTGACACTTAGGCAGAGATTAATATTCTGTTTGGCTCACATCTTATATAGATAAGGGGGCCGTATGATCTACCTTCCAATCCAAATAGTTATGAGCATAAACTTGGACACTCTTAACGCTTATACCAGGATTTCAGGCATGAATCAGGACTGTCCCGGGCAAATCAGGAGCATGTCACCCTAACTAAGTCTCTTGGTCCTATGGCCCTGAAGACATCTCTATGCTTGGACCATCTGCCAAATACTCACCCAACTTCATATCTTCCACTACCTTGCATTTGTAAAAAAAAAATTCCCAACCATTTGCACATCCATACAGTATTCTTGCGAACTATGAAAATAAGTATAATCTCCACTTCAAAAGCAAAGGCAAGGAGACAGGGTAAGGTAAGGAGATTGCCCATGGTCACACAGAGATGGGACTAGAACATGGTCTCCTGACCATGTCCAGTGAATAAACCAATTCCACCTCCTTGGTGGACCAGTGCAAACTACCAAAGTAGAAGCAGATCCCTTTGGAAGTCACAAGATGAACTTCTACTAGGAACTAACCAATATTCAAATCCTGAGCTAAAGAATTGCTCACAGTGGGTAGAGCTATAGTTCACATAGAACAGGAAAATATACACATTTAAAGATGCATCCATACTCCTCTTCCAAAGCTATCACCCACAGAATGTACACTCTACTCTTCTCTGATCATGCTGCTGCTAAGTCGCTTCAGTCATGTCCGACTGTGTGCAACCCCATAGGTGGCAGCCCACCAGGCTCCCCCGTCCCTGGGATTCTTCAGGCAAGAACACTGGAGTGGGTTGCCATTTCCTTCTCCAATGCATGAAAGTGAAAAGTGAAAGTGAAGTCACTCAGTCATGCCTGACTCTTAGCAACCCCATGGACTGCAGCCTACCAGTCTCCTCCGTCCATGGGATTTTCCAGGCAAGAGTACTGGGGTGGGGTGCCATTGCCTTCTCTGATCATAGCATTTCTTTTTCTGTAGTGTGACTTTTGAAGGGTCTTCCTCCTAGAGGTGAGAATCAGTGCTGTCTTCATCACTATTATACTTCACCTCTTAACAGTGCCTGGCATCAGAAAAGTGCTCACATCCCATGAAAGGGTGGATGGTGGGCAGAGGGGTGAATGGCTGGTTTGAATGCATGATTGGAAGTGTACATACATGGACAGGAGACTGTATGAACACATGCAGGCATGCACGGAAACGAGCTGATCTCCTTTGACAGAGGATCAGCTATATTTACAAATCTATTTAGAACATGGTAAGTAGGTCATGATTAAGCTTTACCTCGGATACCTACTTTTTCCCCATTGATAATTCATGTGCTACAGTGCAGAAATTAAAAAGAAAAAGAAAGGAGCTGGAGAACATGATAACCCAAGCTGAGGAATCTGGTGAATGCAAGAATCTGAGCTTTGGAGAAGCAGCCCCTCTGAAGGCAGCCACTGGGCATGAGAAGAAGAAGGAGACAAGCCAATTCAGTGGACACACGGAAGTCTTGCAGTCCAGGCAAAGTCCAGGAATGGTCAAGTCAGGACACATGATGCAGAGAGGGGGTGAGAGGAGTGCAGAGGGAACAGAAGAGAATTACGGGTTTCACCAGCAAGGAATTCTGCTCTCTTCTCTCACTAGCCACGGTGGTAATTTCATCCATTTTACTATTCCTCTGAACTATAAAAGTATGCACAGTGCATGTTAAAAGCAGCTTCACTGGGCCTGGAAAACCTCTCTTTTATGGTTGGGGAGGTTTGTTCAGAGGCCACAAAAACAAAGGCACCTATTTCCAAGGAACTCCCTGCATGACTTTTTGTTGAGTGCACACCCCAGCAAATTTCCCTTGCCCTGGGAGAGAACACGATCTGTGTATCATGGAAGGAGTGGAATTCAGGGTGTCTGGGAGTCAAAAGAGCTGGGTTCTATTTCAGGGCTTGCCACTCATAGGCTGGGGTCCATCAGCCAAGCTACTGAACTTCTCTGAGCCTTGGATTCTTATCTCCTAAACAAATCTGACTATGCTGCTGGGTCACAAGTGGTGCTGAGGAGGAAAAGAGCCTGCAGGGAGCCCAGATGGCCACTGGGTGACCTTGAAGGGCACGGCAGATGTACAGTCATGTCATGTGCTTATTTACAAGATTAAAAATCAGATATAGTTTGTCTGCAGATAAATGTTTCCCAGATATTTAAAATGGAAAGTTGAAAAACAAAGTCAGATCCTACCAAATTATTACCATTTCTGGGAGCTCATATTAACTTTGAGTTTAACCAAGATTAACACATTCCCTTGCTTTGTCAAGTTTGTTGTTGTTCTTCAGTCACTAAGTTGTGTCCAACTCTACGACCCATGGACAGCAGCACACCAGGCTCCTCTGTCCTCCACTATCTCCCAGAGTTTGCTCAAATTCATGCCCATTGAGTTGGTAATGCTATCTAACCATCTCATTCTCTGCCACTCCCTTCTCCTTTTGCTCTCAATCTTTCCCAGCATCAAAGTCTTTTCCAATGAGTCAGTTCTTCACATCAGGTGGCCAAAGTATTGGAGCTTCAGCCTCAGTCCTTCCAATCAAAATTCAGGGTTGATTTCCTTTAGGATTGACTGGTTTGATCTCCTTGCAGTCAGACCAAGGGACTCTAAAGAGTCTTCTCCAGCACCACAATTCAAAGCATCAGTTTTTCGGCGCTCAGCTTTCTTATGGTCCACCTCACATCCATACATGACTACTAGAAAAACCATAGCTTTGACTAGATGGACCTTTGTTGGCAAAGTGATGTCTCTGCTTTTTAATATGTCTAGGTTTGTCATAGCTTTCCTTCCAAGGAGCAGATATCTTCTAATATTGAGGCTGCAGTCACATTTGCAGTGATTTGGGAGCCCAAGAAAAGAAAATCTGTCATGTTTCCAGTTTTTCCCCATCTCTTTGCCATGAAGTGATAGGACTGGATGCCAGAATCTTTGTTGTTGTTCAGCCGCTCAGTCTTGTACAACTCTTTGCGACCCCATGAATGGCAGCAATCTATCTCCCAGAGTTTGCTCAAATTCATGTCCATTGAGTCAGTGATGCCATCCAACCATCTCATCCTCTGTCATCCCTTTCTCCTCCTGCCCTCAATCTTTCTCAATATCAGGGTCTTTTCCAGTGAGTCAGCTCCTCCCATCAGGTGGCCAAAGTATTGAAGCTTCAGCATCAGTCCTTCCAGTGAATATTCAGGGTTGATTTCTTTTAGGATTGACAAGTTTGATCTCCTTGCTGTCCAAGGGACTCGCAAGAGTCTTCTCCAACACCACAGTTCAAAAGCATCAATTCTTCAGCGCTCAGCCTTCTTTATGGTCCAACTCTCACATCCATACATGAACTGGAAAAACCATAGCTTTGGCTCTACGGACCTTTGTCAGCAAAGTGATATCTTCACTTTTTAATATGCTCTCTAGGTTTGTCATGGTTTTCCTTCCAAGGAGCAAGCGTCTTTTAATTTCACAGCTGCAGTCACCACCAGCAGTGATTTTGAGCCCAAGAAAATAAAATATGTCACTGCTTCCACTTTTTCCCCTTCTATTTGCCATGAAGTGATGGGACTAGATGCCAAGATCTTATGTTGTTTTAATATTGAGTTTCAAGCCAGCTTTTTCACTCTCCTCTTTTACCCTCATCAAGAGGCACTTTAGTTTCTCTTTGCTTTTTGCCATTAGAGTGGTATCATCTGCATATCTGAGGTTGTTAATATTTCTCCCAGCAATCTTGATTCCAGCTTGTGATTATCCAGCCTGGCATTTCCCATAATGTACTCTGCATATAAGTTAAATAAGCAGAGTGACAATATACAGCCGTGACATACTGCTTTCCCAATTTTGAACCAGGCTGTTGTTCTATGTTTGGTTCTAACTGATGCTTCTTGATCTGCATACAGGTTTCTCAGGAAGCAAGTAAAGTGGTCTGGTACTTCCATCTCTTTAAGAATTTTTCACAATTTGTTGTGATCCACACAGTCAAAGGCTTTCACATAATCAATGAAGCAGAAGTAGGTTTCTTTCTGGAATTCCCTTGCTTTCTCTATGAGCCAATGAATGTTGACAACTTGATCTCTGTTTCAATCGGATATCTGGTTGGCTTTGTCAGGACAGAGCTACAAGTCAAACCACAGCCCTTCAGTCCTGAAAATGTGGACATTTTCTGTGGAAGAAAAACGTAAGGCTGACGGACTATGAGCCACTGCAAACAAGCAAGTCTCTGCCCAGACACAGGCCCAGGCTTGACTAACTGCACGTCAATACAATTCCAAGAGAAAGATCTTTGAACCCAGTCCATCCTGGATAAAAAGTCTGATTTTTTTTTTTACTTTCCTCTGGGGCTGACATTGTTCTTACAGCCCTCTGCAGTGGATTCCTTAGGAAAGAGTTTAACCCACTGTAGGTAATCAATGCACATTTCTTGAACTCAATCTTAAATCTGAAAATAATATCTTATGAAACACTAGCTTCAACCAACAAACTTCTCTTTGACAAACACCCTCCCAAGCCAGGTATCTCTCTCCCCAAATTTGCATTTTCTCGGGCAACACAAATATTTCTCGTGCTGGAGTAAAGTCAGCATCCTTGCCAAGGAGTCATCAAGACAATGCAGAAGAGCCCCACAAGACTTTCCATTGGCTTCAGACTCAGGACAGTCTCCAAGTTTAAGTTCACTGCCAATTTTAAAGATGTGTGATTCAGGACGGTCAAACTGCAAGCAAGAAAGTCAGGCAATGACAGTGAAGATGTTAAATGCTCATGCTTCTGGAAATCAAGGACCAAGGTAAGCTCAATCAAGAGAATCCACTGTTTAAATGGACAGGTGCAGCATTTCTTCAGGGGATGGGGGCCATCTAGGATGAGGTGACTCTAGAAGACCTATGTGCTAGCCACAGACAACGACATCAACCATGCTGTTCCCAAACCTTCCCAGCCAGATCGTCACACTCAGAAGACAAAACGCCTTTGAATGCTTCCAAACAGGAACTCCCAACCTTTCAGAGGCGCACACTACTCTTACCACTTAGAACTGATCTTATAATGTGAGTGGGGTTGTGAGGGGTAGGGGAGAGGGGTAGAGCCTAGCATGGAGGAATAGCCTTTGTTTTGTAATATTAATAGGATTTTTTGGTTTAATTTTGAAGTAATTGATGTTCATTGCACAAAATAGTGAAGAGAGAATGCTATTTAAAAAAAAAAAAGAAAAACCATTCTAATTTCCATGACAGAGATAATTATTATGAGCATTATATAAAAGCATAAATATATAAATAAAATTAGACACATAATATACATAATTTTGCATCCTGCAGTTCCCACCTAAAATTACTCAAAAGCCTTTTCCAGTGGCATTGAATGTTTTTACTTCATGAACACCCACATAGCACTTACTCTGTACCAGAAACTGTTCTAAGTGCTTCACAAGAATTAATTCATCACAGCAGGCTTTGAGGTGAGAATTATTATCATTTGCATTTGCAGTTGGGGGCCCTGAGGGATCAGAGAGCAGACAAGTGGCAAAGCTAGAGTTCACCTCTTGCTGTCCAGCTCCAAAGGCCAAGCCCTCGACCATCATGGTGAGCTGCCTTTGTGGTCTCTGGAAACATGACTTCTTGATTCCATAACATTCTGGTTTGGCCTCCCATGAGTGGGGCAGTGCCATCTCAAAGTCCCTTCCAGCCAAGTTCCCTGAAGCAGTCTAAGTTACTCTTCTACTGATTGCAGGAAAAGGCAAGGATCCTGAATATCAGGCGCCTCAACTGTTGACTTCCAGGTTGGGGGTGGGACCCACTGGGAAAGGCTATTTATAACAAACAGGGGAAACAGTACCAACAAAACACTCCTTTTAAGAACATCAGCTGTGACCCCTGGCCTCCCACCCCTCGTTGGCCCTAGGCGATCACTGTTCTCTATTGACTGGCTCAGGCAAGTCACCTGATTTTTCCGAGTCTCATTTTTTATTGCTAAAACAGGGGCACTTATACCTGCCTGACAAGGATGTCTATGAGGCTTAAGGAGACAGATAAACCTGAAGTACCTGGCCCTGGGCCAAGTTTGAGGCTGTTTTGTTTTTGTTTTTAATTTCTCTGTTGATTCTGGTCAATATCCACTCATGCCTTGTCCACTGGGATGGAAAGCACCCCGTTGTCAGACTGGCTGGGATGGACTTCCAGCCCTGCTGCTTCTGATAGCCGTGGGACTTTGGGTAAGTTTCTTACCCACTTTGAACTTCTGTTTCCTCTTCCGTATGATGAGCATAATAGTGGGGCCCACCACACAGGGTCACTATGAGGACTAAGTGAGACAGTGCATGTCAAAGAACTTAGCCTCCAGGAGGGGCTCGACAGGCCATGGTCATGCATCATTTCCCACGCGTCTGCTCTCCTCCAAACTTATTTCACGTGTATCTCCACTGAGGTGCAACTGGGCAGGGGACAGAGCAATGGACCACCAGGCCTCAGTCTATGACATAAGAACCCTCAAGGAAACAGAGTCCCAGGAGAGGTCAGGGACCTGGTCACCCTCCCACTTCCTTCTCCCCCTTCATGGCTCAGAAAATCTAGCCACCATCATGGAGCACTGGTGGGGCTACAGAAGCCTATTCCAGCACCCAGAGAACCGTTAGAATCTTATTCCCAAAGAAATCATCTTCTCTTTTCAGCAAACACTTCTCGGGTGCTCTGACCTGCCAGAGGCTGGAACCTGTGTTTCTGAAGCCCCCTTCCTTGGGTCCTAAGTGAAGGAGGCAGGAAACTGGCTATTACCATCCAAGCCTACCAGTTTCAGGGGATAAGGCTCCCTGGGGGTCTGAGCTGACCTGCTCCGGAAAGCTACCACACCAGCAACCCCAACTCTAGGGAGAGGAAGTCTGCAGTGATGCGCCAAGGCAGGGCTGGGCTGCTGAGGGGTGGGAATGCCTCTTCTGTATTTCCACTCAGCCCTGAGGATGCAAAGGAGGAATGGGATACTCCTCAAAGCCAGACTGGTAATTGCAGGAGGCATTAACCTTAATTAGGCTAACCATCTGCCTGAAGTCATTCGCCTTCAACCTTCAAAAAGCATCTTTAGGGGAAAAAAGAAAAAAAACCATAGCAGCTGTGGAGCTGGAGGGTTGGGTGGAAGGTTAGGGAGCTGGAGTCTGGAATTCTTCAGAGGAGTCTCAGTGTGCAGAGCTAATCAATGAAATCTAAGTCTATGCCCAATATAGACAAAAAGGAGGATGTCTCAGCTATTAGTCCCCAGTCAGGATCCAGGCCTGGACTACAGGGTTAGGGACTTGTCTGGTCTCCCTCTGAGCCTATGTGACTTGGATCTTGTGNTTCAGAGGAGTCTCAGTGTGCAGAGCTAATCAATGAAATCTAAGTCTATGCCCAATATAGACAAAAAGGAGGATGTCTCAGCTATTAGTCCCCAGTCAGGATCCAGGCCTGGACTACAGGGTTAGGGACTTGTCTGGTCTCCCTCTGAGCCTATGTGACTTGGATCTTGTGCCCTTGCTCCTTCCCACAGTTCCCAAAGGTTGACTTCTGCCAGCTGTTTGGCCTCCATAGCAGTGCCTCCTGTGAGCCAAGGCTGAATGGATAGACAGTGTTGTCTGATTTTATGTAACTGACTCAAAATTCTCCAAGCCAGGCTTCAGTAATACGTGAACTGTGAACTTCCTGATGTTCAAGCTGGTTATAGAAAAGGCAGAGGAACCAGAGATCAAATTGCCAACCTCCGCTGGATCATGGAAAAAGCAAGAGAGTTCCAGAAAAACATCTATTTCTGCTTTATTGACTANAGGCAGGAAGTTTACTGATCGATGCAGCCAAGCAGTGGAAGCCGTTAATCCTCTGTGCTCCTACTAAGTGGCAGACCCTGGGTCGGGTGGCTGACTCGAAAGTCACTCGCCACAATAAACCCATGGGGCAGACATTGTCGACCCAGATTTATAAAAAGAAGAAAGCAAGGCCCAGATACATGACGCAATCTCCCAGGGTCACTGAGCAAGCGAGCACATTGCTGGACTCAAACTCAGGTCAAAGCTTCAGTAGTGCAGCTTCCTCTGGCCTGGCTGGGCCCTTGCTCTGGCAGCTGGGTGGGGGCTGACAGACTGGAGGTGCCCCTGATCAGTCCCCATGATCCAGCAGAAAAGGGCAAGAGCCCAATGGAGGTGAGAGCCTGCCAGTCAGAGCGACAAGGAAGCTGAAAGCTTGAGGAGGGAGGGCGGTCTCTTTGAAGACGTATAACCTGTGGTCCCCACCAAGAAGAGGAGAGGGAAGAGCCACACTTTCTCCCAGGAGTTAGACAAAGTGAAGACAAAACCTTTCAGCACATACAGGCTGCTCGTGGATAGAAGAACATTTCTCTGGAAGGTTCCCAGGCCTGTCCAGGAAGACAGAAAATGAGCAAAAGCCAGACTCCCTGGGCAGGGCAGCAGGAGGTGCCTGGGGAGACAGCGGCGCTGGGCAGTGACGACCTCTCCCGCGCGCATGAAACACTGTCCACGGAGCTTCCCGTGGTCCCCAGCAGAGCCCTGCAAGGGCAGTGGGCCGAGAGACCACCGATGAAGACCTTGTGCCCGAAGCTGTTAAGTGACTCAGCCCCCCAGGAATGGGTGAGCCCAGGCAGCGGTCACTCTTTGCTCTTAGTGCCTTCTTCGCAGTTGGTTTTTGACTTTCCATGTACATGACCAGGGAAGGGATAATTTGTTCTTTCATTCGGTCAGTCAACAACTACTTGAGTTCCTCCTATGTACCAGACACTGCGCTCGGTGCTGGGGTTACTGTAGTGAAAAAATAGCAAGGGCAGGTGCTCCAGGAAGGGTAACAGGAGTGCAGAAGAGGGGGCTACAAAGTGGTAGGAGCAAGCGGAAAGTCAGTGGGGGAGACGGCATGGAGGCATGACTCTGCGCAGCCACCAGCCCGTGAAGGGGAGCAGAGGAGGGTTTCCCCTTCAGCCCAGCCACTCCTCGGGGAGTTCCGCTAGGTCCTGGGGTACCCCTCCCCAGGACACCCCAGCACCACTGTCCCTGAGCTGAGGAACCCTCAAATCAACAAACTGACATGCTCAGGGCTTGGGCGTGGAGAGCAGAGAAGGCAAGGATGGGGACCCTGCCCACATGGAGCAGGAAGACCACGTTACTCTTCTGCTCCCCAAAGTGCTCCATGTGGAGTGTCCCAGCCATCGCCACGTCAGCACCAGAGCCGAAAGGCCCTGGAAAGGCCTCTTCTACCTTATTACATTAACCTACTTTCAGTCAGCCGAACACCACACCCAAAGACACAGTTCCCAGCATGAGAAGCTGTAACAAGGCCAGCAGAGGTATCCTTGACAACTCCAGCACAGCACAAGCGCTGAGTGCTATATTGAGCCCTGAGGGGGTTGGCCAAGGGAGAAAGGAGAATGGAGAAATACAAATGGATTTTTTTTTCCCTTAGATATGTTCTGGCAGGGACAGACAGGAATAGACTCCTCTTTCCAAGGTCATTGCCATGTACTGACTTCCCCAAAGTTTTTTAAGTTCCACAAGTTTCCCTTATAGTCAGCCCCATTCTGGACAAGCCTCCTGAGCGCTACAGGCCAGGACTGAGTCTGTGTCCTCTGACTACCGGCACAAAGACAGGCCACTGGTGGTGCCAAGGAAGACTTGCTGGATAAAATTAACGAGGGCGTGGATACTGGAAGGAAGGAGTGACGAGCAACCTATGGGGCTGGTCTGTGGTCAGGAATTGGGGGGACTTGCAGTTAGAGACATGAAAGCACCCTTAATACCAGCAGTGCTGGCTGTGTCCCTCCAGCCTCAGTTTCCCCACCAGCCCTCCAGCTACTATGAACCCTGATGAGGGGCACAGACAGCAGCAGAGCCTAGCTCAGAACCACAGCACCCTGCCTGCGCATGGTAAGGACGAAGATAAAGGAGCAATAGGTGCTCTGAACATAACAAATCCCAAAGGCTTCCCACCAGAACCTGGCCAGAAGGGCACACCCCCAGGAGCCATCAAGTCTAGGAATCCAACTCAGACCGCCTGGGAGGTATGTGCACAGCCATACAGTCAGACAGCGGTCCCCAAAATGGGAAGAACACATGATCGTCCAGGTGGGAGCCCTTCTGGCTGTCCCCATGCAAGAGGAACACTTGCTGAACACATGGTCCCTCTGGAACCATGGTTCCAGGGAAAAATTAACAATGGTTATAGATGCCACTGCAGATGGTGACTGCAGTCATGAAATTAAAAGACACTTGCTTCTTAGAAGAAAAGCTGTGACAAACCTAGACAGCATATTAAAAAGCAGAGACATTACTTTGCCGACAAAGGTCCATCTAGTCAAAGCTATGGTTTTTCCCATAGCTTCCCATAGCCATGTATGGATGCAAGAGCCGGACCATAAAGAAAGCTGAGTGCCAGAGAAATGATTCTTTGAATTGTGGTGCTGAAGAAGACTCTTGAGAGTCCCTTGGACTACAAGGAGAGCAAACCAGTCAATCCTAAAGGAAATCAACCCTGAGTATTCACTGGAAGGACTGAAGCTAAAGCTTCAATACTTTGGCCACCTGATGCGAAGAACTGACTCATTGGAAAAGACCCTGATGCTGGGAAAGGTTGAATGCAGGAGGAGAAGGGGACAACAGAGGATGAGATGGTTGGATGGCATCACTGACTCAATGGACATGAGTTTGAGCAAGTTCTGGGAGTTGGTGATGGATAGGGAAGCCTGGTGTGCTGCAGTCCATGGGGTCAGAAAGATCAGACATGACTACATGACTGAACTGAACTGAGAGTAACTCTGGAGCTTCCCAAGTGGTGCTAGTGGTAAAAAAAAAAAAAAAAAACACCTGCCAATGTAGGAGATATAAAAGGTGAGAGTTCAATCCCTGGGTCAAAAAGATCCCCTGGAGGAGGGCATGGCAACCCACTCCAGTAATCTCGCCTGGAGAATCACATGGACAGGGGAGCCTGGCGGGCTACAGTCCATGAGGTTGCGGAGTCAGACTTGACTGAAGCGACTTAGCATCACGCACACACATAGTAACTCCATCATGTATTCTCCTTCCAATACCCTGGGCCTTGCCTGGAGCCAGCTTTCCCCATGGGCACCACTTCTCCATGGGCCTCTTTCACAGAGGCCCTCTTTTTGTGTTGGTGTGTGGCCCCCAGCAGCCTTCACTCCCGGGGCTGCTTGCAGATCAGACCTCTCCGTCAGCGCCCAGCTCCCGTCCATCTGAGGCTTCTGCGGCCTCATGCTCCTCCCCTAGCAGAGGTCATCTGCCTGCTTCCTTCACAACTCCTCTTTCACTGGAGGCCTGGGTGGGGCCATCCAGGGTGCCTCAGCCTCCGTGGGTGCCACTGGCCCTTTGACCTCCTTGTTGCTGGTGGCCTTCACCCACCTTCAGCCCAGCCTCCCACATCCACAGCCACACCCTGTGCCCTGTCAAACCTCAGACTCACTCTATCTTCCAGGTCACCAACTCAGATACACCTCACCGTTTGCCCTGCAGCCTCAGTGTCTTTCACTCATCTGGGGAAGCCCTGACTCTGGAACCACACCTGACCTGAACCCTGACATAGAGCCCACTGGTAAACTCCAACAGTCTCCCAGGGAGCCGCCTGTGGTGCTCCTGTGGTCCCGTAGGTCAACACTCCCCCTCCTAACTGCTCTTCTCCACCCTCTGCTCTCAAGTTTCCCCCATACCCTGCCCCCTTCCTGCCAGCTGCAGATCTACCCTGACTTCATAGAGAAAATATTCAATTTTTCATTCAACAATTATTGATTTAATATTCAGAACATGTGCAAGGCAATGTCCTCAGCACTAGGCAGTAAACACAACAGACAAAAACCCCTGTCCTCTTGGAGCTCACAGCCAAGTGAGGGAAATCAAACAATAACAAGGTAGACAAAATAAGTCTTAGACAGGACAGGACAGTACCAGGGCTACAGGAAAGTACCAGGACTGAGGACAGAGACACAAAGACACACCTTCATACCTGCCACCTGGGGAGGCACCTGCACCCCGCCCATGGCCTCTTGCCTCTGAATTCTGCACCTCTCTCCAGTCTGCAGCCAGTTCCACCCCTGGGCTCTGGGTCCCCACTCTCCCCACCTCTAGGGGGCGCCCTCCCATCAGCACTTCTGTCTTCCAACTCCTCCAACTCGCTATCCATCCTCTGTCTCCTCTCCTTGAACACGCTCAGGCCCTGCTCACTCACTGAGAAACAAGAGGACACAGTTCTCCTCATAGCTCACTTCTCCACCCTCACCCAGCCTGGCACCCACTCTCCTCCCATCGAAGCTAGGGTACTTCAAAGAGTTGCTTACATTCCCTCGTTGCCCTCCGCCACTTTAACCACTACAAACTGGCTCTGCCCCATTGCTGCCCTGACGCTGCTCTTGCCAAGGCCATGGACCGCTCCTCGTGGCCACTTCTGATCTCTCAGCAGCATTTGCCCGGGAACATCCAGCTCCGTAGCAGGAGCACCGTCATGAGAAAGGTGCATGCGGTGATACAGCCCGCACTCTTGATTCTGGCCATCCCAAGCTGGCGGTCCGGCCTCTGCCACTCACTACCTGCTGCTGCTTTAACATCCTCCTCTGCACAACGGGGCTGGCACTTGTGCGGGCCTCACCACTGGGCTGAAAGTTTGTCTGATACATACTGATAAGGGCCATCACTATATACACAAGATCCCCAAATTCTGGGTTCCTCCCCAGGGACAAGCTGAGGCCTGCATGTCAAAGGAGCAACTCCTTTCATCAGTAACAGGGAAACTGGAACTTTGCTGACAAGACAGACACTGAGAAACTGCCAAACCAGGAGGTAGGACCATTCTGGTTGCTATTGCTAAGTCACTTCAGTTGTGTCCGACTCTGTGTGACCCCCCATGGACAGCAGCCCACCAGGCTCCCCTGTCCCTGGGATTCTCCAGGCAAGAACACTGGAGTGGGGTGCCATTTCCTTCTCCAATGCATGAAAGTGAAAAGTGAAAGTGAGTCGCTCAGTCGTGTCTGACTCTCAGCGACCCCATGGACTGAAACCTTCCAGGCTCCTCCATCCATGGGATTTTCCAGCCAGGAGTACTGGAGTGGGGTGCCATTGCCTTCTCCGAGGGCCATTCTGGGGAAGGTGGCAAAGGAAGGGCTCCGAGCAGGCTGCTGGCCAGAAGGAAGAGGACAGTGTGGGAGAGTCCCCCACTGAGATGGAGCAGCTCTGCAGAGACCCCGGGGTTACCTTCCCTGCATTCCTTCCTGCTTGCCCACAGACGGAGGACCCCATGGCACTTTCCAGTCCTTGCTTGTAGCACTGGACCTGCCCTCTTTTTCTCCACCCTCACTTAGACATGCTTTCCTCTCCGGCTGTACATCCCCAGGGCACAGGCCTGGAGTCTACCTAAAGGTCCACCCTCTGCAGCCCCACCAGAGCCTGGTGCTCAGGGAGAGTAGGTGTCCGAGGTCGCTGCTGAACCAATAAGGGGACAATTGGAGAAGAAGTCTAGATGGAGGAACACTGAGGGAAGAGGTTTCTTAATGTCTGGCAGAGAGGTTGAGCCAGCAACAGACCAAGGGAGATGGGGATGGGGGGTGAAAATAAGAAAGTTCTGGTCTTACACCCAAGGAGCTGTCTCCTGGTGAGGTAGCCATCATATCTGATGTTAAAGGGGCAGAGGGCCCCCACAAAGATGCAGGCATAAGGAACATGCACAGGAGGCCATGGAGGCAGGAGGCAGCCTCAAGGAAGTCCTGAGGTATGATCCAAAGATCCAGGGGCAGAGTCAGGAGAGACATTCCAGGCAGCAGCAACATGGAGAGGCCTGGGCATGCAAGAGTGCATGGCATGTTCAGGGAACCACAGGGGCTGCAGGGCTGAATGGAGTGTGGCAGGGCAGATGAGACCAGGAGACCAGGAGACTAGAGGGATCAGACAAAAGGAGCCCGGGGCCAGGCCCTGGACATGGCTCCACCTGGAGGCCAGGGAGCCACTCAGGAGCTCAAAGCAGGGGAGTGAGGGACAAGATCTGTGTTTATGAAAGAGGTGCAGGCTGTCAGGGGCACAAACAGCTTAGGGGGGCAAGCTTGGAATCTGGGAGGCCTGGGAGAAGGCAGTCACACTCTCCAGCTCAGAGATTCTGATGAAGACTTGACTAGGACTGTGGCAATAGGGTGAAAGGATGGGTAGGACATTGCAGGCACTGTACGGGGCTCCATGGTTGATGGAGGTAAGCACCCTGGTAGTGAGAAAGAAGTGTACGTTGGAGGGACCCAAGTTCCCGGCACAGGCAGCGTGGTGGAGAGGCACGATGATGCCATTACATGAGCCAGTTCTTCAGGGAGAACCACTGGGTAAGGGAGGTCCTCAAAGAGAAAGGCAAACCTTAGCAACGTCTCACAGAGGCTGGCTGATCAATCAGGTGAGACTTGAAGCCAAGCTGCCTGAGAGGGCCATGAGAATAACGATGGCAAATATTTTGAACAATCGCAACAATACTAATGGGTACTTTGTACTGGATTCTGTGGTCTGGTTCTCTCAGCCTCTGTTCCACTCTCCTTCTAGCTGGGGAGGCTGGGAAGCTAAAATGCTTCCCCGATTCTTGCAGCTAGGGTTGAGGATGTCAGCTAGGCTGTGCCACCCGGATGCAATCACACCAGATTTGAGAAGCAGAAGGGAGGCACAGGTCTAGCCTTCCATCACTTTGGGCTGTTTCTATCAGCAAGCAAGATCCTAGAAAATAGGGGGTTCTTGCAGGTGGCTCCAGCGTTCATTTGGCAGCTTCCTGGTTGTCAAGAGGCTACTGTGGTGGCAGTGCGTGTGGGCGTGCTAAATTGCTTCAGTCATGTCCAACTCTTTGCAACTCCCTGGAGGGGGGTTATAGCCTGCCGCCTCCTCTGTCCCTGGGATTCTCCAGGCAAGAATACTGGAGTGGGTTGCCATGCCTTTCCCCAGGAGATCTTCTCAATTCAAGAACCGAACTCACATCCTTTACATTCCCTGCGTTGGCAGGTGGGTTACTTACCACCAGCGCCACCTGGGTGGTGATGCAGCAACAGTGGTTTCCTGATTTCAGCTTCCTGGTACTTGGATCCCAGCCACAACAATGAATCCTGTGAATCCTGTGCTCTTAACCCCAGTGTCAGAGTCAGGACAGAAGCAGGTGGCCCTGCTCTGGAGCATCAGTTCTGAATTGATGCAGGAATCCTCCCAGAGGCCCATGGGACCCGCTCCTCTGCCCTCCCCCACAATGCTGTTGCTCAAAGTCAGTAACTTGGTTTCCGTTTCTAGCATTGAATGGACACTGATGTATATGTGCCTGGCAGTCCTCTATGGGCGTTGAATGCATTAGCTCATTTCATTCTCAAAATAACCTGCCAAGGTTAAGCACAGTCTTGAGCAAGTCACTTACTCTCTGTGAACTTCAGTTTCCACCACTGCAAACTGGGATTATAAANTTTCTAGCATTGAATGGACACTGATGTATATGTGCCTGGCAGTCCTCTATGGGCGTTGAATGCATTAGCTCATTTCATTCTCAAAATAACCTGCCAAGGTTAAGCACAGTCTTGAGCAAGTCACTTACTCTCTGTGAACTTCAGTTTCCACCACTGCAAACTGGGATTATAAACTGCCTTGCTCCGTTGTGATAGAGCATCAAGCTTAGGGCTTTTATACGCATTGTGGGTGTGCTCAGTTGCTTCAGTCACATCCGACTCTTTGTGACCCTGTGGACTGTAACCCACCAGGCTCCTCTGTCCACAGGATTTTCCTGGCAAGAATATTGGAGTGGGTTGCCATGCCCTCCCCCAACCCAGGGATCTAACCCTCCACTCCTACATCTCCTGCATTGCAGGAGATTCTTTACCACTGAGCCACGGGGGAAGCCCTTTATATGCATTATCCCCTAACAACAGATCTACTTTTTAGAAAAGAGAACTGAGTCATAGAGATGCTAAGTCTCATGGATTGTCACACAGCTGGTAAATGGCAGAGCTGGATCTCAGCCCACTGCCAAATACACCCCCAACCACTTCACTACACAGCACTGATGGAAGCACACCCCCAACCACCACAGTACACGGCACTGATGGACATGTACCCCCAACCACCACAGTACACAGCACTGATGGAAATGCTCCCCAACCACCACACTACACGGCACTGATGGACGTGCCCCCCCAACCACCACACTACACGGCAGTGATGGAAATACACCCCCAACCACCACACTACACGGCACTGATNAATACCATGATCTTAGTTTTTTGAATGTTGAGTCTTAAGCCAGCTTTTTCACTCTCCTCTTTCACCTCCATCAAGAGGCTCTTTGTTCCTCTTCACTTTCTGCTATAAGGGTGGTGTCATATGCATATCTGAGGTTACTGATCCTCTCCTAGCAATCTTGATTTCACTTACCATGCACTTACCGTGCAACATTACACTGTGCTTTGTGCTTGTCCTGTATTAGTTCATTTAATTCTCACCACAGTCCCATTTGTAATATTATTATTACTATCCTCTTTACAGACAAGGAAGCAGAGGCACACAGAAATACTGCGTGGTAGTCTAGGATTCTAAACCAGAAAGTCTGACTCCAGAGCTCACTAGACTGAAGTAAACTGTGATACATATCAATTTATTCATCACTCATTCATTGAGAATATGTTGTGTGCCAGGCCCTGAGCTGGTGCCGGGGCACTGGTATAAAAAGGAAAGAAACAAAACAACCACTTTGCCCTTTGGAGCTCATGAACTGAAGAGGGAAAGACCTCGAAGAAGCCTTTGCAGGAGTGAGGAGTGATACTACAGAGAAAATGGGGCTATGGACCATGCAGAGGGCCATGGGCTCTCCCAGACTGAGACAGTAGGGGAGAGGAGGGGCAGAGGTGCCTAGTCAGGAAAGGTGTCCCTGTGAAAAGACTTCTTTTCAGACTCATTAGGTAAAACAGCAACCAGCCTGGCCCAGGGGCAAAGGGCCTTCAGGAAGAACAAGCAGCCAGCAAAGACCTGGAGCTAGGAAGCAGCTTAATGTTTTCCAGAAACTGAAGACTAGAGGGCGAGATATGGCTGGAGACTGGTAGAGAGTCAGGTGCAGTGGAGGCTTGGGGGCAGCCCCCAGGGCTGTGTCAGGAGACAAGGCTTGGCAGGACTCTTACAGAGGCCTGGAGAAGAAGCTAGAACCCAGGCTGCCAACATGAAGCAGTGGTAAGGCAAGGCGGGACAAGGCAAGGTGATGCTGCTGGGATAGGTCATTGAACTACGCCAAGCAAAGCAGGGACAGCAGCAAAGATGTGGCCTGGTCCTCAGTGCAGCACCACCAAGTACTCTACGTGCCTCTTCTGCGGGGCCAGCCAATGGGCAGCCCTGCCCAACCCCTAGCACGGGGGTTTGCCCCAAGCCTCACTCTTTCACTGAATGCTCCTGAGTTCCTTTTATACTAAAAGCATTCAAATAAGTTGGAAAGCAAGGAGAGAAGCTTTAAAAGACGCCCAAAGTCCCACCACTCAAAGAGAAGGATGTCTGTTTCTCTGTCTTTGCCATGTTTACATACTTGCAATCACAGGGTTTACACAACCTTATGTGGTCTCCACGTACTACATAAGCATTTACTCCATGGGATTCCTCAGATTCTGTAATCATGAGTTCATACCCATATAATATTTCATTTAGAACTTTCATTGTTTAGGTAACAATTCCCTTGCATTGGGCTTTCAGGTTAACTGTTTTTAACAAAGAATATCTTTGCATGTGACATTTCTCCTTTATCAACTTTTAAAACAGATTTTCTGAAGTGGATTAAAAGGATGAAATAGTTTTACATGAAACACTCTGGCTACATTCAATAAATATGATTTCCCCAAATCTCACTGGCTAGTAATGGTTATGTGGCCCTTCCTCAGTTTTCAGCTTTAGATGTTACTATTATATTTCACTATTGTATGCCACAATACTGAAACACTAATGTGCTTTACCTCGACTGTTAATGAGGATGAACATTCTTTCATGGGTTGGTTAATCACTGCTTTTCTTCCTTTTTTCCCCCAGTTGTCCTTTGATGGCCTTTGCTCATTTGTAAACTAGGGCCTTCTCTGAAAATGTATTTGCCTTCATTCTTAACATAGTAAAGACGCCTGTCTGCAATGAGGTAGTGTTGAATGAATAAATGCTAACTGTCATATTTGCTGCCAGCATTTTCTCACATGTTGGGAGAATCCACAGCACCCTCAGTCAACCCTCAGCTGCCATGGGGCTGCTGCTGCTGCTGCTAAGTCACTTCAGTTGTGTCCGACTCTGTGCGACCCCATGGACTGCAGCCTACCAGGCTCCTCCGTCCATGGGATTTTCCAGGCAAGAGTACTGGAGTGGGTTGCCACTGCCTTCTCCGGCCATGGGGCTGACTAGAGCCTAATTCAACACTGCCTGGCTACATCCTGCACCACTTCCTCTGGGCTTATGATGTTCAGGCTCCCTAAGCATTCCAAATGTAAAGAACTTGGGGAACCTCAGTCCTACATCCCCTCCACCTCAGAGCAAGGCCCTAGGAAGGAGGGCAGTACACAAGACTGTTAAAGAAGAACCACCAAAGATGAGGCAGCTGGTTGCCCTGGGTTCCACAGGTTGGACACTCAGAGAAAAGCATGCAGACCTCAGCAGAAGGAGGACCTTAGAGGATGGGGCACTCTCCAGGCTCACACACAGCCAGCAGCTACACCACCCAATGAAAGCAGGTATCTTGGGGTGCTTCCCATTGTAATGAGTGGTTGTCAGGGCCAGACAGGTCTTTAGAGCCCAGGATTTCACTGTGGTCTAAGCACATAGGGGCAGGACCCAGCTGACATTCATGCTCTGGAATGCTTGTGTGATGCCCATCCCATTTCTGGGTCTCAACATCCTCATCTGCAGAATGAAGGCTAGGTGGGGCATCAGCCCCTTCCAGTTCTGGAATCTAGGATGGCTCTGTATCATCAGGGAAGTACAAAGGGACTCTCCCTCTGAGAAGGTCAGTGCTGGGAAGGCCCAGGGGTAGGAGTAGAGAGGAATCCATATGTCTCCCAGCTCCCAGGGTGGGAAACCAGCTTTGACCAGTCAAGATGCACCTTCTCAGCAGACTTAGGAGTGATAGATGAAAGCTTACACTTTGCCTTGGGGTCCCAGATGAGCCCCCAAGATGATAGCTTACTGTGAACAGGGCTGCTGGATGCATAGCCTCTGAAGAAGAAGATTTAACCCTGGGACCAAAGACAGTCTCAATCACTCAGAGTTTTGTGTAGATTTTATTAAAGCAACAGGGATAGAGAAAGATCCCAGCAACAGGCACTGGAAGGGGGCAGAAGAGTGCTCCCCCGTGCCAGTTTTTGCAAGGCATCTTGTACTCATTAGTGAACTGTTGATCATAGATAAAAGAAACACCTCAAGGCTGAGAGAGTTGCACCAGGTGCGGCTCTCTCCCACAACATACACATCTCCACCAGGGGAGTCTTCTCTGGACTAGATGTCTCTGGGCAAGATATATTGTCTACGCCTTAAAGGAAAACAGACTTCTAAACAAGACACATAGCCTCATTAACATAGGTTCTATTCCTCAGCTGGGTCTACCTCTTTGACTCCATGGGCTGCAGCACACCAGGCCTCCCTGTCCATCACCAACTCCTGGAGCTTGCTCAAACTCATGTCCATGGAGTCAGTAATGCCGACCCATTAAGTTCCTTAACATGGCTTAAGAAAAGCATTTCCATGAATAAGATGTACTATTTTGTTGGGCAGTTAGCACCTCAAGGTTGGAAAAAAGTTACTTTCAGGAAGAGCCGTCTGTCGATTGTCTTTATAGCAACACAGAATTAAAGGAGCCTCCTACATGGTTAAAGCGTAATAAAGGAATGCTGAAAAAAAAAGTCCCTTTGTCTCCTCCTGCGGCTTGGGGACCTCTGGCCTCCCTAGCAAGACCTGCCTACCCTTTAACCCTTTCAGGAGGGGTGCCCAGGTACCTGTGGGGTTTCCTAGAAAACCACACTACTGCTCACTCACCTCCTTATCCTCCCTAAGGTCTTTTTTTCTAAAGCCAATGCCCTGGGGGAAGAACTGGTCTTCCTGGAAATATGGCCTTACCATGGGCACCCTTAACCACTCCCGACACACACACTCACACATGCATGTGTGCACACACACACCCATGACTTTATAGTCTACACAGCCTGAATTCAGCTGTGCTCTCTCACATCTCTGGGCTTTTGCCTGAAACATGCTTTTTAAATTTACTCAGAAGATACAGAATGAGCCGCTACTATGTGCCGCACACTGCTGCAGGCACAAAGGATGAGTAATTCACAGAACCAGGAAATCAGAGGATGACCACGATATACTCCAGAATAAACATGAAAACAGTGCGATGTGAGGGCTTCCCTGGTGGTCTAACAGTTAAGAATCCACCTGCCAATACAGGGACACAGGTTCAATCCCTGGTCCAGGAAGATCCCATATGCCTCAGAGCAACCAAGCCCCTGTGCCACAGTTACTGGAGCCCAGCCCACGCCCAGAGCCCATGCTCCAAAACAAGAAAAACCCCACACACCACAACAAAGAGTAGCCCCCACTCACCACAACTAGAGAAAGCCCACAACAAAAACCCAGCACCACCATTAATAAATAAATCTAAAAAAAAAAAAGCATAATGTGAACTTCTTGACCATACGATGTAAAAAGTAACACAGGTCAATGGCACAGAGAGTGACTGCTGGGAGGGACAGGGCTGGGGATGCCAGTGCAATGAGGTCTGAAGAGTGACTATTCGAGCTGAGGCTTCAGTAAGAAGAGGGCCAGCTGCCCACATCGGGCTGGGGAAGAGCAGTTTGGGCAGAGGGGCCAGCAGGTGCAAAGCTGCTGAGACGGGAACAGGGTGGACATGTGTGAGGGGTAAGACAAGGCAGTGTGGTGGATGCTGGTCACGAGACCCCATAGAGACCTGCTGGGGATTTGAGTGGGGCTCTGGGTGAGCTCAGGAGCAGAAGGGCTTTAAGCAAGGGGTCCTCCTGAAGATCACTGTGTGAGGAGCAGGGCCTGGGAAGGGGCAGGAGTGGCCTCCCTCCCACTGTCACCTGGTGAACTCCTTCTCATCCTTCAAATGCCAGCCCAATGGGTGCTTCCCCAGTCAGATCTTAATACCAGTTTCCCTTCATCACACCTAGCTCTGAGGTAATCTCATGTGTGTCCGTGGTCACTTGATTAATGTCTTTCTTCTCCACTGGACTCTTTGCTCCTTGGGGTCAGGGGCACATCTGCCTCACTCATCCTCACATATTTATGTCATTTGGCAGCACCGGGTCTTGGTTGTAGCACACAGGATCTCTAGTTGCGGCATGTGAACTCTTAGTTGTGACAGGTGGGATCTAGTTCCCTGACCAGAGACTGAACTTAGCTCCCCTACATTGGGAACGCAGAGTCTCAGCCCCTGAACCACCAGGGAAGTCCTTGCCTCTGCTCATCTTAAATCCCCAGCACCATGCAGGGAGACTGGCGGGCAGTGTATGCTCAATGGGTATGGTCACAACAAGACCCTGGGGCAGATCCCCAGTCTCAGCCCATTTTCCACTTTCTCAAGGGATGGCTCCTCGCTTCTGCTTCCTCCTTCCCCCGTGCCCCCACACTTTTCGTCTGCCTCGTCTATAGAACCCAGCATGACTGTAAATAGCTGTGGCACTGTCACACACACACACGTGCGCACATGCATACCCACTAGACTGAGCTCCAGAGAGCAGGGCATGTGTGTAGTCCTTCACTGTATGCCTAGGATCTTCTTGAGTCATGTGATGCCATTGTACATGCAAAGAAGTACCTCACCCATTTGAACCTCCACCTACTCAAAGACTTCCCACTTGAGCCTGGTAAAAACTCTGTGCCCTGAAGTTAGGGTCAAACCCCTCTTCCCTCTCCCAGTTCAGAAGCTTCACCCACAGACCCACAAGCAGCAGGAGCCCCTGTCCTCCTCTGGACCCACCGTCCCAGAATTGCTCACACTTACAGGGATGAGCCCTATTTGCAAAGATACAATGGCTGTATTTTGCAAACCAAAAATGAGCATACACAGACTAAGGCTTAAACCTGGGGACAAAACACTGGAATGTCTGACCTCTGGTCTGGTCCAGAAAGTTGGAAAAATGTGGTCCCTATTTTTAGGGTCAACTACTTCCTTCTATTACAGCCCATGGTCCCTAGTGTTGTTAGATCCCACTTAATTAATCAGCATATTCTTGAAATAAATATGATAAAAATAATTTTGTTAAATATATATATTTCAGATGCTCTGCAAAAGTCATGTATTAAAGAAATTCCCTTTGGAGAATAAAAAAGTACTATATTTTTAGAGGGCAGTTTGCATTAAAAGCCTTAAAATGGGCATGCCCCAAGGCCTAGTGATTATATTTCTGAGATATGATTCAAGTTTTAAAGGGCTATGGCAAAACTGAGCTACAACTGTATTTGTCATACAGCTCTGCTTATAAAAGTATATCATTCAAAATAACCCAAATGTCCAGCAGGGAGCAAGTAATTAAAATAGTTATGGTGCACCCATACAATGGGACACACTGCATCCAAAATACTAATAATCATCGCACTTATTGAGCACTTAGTCTGTGCAAAAGACCACCTTAAAAGTTTTACATGCACCATCTCATTTAATTCTCATCAAGCTATAGGTACCCTTATCGTTCCCATCCCACAGATGAGAGAATCAGTACCTAAAAGGGTGAGGTTACAAGTCAAGGTCACACAGCTAGTGGCTAGGACTCACACCCAGGCAGTCTGACTCCAGACACCAAGCTCTTCGCCATTATACTATATGGCCTCAAACAATACCATTAAAAGAGATATTGTAGAAGCAAGACCAGTCACATGGGACAATGCTGATGATGTAATGATAGGTAAAACAAGCCAGTTATTATATAGGACAAGCAAGCTGATCCCACGGATCACATGCACGGCAAGCAAAACAGAAGGGTTTGCAAAGATAACACTGTAGCATCTCGGTGTTGATTGCTGAGTGGATGGAATTACGTGTGTATTTTTTATGTTTTCTTAGGCTTGTGTTTTCTGATTTTTCCATAACAAACATGATAATTTTGTATTATTTAAAATTTAAAAAAATTAACATAAATGACAAAAATCACTCCCTTGCACTTATCCTCTGCATAAACCCAAGTGCCCATCTGTTGGCCTTGCTTTAAGTATAGAGACCACTGCTTGCATAGGATTCAGGACATGGCCTGAAGGCCGTTCACAGGCTCTGCTGGCTCTTCAAGGCTCAGCTTCCCCACCAGGCAGCCAAGGCTCTCTCGGGAGGAAGAGACAGCAGGGACTCTTCCCACCCTGCCCTTCAGCAGCCTGCTCATCCCATCCCCCTAGGATCCTCTCTGGCACTTGAGCCCCCAGGGAGCCGCTGAACTGACAGCACAGAGCTGTGAGAGCTGCCAGAGCCTGGCAGCTTCTGCCCTGGCTCCAGCTCTGGTCTGGAAGCCAAGTCCCAGGACCCCCGGAGTCTGAGACGCTCTGTCTTCTGTTGCCGGGTCTTTCAAGGAAATGCTTCACCAAGTGAAGGACACACAGGCCTGAAGGAAGCCAAATGGCCCAGGGACAGGAGCCCCAGGTCTGCAGCCACACTACCAGGGCCCCTCCTGGCCTCACCTGCTTCCTGGCTCTGTGATCTTAGGAAAGTCATTTCTTCTCTCTGTGTGGCTACTCAGTTGCTTCGGTCATGTCCAACTCTTTGTGACCCCACAGACCATAGCCCACCAGGCTCCTCTGTCCATGGGATTCTCCAGGCAAGAATACTGGAGTGGTTGTCATGCCCTGCTCCAGGGAATCTTTTCCACTCAGGGACTGAAACTTCATATCTTATATCTTCTGAATTGGCAGGTGGGTTCTTTACCACTAGCGCCACCTGGGAAGCCCTTCTCTCTGAGCCTGTTCCAATAATACCCATCAAGTAAAGAAATTAAAATACCAACTTGGAAAGAAACTTGTAAAAAAAAATGGAATTTTATGCGTGTATATATATATATATACACACACACACACACACAGGCACACATCAACACGACTGAAGTGACTTACAGCACAGCACACACACACGCATACATACATGTATACACACATATATACTGTAATAAGTATACATAATATATCATAGATATACATAAAATAATGATGCCAGTAGGTAACATTTTCTGGGCACTAACTGCTGGTCAGGTACTCACACACTTTCCAGCTCTGATCTTACGGAATTCTCACAGCTGCACTGTGACTCCTCCCACCCTGTAGATGATGAGAGTGGCTAAGAGTGGTTAAGTCACCACTGGTAAGTCATGGAGCTGGAATTTCTGTCATCATGCCTGGGTCCACAGCACACCATACCTCCTGGCACAATGCCCATAGCATGGACTTCATCCAGATGGCTATCACTGCCATGCCTCCCTGCCCAGCCACCACGTAAGTTTTGAGAATGACGTGACAGTGGGACCTGTGATGGCCTGTGGGACCACATACTTTTGGAAGCCTTCCTTTCAGAGTAACCAAGCGTCTCACACACGTTCTTTGAGCCAGCTCCAGGATCACAGGACACGGCTGCGCTGCTGTACATCCTTCCATTGACCACCCTCCAAACCTGGCCTGTGCTCTGGCCACGAGGGCTGCTGGCCCAATAAAGACAGCTCACGCCTTAGAGTCGGGCCTGCTGGCACTCACACCTGGCACCTGCCCCAAATCCCTTTCAGGTCTCCTCAGAAAATCTGGGCCTCGGGCCTGGGTCTCCCCGCGCGGCTCACGACAGCAGGCCAGAGGGAACCTTGTGAATCAGAAAAGCCGTGCTCTTAAGCAGCCTCTCTCCACCGTCAAGTGGCGCCAGCATTGGCTCTGTGTGCCTGCCAGACCCCGGGTGTGCAAGTGTGTGAAGGAGAGAATGTGTGACAGCGAGAGGGTAGCGGATGTGAGCTTTGGAGGAGCGAGTGCGCGCGTGGCTCCGAGTGTGCGCTGCTGCGATCACGGTCCGGGGCGGGCGGCGGGCGGGGAAGGTCTCCTCCCCCCGCCGCGTTGAGAAATCTCAGTGAGTCACCGAGTGGTTCTGCATATTAATGAGCTCACTCGCAGCGAGGGCAGGAGCGGATTTAAAAGAGGCCTGGGCGGGCGGAGGGAGGCTGTGGAGAGAGCCCAGAGCCGAGCGCACAGCACAACGCGCTGCCACAGCCCCGAAGCTCCCACCGACGGGCGCAGCGGGAGTGAGAAGAGCCGGGAGGCGCGCTTCGGGCAGAAAGAGCCGAGCACGGCATACGGACGCGCGGGCTCCCTCCCCGAAAACCTGCTCGCGCCGCGCCTCTCGGCCAGCATGAGGCTCCTGACCGCCGCGCTGCTCCTGCTGCTCCTGGCGCTGTGCGCCGCGCGCGTGGACGGTGAGTGCCTGGGAGGTCCCTGGGCGCCGGCCCGGCCCGTCCTGGGGAACCCCCAGGGCCAACTGCTAAGCGTCCCGGGATCCCGGTGGGTCTGGGCAGGCATCTAGGGTGGTCAGAGTTGCGACGGAGACCCTGCGCGCAACTGAGCGATACTCCGCGCGCGCTCTCTTTTCAGGGTCCAAATGCAAGTGCTCCCGCAAGGGACCCAAGATCCGCTACAGCGACGTGAAGAAGCTGGAAATGAAGCCAAAGTACCCGCACTGCGAGGAGAAGATGGTTATGTGAGTTCTCGCTCTTCGCCGCGAGCCTGTGCACGCTGCTCTTAAACCTGGTGCTGGGGCACAACTTGGGGCTGGGTCAGCCTAACAAACCTTTCTCTCAGCCTTTGTCAAGGCCTTGGCGAGCCTTTGCAATTGCCCAGCGAGTCCTTAGGACGCTGGCACGGCAGTCTGGAAGAGTTTGTAAAAAGGGTCACAGTGCTGTGCTCCGGAAACAGCCTCTCCCCTGAGTTCACCCTTGCTAGATTTCTGACGGATAGCCTAGGTGTGGCACAGCCCACCCTTCTAGGGCAATCAGGGTTGAATGGTTTCCCTGTGCCAACCAGATTGAAGTCACTCAAAATACACCCAGAACTATTAAACTTGAACCCAAACTGTGAGGCGTGCTGCCTTCCTGTTACTGGGGAGATTAAAACAAACACTGAAGTCCTAGGAACCTCCTTTCAGGGCCTTTTTCTGGATGGGGGACTATGGCCATCTGGTTTTTGGCTTCCAGCGATTCCTCAGTCTTCCAACACCAGCTGGACTTCTGCAGGTTCCTGTGGAAAGGGCTCTGCTGGGGTTAACATGCCATGAGGCTGGAGCGCTGCTTGGTGGGGATGCAGAGAATATTTTAAAAAGTGGGGCAGAGCAAGAGAACACTGAGTTTCCTTGCTCCTCTGCCTTCCCAATTAACCACTTGAGGCCAGCACCACTGTTTCCCCATCAATACGCTTGGCCAGGAAGGGAGCCCTTGGCAAACCCGCTACCAAATATCTGCCATGGACCATCGGCCCCTCGTCCCCTCCCCCAGAAACAGGACACACTTTATTCTCAGTCTGGGCAAGTGCCTTCCATTCACTGGCCCTGCTGGCCCAAAGGCTTCCACACAGCGTCTGCACGGCAGCTCCCACCCACCCCCGACCCCCTCCCACTGCCACCTGGGGACTGCACAGTGGGGCCGAAGTTAGGGGAGTTCAGAAAATACTAGGCCTGAGCTGAATCCCTCTGCCTTCTTTCCTGGGTACCTAAAGTGACTCCTGTCCCCGCCCCTTACCTCCAGAAAAACTACCGGAAAAGAGTAGGGGGCCGGAGGCCACACAGTTGAGGGAAGAGCTACAAGCCCCTAGGGGTTTTCAGCTCTCTCCGGCTGAAAATGACAGGGACATGGCAAGTTAACTCTGCATTCCTCTCAGTGCTGAAGGATGCCCCACACACCAAGCTGAGCTACTGAGTCCTCACAGCAGAAATGGAATAGGATATGAGATGTAGTGATATCTCCAAAGGACAGAACCTGCCATCAACAGGCTTGCTCTTTTTCGTGGCTACACTTTTCAGAATAGAAAGGAGACTGACAGCCAGGCAAGTGTGTGAGAAGGCTTTATGCAGCCTTGTAAAAACTTGCAGGGGTCTCAGGAGACCCCTGCACACAGTGACCCTCTTCTAAACCTCCACCTCACACCCAGGACCCAACCCCAGTCCCTGAAGAGCTAGAGGTCTTCTCCCTTCTTAAGCTCCTAGAGCTCTTCAGACTGCACGAGGGACCAGCGTTTTTGGCCAAAGCAGGTTTTTAGCCCCAAAGCTGAACTAAAGGAAGTTTTCCAGCTCATCCTGTGTCACCTAGACATCTCTGATGAGGCTCAGGGTACAGCCTGCTTTGCAAGTGGGAGTTCTTGCACTCAAAAGGATCCAGGAGAGTGAGGATTCTAGAGAGGGCAATCTGTTTCACATACCCCCTGAGCTCTTGCTGAAACCCTCAGTATCCCAGAGTGGCTAAAGACAGGGACACAGGGCCCAGAATTTCTGCATAATTGCTGGGGGCAGAAATCCTCATGTCTTCACCCCACAACTAAGTTTCCAAGTCCCCGTGTTATGACTGAGCATTTGAGCTACATGGGGTCCTCCCCTGCTGCCCCGATCTTCAGGATGTGGGATCCTCAGCCTGCACACTGACCTAATGAGGAGGGGGTTTCTATCTGGCTTGGCCACAGCCTTTTATTCCAAGTGCAAAGCCACATTGTAGGCAGAGAACAACACACAGGGTAAATTCCTGTGGAACAACCAGGTACTATGGGGGAGGGAACTGGACTCCACTCCACAGCAGTCCCCCATGCTTGAGATCTGGCATGAGGGACCAGGCAGTCCCAGGTCTCATAGAGAGGGCTGATGAAGGCAGAACCCAACCACCTGGCATTAGCACGAGGCCTGACCCTGCCCTGGGAGGCAGAGGCCATGGTGAGGGCCCTGGAAACTCAGAGCACAGGGAAGGGAAGAGAACAGGCTGCCCATAAATACTCCGTCCCCACTGAGGTATCACAATTCAATTTCCTTTCCCGGTCAACTGGCAGACCCAGAGTTCATGGCAACCCTGATCCTTTCTAGAACCTGGCCCAGGCACCCTGACACTTCAGTTAGAAACCCACGGGGTGCTAGCGGACCTCACTCCCTCGCTTCCCACTCCTTCCACGCTACCCTCCAACCATCTCTCTCTGCCCCGTCAGCCTGCACTCCAGCTCCCAGCCCACCAGCATGCCTCCCTCCCGAGTGCGACCTCCAAGGGAGTGGCATCCTCACCTCTTGCCTTCCCCTCTCCCATGTTCACTAGCCGGGCCCTCATTCTTAAACACCATCCTTCTCCCCCTACCCGAACTCCTGCCACCCTGGCCCAGTCCTGGCTGGGAAGGACCCGGCAATTCTGGGCAGCAGCCTCTCCTGCCCTCTCCCGCTCCCAGCCTGGACCTCACGAGGCCTCTCCTTGGCCATCCTGTCTTCCACGACAATCCCTAATAACAGTAACTGTTCATTGTGCTAGGCAATTTGCATAGATTATATCTTTAACCATCTCAATAACCCTAAGAGGTAGGTCCTATCATTTTACCCATCTTATGGATGAGCAAACTGGGTTCAAAGAGGTTCCCACAGATAGATCTGGAATGCAAACCCAGGCTCTACACTCTGTACAAAGCTACCTGCTTCTCTACCATGTGGCTAGATCTCCACTGGTGTTGAGACACTGGTGGATAGAGGCCTGAAGAGTGGTCTTATTTTCCTGCCCAAGGGTGAGATAACTGGGACTTCACACTCAGGGGTCAGAATGGACTTCAAGGCCAACAAGACCTCAGCTTCAAGGTCAACAAATGCCCAGCCCCAGCACAATCTGCAGAGGATCCAGGGAACTAGGGTTTAGAAGATCAGACAGAGACCATAGCACATTCAAGCCCAGCCATGGAGTACTTCAGATCCAAGGAATGGGGTCTTGGCACGTGTACCATGCTGGTATTAGCTCTTTCCAGCTCTCCATCCCAGGTTGGAGGAGCTGGAAGGGTCCCCTGACGTTTGTTCCCTAAGGGAGGCATGAGTGCTGTGAGGGGTGGGGAGGGACTCTCCCAGACTCTAGGGGCTCCAGGAGAAAAAGTGAGAGCCCATCACTCTGTACAAGGCTAGACCTGAATGTGGAGTCAGAGATTAAGGGGACAACCAGAAGCCTTTATGAAAGAACCAGGGAGTGCGCATATGGGTAGGGTTCTTTGAAAGGAGGGAGGAGGCCACAGTCTCTCAGTGCCCTGATTGGGAGGGGCTGTCATTCAGGCTTCTCAATCCTCTACCCCACCTTCCTCCATTTCAGCATCACCACCAAGAGCATGTCCAGGTACCGGGGTCAGGAGCACTGCCTGCACCCCAAGCTGCAGAGCACCAAGCGGTTCATCAAGTGGTACAACGCCTGGAATGAGAAGCGCAGGTATGGCCCACCGCCCCTCACCTTCCTTCCCACCATCCTACCAAAGCCGGATCCTCGACTCCGAGATCATCTAGCCCTTCTAAGGCATGAACGCCCACCACAGTCGTCACAGTAGGCAGGTACCCAGACGTTGCTTACATACTCCCAGGGACAAGGAACTCACCACTTAGTGCTACACTTACTGCTCTCTTGGACAGCTGTAAGCATCCAGAGTTCTTTAGTGAACTAAAGTTTGTCTCATTCTATTGTGATACGTGATAGTCTTAATTCCTCTCCTTATTTAAGTAACTTAAGTTTTCTGACCCCTAGTTTCCTCGTCAAACGGCTGGATGAGCACCTGGCGTGGATCTCTCGGTGATTTGTGTGGTTTGGTGAAACACAATTGCTTAAGGTTCATTAACTCTAAAACTGGCTACAACCACAAGATGATGAGGAAAACTCCTTGCCAACCACACCGTCTTCCCTCAAGGTGCCCCATGCCCCTCTGCTGCCCAGAAACCTGATAAACTCCTTCCGCAGCAGGTGCAGGGAGGGACCTTGGGCTTGACCCTTTAGAATCAGAGCCACTCTTACCCTAGGGGGCAGCAACGGCCAGATGACCAGAGCCCTGGACCAGATGTCTGCCCTCTCCGGGCTGTTTCCGCATTTTCAGAAAAGAGCTTTCAGAGTCAGATCTTCCTGGCTCTGATCTCCTCGGGTCCCATGTCTGGCCGCAAAGGGCAGACAAGTTCCTGGCTCTCCTGTGCTTCCTAAAAGCGAGCCTGCCCTGGAGCAGACCTGCCTCTCACATGCTCAGAGCCTGTTTACACTGTGTTCACAGAGCATGATTAGGGAAGCGTACACACACACACAGGTGAGTTCCTCAGGAGCTGGTGTCTGCACCTCATCCCACAGGGGAGCTCACTGAGGGTGGGGAGTGACTCGCCTGGGGGCACAAGTCAGGAAGCCAGGTCTCCCAGTGTCACCTTCCCCTCCTACAGCAGTGCCAGCCCCACCCTCCCGCCCCACTTCCAGCTACCAGCAGGCCCTTCCCGCCTAAGCTCTGCCCATGACCAGCTTGCCCATAGCTGACGCTTGGGCCCATCCCCAGTACCTGGGCCTTTTGTGTTGCTCCAAAACTGCCTCGTCTGCAGTTGCTTGAAATAGAAAGTGATGAGAGCGAGAGATTATTTTCTGTAAAATCTGATGAGAATGAAGCCCTCTTTCTGGTCAGGGCAGGCAGCTCACATGACGCACGCAGGACATGTCCTGTCCAGTCCCGTCCAGTCACCCTCCGAGCCCTGCATCATCGAAAGTAGAACAAGGCTACTGCAGGGCCAGTTCGCAGAAGCGCTGGCAAGTCTTTGTCAGGTTGCTGGGAGATTCAGGCTTTTGTGCACTTTGTCCCCTACCCCTCCACCTGGAGCCACAGCTTTGAGGAAAAGGGAGCAGGTCTGGCCCATGCAGCCCTGCTCTTTTTGTTCCTGCCGATCCCATGGATGAGAGCATAAGGGCACCTCTGCTCCCAGACCTCCCATCACTTTCTTACAAAATGAGTTCATCCCTCCTTCCTAGCTTCCCATGGGGCACTAATGGTAAAGAACCTGCCCGCCAGTGCAGGAGACACAAGAGACATGGGTACAATCCCTGGGTTGGGAAGATCCCCTGGAAGAGAGCATGGCAACCCACTCCAGTATTCTTGCCTGGAGAATCCCATGGACAGAGGAGCCTGGTGGGCTACAGTCCATGAGGTCACAGAGTCGGACACAGCTGAAGCAACAGCACCACACGCCCTGCTTCCTAGAATGTTGAGGGGTCCTGGAAAAGGATGTGGGCACTTCCTTGTCCTCCTCGCCTCCCCTTCCTCTATAAAGGCTGAAAATGTCTCCTTGGAGACAAAGGAACTTTTTTTTTTCTTGGCCAGACTGCACTGCATGTGCAATCTTAGTTCCCCCATCAGGGGTCATTCCTGCATCCCTTGCATTGGAATGCAGAAGCACTGGACTGCCAGGGAAGTCCAACAAAGGAACTATCTTGAAGTCATCTTTGCAGAGAGAGAGAGAGAGAATGCTGAACCTTGAAGAGATGCAGGGGAAGGCAGCGGCCAGCCCACGCTATGGGCAAGACTAGAGAGCTCCCAGCAGCTCAGAGCCCAGAGCCTTCACTGCCACCAGAAGCAGAAGCATCAGGCATTTGATTTCAGTGCATAATTACTCAGAAATCAGAACCAAGGCAGAGGGAGCAATGGACTCTCTGAACATGACATGTGGCCCCACAGGCAGGCAGCCACGAGGCAGGAGGGAAGGAATTTAAGGACCTAAACAGAGCTGGCCGGGGAGGTGAGGGGGAAAGGCAGCTTGGGAGTGCTCGCAGGCCTGATAACTGCTAGAGGAACTGACCAGGGGCCCCTGGCCTCAGTGGCAGCTGCAGCCCCGCCAGCCATCCTGGGGTCTGAGGCACCGCCTTCTAGAACTGGGATTTTTTTTTTTCTTCTGGAGGACAAGTATTATTGGACAAAACACAAAGATACAAGCCTAAATGGAGGGAGGGGGTGCCCCTGTCCCCTCCCCTCCGCATCCACCCTGGAGACAGAAGTCATTCCCCCCACTGACATTCAGTGTGCATGGGGCTGACTTTAAGTCTCCTGTGCCTGGTCTCCTCATGCACCAGGAAGGTCTGCTTTCTAAAGCATTGAGGATGGAAAGAACCTGCAGAGGTGGGGCTGTTTAGGAAGGTCAAAGCCGGGTTCAGGGGAGCTTTCGTGGCCATGTGACGGCCTCCTCTGTGATGTCCCTGCTTCTCCCCGGCTCCCGCAGTCCTGGGAGAGGCACTCCCCAGGCTAGGTGCCGAGCAGCTCAGACACCAGCCTCATGTCCTGAGCCACTGACACGGGTGTTTTCTCTTCCCAGAGTCTACGAAGAATAGGGTGAAAAATCCCTGACGGGAAAACTTCACACCAGTTGGGAAACAAGCAAAGGACTTTGCAGATTCAAAAAACAAACCCTTTCTTTCTCACAGGCATAAGACACAAATTAAATATTGTTACAAAGCACTTTTTACCGAGGGTCAGTTTTTACATTTTATAGCTGTGTGCAAAAGGCTTCCAGATGTGAGATCCTTCTCTCGCGCTCCAGATTTCATCACAAGCCGCTTTTTACTGAAAAGTGGGGAAACTCATGCCTTTCCTTTGTATAAAAAAAAAATGCTTTTTTTTTGTATTTGTCCAGACATCACTGTACATCTGAGCTTTATAAGCACCTGGGAGGAACAGGGAACTTGGTTGAGACATTTCATAACAGCATCGCTCCCTTCCTAGTGCAGGAAGCTTCCGCTCAGAAGTCCTGGCGCCTCGGCACAGGGGCCACAAGCTCTCATGGGCTCATTGCCGGTCACAGCCTTGGGGGGACTCGGCAGTGGCCCCAGTCACAGGCAAGCCAGAGCAGATTTCTCTGCATCTGCTCTTTGACGAACTCAAGTTCGGCTGTCAGAGAAATATGCTTCATCCCTGTGGTTAATTTTTATACATCCTTGGAAACATTTCCAAGATCCTCGGATGGTGAAGCAGATAGATGGCCCTTAAGGAAGGGGTTGGGTCTTTTCTCTAACATGAGCATTTGTGAAAAATTCACCACTTCAATCTTTAATACTTTGAAAGCCCCTGAAGTTACTGACACTGTCAGTGAAAATCCTAGGAGAAAACTTAAATCTATACAAATACATGCACAATGTACAACTACAGACACACATGCTGTTGGCAAGCGAGGGCCTTCAAAGTCTGTTCCTTTCCCTCCCGACGATGGGATATGCAGTGCTAAAGCACTCTCTCGGTGATTCCCGACGTAACCCTTCAGTGTTAAACAGTGCAGGCTCCTTCTAGTGCAGTCCTCTTTAAGGTGGCCACATGCCCTTCCCTTGGTGAATATACTCTTAGGAAGGCCTTTCATCATATGCCACATTGCTCTATGGTGTCATACGCCATGTAAATGTCAGGAACCATTAGCATTGCATGCAGGTTGGATATTCTTTCTAAGACAAAAAGAAAAGTAATAAAATATATTTGAAATGTACCAAAATTCTAGAGTACTGACTTTTTTTTTCTATTTAATTAAGGCAGGATGACACTCAAATGTTTACTACATCCTGAATAAACAGGGACAAAGGTACTGAGAAGGAAAACTGGTGTTTCCCAGATACCAGTCAGCACTGGCACTGCCATGGAATGTCCTGAAGACAGAAACGCAGGTCTCAAGGCTGTTGATTCCTCCCTGCCTGAGTCCCACACCTAGGCCAGGTTCATCAGAACAGAACTGTAGGGTCAATTTAATGTTCCCACTTAGGGAAGGGAACAGAAAGGGGACCAGTTAGAAGCCCTGTGGCCCAGGGCCCCAGGATTCTAGTGGGACTCAGGCAAAGGCAAGAAGTGCCCACCAGGAGGTTCCAGGGCCCCAGGACCAGGCTGTGAGGGAGCCACAGCCAGTGCGATGCTGGGGGTGCCTCTCTGCTCCAGCAGGATGGAGATGACGTGTGCACACACCTCATGGTGCTTCTGGAAACTCAAGGAGGCAATCCACGGGAAGCGCTCAGGATGCTGGGGCACGGTGAACATTCACTCGGTAAATGCAAGCTCCTTTATCATCCACAAGGCCAGGCCACTTTGTGTTCTGCACAAACTGTCCACAGCCCCGCATCTCACATATCCCAGTCAGCAAGGCCCTGAAACAAGCCCCTCTGTGCCCACTTGGACCCCCACTCTCCACAGGACTGCCCAAGGGAACACGCCTGGCTCTGCAGTTTCTGTCTGCCTCACCAGGAGCCGGGCACCCATGTCTCTCCACCTCTGAGGATGGCTTCCCGGCTCTGCCAGGATGCACAGCAAGGACCCTGCCCGAGCACCTCCTTAGCAGGGCGCTTCTGCCTCCCTTCTGTCATCTCCTGGCACTACCAAGTCCCGCCAAGTGTGAGCCTGACAAAACTAAGGCCCAGAGAAGTTACAGAAGCTGCCCAGGGTCACCCCTCACACCACTGCAATGGCTGGCAGTCTCTTTGCTGAGAGAAGCGGGACAGAGTGGGCCAAGGCCACGCTGGGCAGGGGGACCATGAATGCCTGCTTTGGTCCTGCTTTCCCTCTAATGGGGAAAGAAGGGAGACTAGACAGGGAAGCCAGGGCACCAACAGGCAGAACAGAGGAGCCACAGTGTGAGGGCGGGGAAGAGCAGAGGCCGGGGCCCTCTCCCCCAGGAGCCCTGAGACCTGCTTGACGCCAGATCAGCACACCGTGCTGGGGTGGGGCCTCGCCAGGACAGGGCCCCCATAAGAAACGTGACTGCAGGATCCTCCCTGGCCTCCCTCAAATCCCACCCTTCCCAAGCCCAGCACTGCCAATGCAAAGGCCTCTCCACCCGACGGCATGACGGCCGGGGGTGTAGGATTCATGGTGCCGATCCCTGAGTTGCAAATTTTGCCCTCCACTCACTCTAGACACGCTACACTCATCTCCCCACCTGAGTTCAGGGTTCTACTTTATCCCAGCATCTCCTCCTCCAGCCCTGCTGGCCCATGAGTCCTGTCCCTTCTCTGACCTCACAAGTCACTGACTGGCTTCTTAGTAACAATGTCCCCCAACAGCAGGTCAAGCACTAGCCCAGGCACTGGCCCTGCTGCTCATTCTCCACCTTCCCAGCAGTACTGTGTCGAAGGTATACAGACAGGGGACACAATTTGCATGAGAAACACAGATAGTAAGAGTGAGGAGAGTAGACCTCAAGTCCCAGGGTATCAACATAAGGAGCGGGGGTCTTATGGGCAAACATCTCATCCCCTGCAGGGACTGTGTGCCCCTGCAGAACAGAGGCTGGGGATGCTTCGTGGATGACCTGGACCCTGTCCTCTAACAGACAGGTACCAGCTGGACCACTAAGAACGGGCTCTCATGTCCAAACTTTGCCAAACATCAACAGGGCCCCACAGTGCCAGGATCTGTGCTTGGCTCCAGGGAAAACACCCTTTTTCCCGCTTACAGAACTGCTTCTCATTGTTTCTCTTCTCTGAGCTTCTCAGCAGCCTTATGAGCATCCATCCACCCACTGCATTCCAGAAAGGAGGGTAACTCTAGTGTGGCGAAGCAAAGCCAGGCTGCCTTCTAAGCGGCTCTCCTGGGCCTCCCTGGGGAGGTGTGAACACACTCCTCTGCCCACAGGCAGACCAGGTCCCATGCAGGCCCCACCTCCAGAGCCACACTGCTTCCTCACACATGGGCATACTTCGGGATCCAAACACCAGGTCCTGGACTCCTCACTCTTCCCACAGGCAGGTCCTGAGGGTACACAGTGCTGCCTAGACCTGACACCAGGATGACCGAACACCTGTCTAGATGGCCCACTTGGGTCCTGAGTTACTATAGGACTTTTCCTACAATTTAATGCCTTTATTTGAACTTGAACAGCTAAAATGATATAGTCTTATACGCCAGGGACTATGTCTTACACCTCTTTGTAAAAATCTCCCAGAACCTATGATAGTTCTTAGGACGTACTCAAACACCAGGAATTAATCTTCGTTTTAGGGAGCCCCCTGAGAATGTGCATTCTGCACTCACTCACTGAGACACCACTGCAAGCAAAGCCCTGTGCTGAGCACTGAGAGAAGCCAAGGCCTGGTGAGGTGCTGTCCATCACCCTCAAGGGCAGAGTGCCTCATTCATGAGCCAGCCACTGCTCCATCACGAGGTATTTGCTATGTGTCACCAACTGCTGGATGCTAGGGACAACCCCTCTAGAAACAACAGGTCTACAGTGGAAACAAAGAAGCTGCTGAAATTTCCTGTCAGTCTAACACTAAGCCAGATGGCTGAACAGCAGGCTCTGGGGACACCCCAAAGAGGTGTCCCACCCAGTCTCAGAGAGGGGGGCCCCCTCCAACCAAGGCCAACGATCTGGAGCGGGCTCCTGGCAAATAGTAAGTTGTTCTCAGGCAACGGCAGGAAGTCCTGATTGCATCCTGTCCCTGGCGTGGCCCATGACTCCTGTGTCCATGTGCGATGAGACAGGCTCTGGGGCCAGAAGTGGAGATGTGAGGGAATTCCCAGGGGCCTCAGGAACACCAGCCGTGCCCAGCTGAACATCCAGGGAAAGCAGGCACAGCTCCAGCCTCCGCTTCCAGCTCATCTGTCTCCCTTCTGCTCCTTATTCTTCACCTCCTATCTGGTCTGCCAGGGAACCATGGCTGGGACCTCCCTAGCCTCCCTGGCAAGGAAGCCCACCACAGCTTTTCTGCTCACTCTCCCACAAGAAGAAGACACTATACTGCTTTTAGAGCCCTCCCCTGTGCTCCCTGTTTTTGAAAAGTTTAATAGATAATCTTGGAAGTCTTTCAGTTCAGTTCAGTTCAGTCGCTCAGTCATGTCCAACTCTTTGCGACCTCACAAGTCGCAGCACTCCAGGCCTCCCCATCCATTACCAACTCTCAGAGTTTACCCAAATTCATGTCCATCGAGTCAGTGATGCCATCCAGCCATCGCATCCTCTGTCGTCCCCTTCTCCTCCTGACCCCAATCCCTCCCAGCATCAGAGCCTTTTCCAGTGAGTCAACTCTTCGCATGAGGTGACCAAAGTATTGCAGTTTCAGCTTCAGCATCAGTCCTTCCAATGAACACCCATGACTGGTCTCCTTTAGGATGGATTGGCTGGATCTCCTTGCACTCCAAGGGACTCTCAAGAGTCTTCTCCAACACCACAGTTCAAAAGCATCAATTCCTCAGCACTCAGCCTTCTTCACAGTCCAACTCTCACATCCATACATGAACACTAGAAAAACCATAGCCTTGACTAGACAGACCTTTGTTGGCAAAGTAATGTCTCTGCTTTTTAATATGCTGTCTAGGTTGGTCATAACTTTCTTTCCAAGGAGTAAGTGTCTCTTAATTTCATGGCTGCAGTCACCATCTGCAGTAATTTTGGAGCCCAAAAAAATAGTCTGACACTGTTTCCACTGTTTCCTCATCTATTTCCCATAAAGTGGTGGGACCAGATGCTGTGATCTCAGTTTTCTGAATGTTGAGCTTCAAGCCAACTTTTTCACTCTCCTCTTTCACTTTCATCAAGAGGCTTTTTAGTTCCTCTTCACTTTCTATCATAAGGGTGGGGTCATCTGCATATCTGAGGTTATTGATATTTCTCCCTGCAATCTTGATTCCAGCTTGTGCTTAAGGAAGCAATAAAACCTAAAGCAATTTTTTCACTCTTAAGGGACTTCCCCGCTGGTCCCAGTGGCTAAGACTACACACAATGGAGGGGAGCTGGGTTCCATCTCTGGTCAGGGAACTAGATCCCACATGCTGCAGCTAAGACCTGGTACAGCCAAATAAATAAATAAAAACAAATATTGATAATAATGTGTTAAGGTAACATCTCCTAGCTTCCTCCACACCAGGCCATGACAATTCATGCCACCAGAGGACAGCATAGAGCCAGTGAGCCTCAGCCAGGGGCTCAAGTTCCCTGGGGGCTGTGAGACAGTGACAATAGAACTGGGATTGTTGTTGTTGGTTAGTCTCTAAGTCGAGTTCGACTCTTTGAGACCCCATGGACTGGAGCCCATCAGGCTCGTCTGTCCATGCGATTCTCCAGGCAAGAATACTGGAGTGGGTTGCCATTTCCTTCTCCAGGGGATCTTCCCAACCCAGGGATCAAACCCGTGTCTCCTGCGTTGTCAGACAGATTCTTTACCACTGCGCCACCTGGGAAGCCTGGGATAGTCCTTACTTACTCTGAGCCAGACCCTGCGCCAAGACCCTTGCAATCTTATCCCATGGAATCCTGGTAACCACCGCAGCAGGGGGGGAGGGGGAGTCGGTCCTTCAGCTCAACTTTACAGATGAGGAAACTGAGGCTTAGCAAGGTGAATACAGATTGCCCATATTCACAAAGCTAGTAGACAGTAGACGGAGAATTTAAACCCTTGTGTCGGGCTCCAGAATAGGCTTCTGCCCCAAGAGGACACGCTGTCTTAGAGCTCCTGCCAACCTCAGCCCATGAGACCATACTGTGCCCTCACGCAGGCCTCACCTACTGTTTGCTAAGTAGAGATTAATCGTCCACTGAACTTGGGCCACGTGGCCAAGGAGCACAGCCCCATGTGCTTTCGGTGTCCCTCATTCTGTCTTTCAGAAACAGAATACTACAGCCACATGCTCCCCTACGGCTTCTCCCACTCCTCCGATAAAGCAAAGTAAGCCCCACAGCTGTGGAATCTCCCACTCCTTCGATAAAGCAAAGTAAGCCCCACAGCTCTGTCCCACCTCTGATAGACATAAATTCAGTCTAAGTAGAAGCAGTCACATTTTTCCCACCATCACCAGATGGCACAGCGGTAAAGAATCCACCTGCCAATGCAGGAGACACAGGAGACTCTGGTTCTATCCCTGGGTGAGAAATATCCCCTGGAGGAGGAAATGACAATCCACTCCCATATTCTTGCCAGGGAAATTCCATGGACAGAGGAGTCACAAAGAGTCCACGGGGTCGCAACGAGTCAGACACGACAGAAGATGTACCAAATACGTGGAATAAGGAAAATGACTACGACATCAAGCTCAACTCAGTGTTTTGGTCAGAAACAAGCTGAAACCATCAAGACATTGACTTAAAAAATTAATTCAGAGCTGGATTTAAAATAATCAGCCTGTTTCACAAAGAAGAGAGCTGATATTCTGGGCACAGTAGTAGGATGTCTAATTAGATGCAGATGAGACACTCATCTAATATTCAAGGATATTCCCCCAGGAGCAAAAGGGAAGGTGAAGCAACAGTCTCTTGCTTTCAACCCACTGTGTCTTTGAAAGCAGCCCTCACACGGAATCATTTCTGCATTACAAACGCTTTTGTCTACTGGCCCCTGAAAAGACAGATAGGAGTTAAGTATTTGCATTAGTAAAGCCAAAACATATTATAAACCATGAAAATCATGACAGAAAGAACATCCCTCAATTCCTTTACAGCTGCTAAGATGCCAACCTGGCTGATTCCTATACTCTGCAGGGCAATAAAGGTTAATAAAAATAATAATCTAAGAGCATGGAAGGGAACCCTCTTCATAATTATGCTGGGACGACTGTCCTAGACCCACGTTATCTCAGGAAACCAGGACATAGGGTCATCCTACCTAGGAGTGTCCACACCAAGATTTAACCATGCTCAAGACCACTTGCCAATATTTGTGTGCTTTCTCAACAAACTCTATGTTAGTTAGTCCATTCTACAGATGAAGAGTTTCAGGCAAAGAGAAAGTGAGTAACTTGGCCAAAGTCACAGAGTGGCCAAGTAAATTACGCTTAGATGCTCAGTCATGTCCGACTCTTTGCGATCCCATGGACTATAGCCCACCAGGTTCCTCTGTCTGTGGGGACTCTCCAGGCAAGAATACTGGAGTGGGTTGCCATGCCCTCTTCCAGGGGATCTTCCTGACCCAGGGATCAAACCCAAGTCTTCCGCATTGGAAGTGGATTCTTTACCATCTTAGCCACCAGGGAAGCCTGAAGATGGCGGTACTGGAGATTGAACCCAGGGTCTCATGCATGCTAAGCATGTGCCCTACCACTGAGCTATACCCCCAGGTCTAGGCAAGTGGTCTTGAGCATGGTTAAANAGTCTTCCGCATTGGAAGTGGATTCTTTACCATCTTAGCCACCAGGGAAGCCTGAAGATGGCGGTACTGGAGATTGAACCCAGGGTCTCATGCATGCTAAGCATGTGCCCTACCACTGAGCTATACCCCCAGGTCTAGGCAAGTGGTCTTGAGCATGGTTAAATTTTGGTTTGGACACTCCTAGGTAGGATGACCCTATGTCCTGGTTTCCTGAGATAATCCAGGTCTAGGGCAGTCGTCCCAGTATAATTATGAAGAGGGTTCCCTTCATACTCTTAAAAGAGTATATGATCAGCCCACTTTCAGGGCCTAGTGGGAGAGTACATAGGGTGTGGGATTGTGCAATGTCTAAGAAATTATTTCTTTCCTTGCACAACCTGAGTGAGTATGGGCCTTTGGGAAGTAATGGTGATCCTTAAACCCCACACAGCACTTTAGAGAATCTTCCTGGGCCATCTTCTGCTTTCTTGTTCCACCCTGGCCTCCCTCTTTTGCCAGACAAAGACTGGAGTGGATTCCCCCAGGTTGTTTACTGGGGGAGTCCCATCTGTTGAATAAAGACCCAAATAAAAATCCTTGTTCCTCTCTCTGTGTGTCTGTCTACATGGTATTCCCCAGACAATGAGGGTATCAGATTCTGGTTTCAGGAGAACAAAAGTCAGATAAGCAGCTGTATTTCCCAGAGGACTGAGGAATATCTTTCCTTGACAATTAGGTTGGCATGTCCTGTAAGGGAGGGATTAGCTACTTCAGAGAAGTAGTAACGAGATATGGGCCTTTGACATCTTATTCCCTCAGTGAGCCTGGGGAGGGCTGATGCGTATTTGGAAGCTTGGGGAAAACCGTGGAGTCCCAAAGGTGCAACTCCTTTCCCTCAAGGCAGTCCCAAACAACACATGACCCCTTTGAATATTAGCTGTGGGCAAGTCTGAAGTATTTTCCTACCATTAGGCTATTGACTCACTCCCTTCCCTAAACCTGGGAGGAGCTGGGGTGGAAGAGAATCCCAAGACACAGGCCATGCTGGAGCCTCAGGCTCACCGAGCCACCTGGAGCCTAGGCAGCTCTGGGGTGGAGGGCAAAAAGGAAGGGTCACCCAGCCACTTTAGGTTTACTGACTGTTGTCCTCTCCATGTTCAGTCCTTTAGCTGGCTTCCTGTTCTGAGGTTTCAGGATATGACCTCCTGCCACTCTATCTGAGCTTACTCACCTCAGATGCTAAGGGATTTTCTGCACTTCCCTCCAAAGGTACTGAAAGTGTGCCTCATCCGATAGACACACAGAAGACACCCAGGCCCCAGCCCAATGTCTATCCCCCATGTCGGCAGAGCTGAGAATGCAGGCTTCTCTCCTGAAACCATGAGCAACCTCTCCTGCAACCATGAGCAAGTTACTTTATTTCTCCCAATCCCTCAATTTCTCCCAGTCTCAACTTTACAGAGTTACCGTGATCACTGAATGAGATGAATGTCTCAGCACAGAAAGTAAGCAGTTGCTACATGGTAGTTACTTATTATTATCATCCTGGCTTTAAAATATCCAAGGGAAAACTGTAGTTTTCTACCCTATGTGGACCTACTTGGATTAACATCACATCTATTAGACATAAAAAGGCCAAACTTGGGGCACATACATATTTAGGGAACCTGAACATTCTGAGAATTTGATCAAATTTCCATACCTCAGTTTCATCACTTGTAAAACAGAAATAATAGTAGTGCTTAATCTCAAAGTTATTTTTAATACTAGATGAGATTATTCAAATAGAATATGTAAAATTTCATGTGACACATACCAAGCAAATAAATAACTAATAAAAATAAAAATAAAAACTAATAAAAAAAAAAACTAATAAAAATTTCATGTTACAAGAACATATTTAACAATCCAAAGACTCTTAAATTCCAGAAGGAAAACACCTTAGAATCTAGTCCTACCTGGTATCCAAATTTCTTTGAACTTGTGAATTTTCTAACTGCTTTTGGACATGGGGTCTTCCCTGGTAGCTCAGTGGCAAAGAATCTGTTTGCAATGCAGGAAACCCAGGTTCAATCACTGGGTTGGGAAGATCCCCTAGAGAAGGGAATGCCAGCCCACTCCAGTATTCTTGCCTGGAGAATTCCATGGACAGAGGAGCCTGGCAGGCTACAGTCCACGGGTCACAAAGTCAGACATGACCGAGCAACTTATCACTTTGGACATTGGGTGGCCTTGAAAAGTTGATGAATATTCTATTTCTTTTTGCCTCAAAGAAATGCAAAACCTTGCAAACAACTTCAGAAGATTCTTGTATTCCTCTGAAGTTATCCTTATGGTGTCTTGGACCCTGTATAAATCCTGCCTTAGGTCATCCCAGATAGGGCCTCCAGAGGCTGCTTGAATGTTTTTAGTAACAAGAGCCTCACAACTCATAAAGCAGCTAACTCTATGTTGGAAAAGTCCTAGTCAGCTAAAAAATTTTAAAGTTCATCCCTAAATCAGAAACCTAAATGAGGCTTCCTAAGGTCCGCCTATGGAGCAACACCAAGGAAGCACAATACCTTTTTCAGGTGCCAACGCTTGCCGTTTTGGGAAGGCAGTGACATATGTGACCCTCTCCAGGCTAATGCTGCCTGTCCACTCAGTCATTTCAGGCGATGTCTTCTGGGCCCTTAGCCATCCAGGACACCCCCACTCCCCAAACCACCTCCTACACAGAGGTGGCTCATTTCCTTTGTCAGGACATCAGATTTCTATTAAGCCCTGTTAACTGTGCTAGTGACCCCATCACATCCATTAAGCGGACATTTAAATGGTCTCCAAGGCCTCTTCATACAAGAGCAGAGTGTCAGGCCACACAGACCCGCATTCCATCCTTGGGTTTGGGCAACTGATCTTTTGAACCCAAGCCCACCAGTCTACATCTGTCCCAATTGATTATTAAGTCTTACCAATTTCTTCCCTAGCACTCCAAACCTTCAAGCAGAGTCTGGCTCACATTCTATCACCCAGTATGTTCATTCTGCCTCTTGGCTTTGACATATACAAGATAAGAAAATCAATGAGACCTGCATATCTTTCTGTCTGATGCTTGGGACAAGGTGCCTTACACACGTTCTCACTCACTCTTCACACTAACTCTAGGAAATAGGCATTGACGTCTATAGTATCATCCTTACTTTACAAACAAGAAAAGTCTGATAGAGACTCCATCACCTGCCTAACATCATCCACTTACCAACTAGCCAACCCAGGCCTGGCTGACCACATTATTGCACTACACCCTCAGCACGTCCACACTGAATGGTGTTTTTCTACATATGTCCATCTACCCAATGGGGCTGCGGGGTCTCTGACAATAGTGAATAGGTTTTGTCTCTGAATCCCCAGCCCCCAGCAAGCGCCTGGCACAGAGCAGGTGCTGTATGACTAGTGGGGGAGGGAAAGCAAGGGAAGGGGTCACTGCGGTCACTGGGGGTAGTGTGTGCGAAAACACTTCTTAGAGTGGAGCCCTGAAGTTCAGGTCCTTCTTTTAGAGCCTCTATTCTACCCTGTGGGCCACCAGGTTATAAGGTCTGTCCATACAACCAGAAAGTTCTGAGTCCTTAGCCCACAGGACCACGCTGGCCCTAAGACTGTAACATTCACTCACCCAAGTTATGGGGAAGCAGATGGGAAGCGGCGGCCCTGTGCCCTCCCATACCCTCGTCCACCCCTGTGCCCGACAGCGGGCACCTGCAGCACGCCCCCCACTCTCCATCGCACAGCTGGCCTCTTCAAGGCAGCAGGCTGCGCCCTGGGAGGGAGAAGGTTCAGGAAGCCTCTGGTTTGAGATCTCTCACTACTCTTTAGAGGACAGCCAAATTCCTGACCGACGCAGACGTTTTCATAAAACACATTCTTAAGCGAACTCACAGAATTTTGTACTGAGGAGTCTGGCTAAAGAGGAGAAGCTTAACAGAAAATAACCAACCACCACCACTGGAGCCAGACTACCATCTAGGTTTTGAGCCCGTTCCATCCATAGGTCCATCCGCATTGTACTACTTTTCCATGCTCCCGCATGGTATATAACCCCCACTAGGCTTGTTCCTTTTCTTACAAACCCCATCAAGCAGGAGTTCCACGGAACATATCTCTGCGGGTTCAGCTCAGTCATTCAGCCGTGTCCGACTCTTTGTGACCCCATGGACTGCAGCACTGTCAGGCTTCCCTGTCCATCACCAGCTCCCAGAGCTTGCACCAACTCTCTGCGGGTTAAGAGATCTAAAGACCCAGGGAAGGCGGTCTGGGCCCAGCTGCCGCCTGAAGGCGAAAGACCGAAAATGCCATCTGGTGGTTACTTCACAACTTGCATGCTGTTTACCTTAGCGCTTCCTCAGTAACAGTATCCCAGTCTTGAAGCCCCTTCTCGAACCTGTAAAGCCTGAGAGGTTGCATATTATGATACCCACCCTCACCTAAACGGGTAAATTGATGAGAAGTCAATGAAGAAATATTTACTTTTAAAAGTGCATCCACTTTGGGCTTCCCAGATGACTCAGTGGTAAAGAATCCACCTGCCTATGCAGGAGGACTCAGGTTTGATCTCTGGGTCAGGAAGATTCCCTGGAGGAGGGAACAGCAACCCACTTCAGTATGCTTTCTGGGATAATCGCACAGACAGAGGAGCCTGGTGAGCTACAGTCCCTGGGGTCTCAGAGAGTCCACAGGACTAAGCACTAATACATAGGCGTGCCCTCACCTCACCCCAATCAGGGACTTTACAAGATTTGCTGGGTGGAAGATGGAGAAAGGTTTCTCTTTGATGACAAGTCAAAGGGTGTGAGTTCTCAGGACTAGAGCTCATCTCTGGGATCCTCTGAAGAAAATCTGTCCAGAAGCACAGCCAACACACAGAAGGATTTAAAGCAGAGAAATGGAAGGACAAAACCATGGCCGCATGGGTTAGCCCCTGGATCCAACTTTGCCTAAAGTACCAGCCTTTCCTTCTTAATTACAAGAGCCAGCTTATTCTGGTTTTGCTTAATCTAGAGTCAAATCTCTGTCACGTTTATGAAAGGACATAACACACTAATAAAGGCAGAAAGGGGAAAAAACCCCCAAGGTCTAGTTGCACAAAATAGATAATGGCTACATTAATTTTTATAAGCAATAAGTATTTTAAAAACAAACTATGCATAATAGCTCTACTGAATAAAAAACTGAAATAATTACATATCATAAAAATTTTAGCTATTCGAGGTTTTTGTATTTCCATACCAAAAAAAAATGGAACTGGAGGAATCAACCTGCCTGACTTCAGGCTCTACTACAAAGCCACAGTCATCAAAACAGTTTGATACTGGTACAAAGACAGAAATATAGATCAATGGAACAAAATAGAAAGCCCAGAGATAAATCCACTTACCTATGGACACCTTATCTTTGACNGGGTTCAAGATTGGGAACTCATGTACACCTGAGATGAAAAAAAATTAAAATTAAAATTAAAAAAAAAATTTTTAAGCCTTGGATTTTCAACCTAGCAAAAATGAGAAGTTAAACGGAAGAAAGACATCCATCAAAAATATCAAAAAGAATTACTTAAGATAATATACATTTTCTGAGTATTTTGTATTGTTAAATTTCTCTTTGTAGCCTATGTGGCCAAATGGAAACATCCTCTGGAAATGCTGAATAAGCCCTATAAACCAACAATCTCATTCTTAGGATTCTGTCTTAAGAGAAGAATTCCATTCAAGGAAATCAGTACTTGCATGGAGATGTTCACTGCAACTTTATTTACTATAGGTGAAAATAAAGAACTAAAAATGAAAGCAAACTCAAAAGGTTAGGATACAATTGAGAACGCTATGGTACACTGATTTCACTAAACACGTGTAGATAGGCAAGCTATTCATATGCTGACTACAGAAACATTTACTCAGACATTCGTTGAAGACCAACAATAATTTATTCAATTCTTATTATGGCCTATGCATTAGACATGTTTGTTTGTCACTTATTGTTAAGTTGTGTCTAACTCTTTGCAAACCCATGGACTGTAATCTGCCGGGCTCCTCTGTCCATGGGATTCCCCAGGCAAGAATATTGGAGTGGGTTGCCAGTATTCTCTGGGGGATCTTCCCGATCCAGGGATCAAACTCAAGTCTTCTGCTCAGCAGGCAGATTCTTTACCACTGCACCACCTGGGAAGCCCTATACATACTTCATATAATTTAATCCTAAAACAATTTAAACTGTTAGGAACTGTTTTGCAAACTCTTTTAAAGGTGAGCAATCTAAGACTTGGTTTCCCCTGAGACTCTGTGGTAAAGAATCTCCCTGCCAATGCAGGAGACTTGAGTTCAGTCCCTGGGTCGGAAGATCCTCTGGAGAAGGAAATGGCAACCCACTCCAATATTCTTGCCTGGAAATCCCATGGACAGAGGGACCTGACGGGCTACAAACCAGGGATTGCAAAGAGTCAGATGTGACCAAACGTATACACATTCCAGTCAGGGACATGGGCCCTTATCCCTGTGGGTAGCAGGAAGACAAACAGGAGACATCATGGACACCTATTCAGTCAAAGCAAAAGATATAGAGCTGGGAATGGTCTGGGGGGTTTTGAAAGTCAGACAGAGAGTATCTGTGCCATAAAACGTAGAATGGAGAGAATAACAGTATTCTATAAATGGCTACCATTATTATATCCTTAAGTTCAATTCAGCTCAGTCGCTCAGTTGTGTCCAACTCTTTGCTACCACATGGACTGCAGCACACCAGGCCTCCCTGTCCATCACCAACTCCCTGAGTTTACTCAAACCCATGTCCATTGAGTTGCTGATGCCATCCAGCCATCTCATCCTCTGTCCTCCCTTTCTCCTCCTGCCTTCAGTCTTTCCCAGAATCAAGNGACTGCAGCACACCAGGCCTCCCTGTCCATCACCAACTCCCTGAGTTTACTCAAACCCATGTCCATTGAGTTGCTGATGCCATCCAGCCATCTCATCCTCTGTCCTCCCTTTCTCCTCCTGCCTTCAGTCTTTCCCAGAATCAAGGTCTTTTCAAATGAGTCAGTTCTTCGCATCAGGTGGCTAAAGTATTGGAGTTTCAGCTTCAGCATCAGTTCTTCCAATGAATATTCAGGACTGATTTCCTTTAGGATGAACTGGTTGGATCTCCTTGCAGTCCAAGGGACTCTCAAGAGTCTTCCCCAACACAACAGTTCAAAAGCATCAATTCTTCGGCGATCAGCTTTCTTTATAGTCCAGCTCTTGCATTCATACATGACTACTGGAAAAACCATAGCTTTGACTAGACAAACCTTTATTGGCAAAGTAATGTTTCTGCTTTTTAATATGCTATCTAGGTTGCTTATAACTTTTCTTCCAAGGAGTAAGCATCTTTTAATTTCATGGCTGCAGTTACCATCTACAGTGATTTTGGAGCCAAAGAAAATAAAGTCTCACACTGTTTACACTGTTTCCCCATCTATTTGCCATGAAGTGATAGGACCAGATGCCATGATCTTAGTTTTCTGAATGTTGAGTTTTAAGCCCACTTTTTCACTCTCCTCTTTCACTTTCTATTTTTTTAATTTAAATTTATTTATTTTAATTGGAGGCTAATTACTTTGCAATATTGTATTAGTTTTGCCCCATCCTGAACCCCCCTCCCAACTCCTTCCCCATACCATGCCTCTGGGTCATCCCAGTGCACCAGCCCCAAGCAGCCTGTATCGAACCTGGACTGGCGATTAGTTTATCATATGATATTATACATGTTTCAATGCCTTTCTCCCAAATCACCCCACCCTCTCCCTCTCCCATAGAGTCCAAAATACTGTTCTATATATCTGTGTCTCTTTTGCTGTCTCGCATACAGCGTTATCGTTACCATCTTTCTAAATTCCATATATATGTGTTAGTATACTGTATTGGTGTTTTTTCTTTCTGTCTTACTTCACTCTGTATAATAGGCTCCAGTTTCATCCACCTCATTAGAACTGATTCAAATGTATTCTTTTTAATGGCTGAGTAACACTCCATTGTGTATATGTACCACAGTTTTCTTATCCATTCGTCTGTCGATGGGCATCTAGGTTGCTTCCATGTCCTGGCTATTATAAACAGTGCTGCGATGAACATTGAGGTACGCTTTCTGCCATAAGAGTGGTGTCATCTGCATATCTGAGGTTATTGATATTTCTCCCAGCAATCTTGATTCCAGCTGTGCTTCATCCAGCCCAGTGTTTCTCATGATGTACTCTGCATATAAATTAAACAAGCAGGGTGACAATATACAGCCTTGATGTAATCCTTTCCCGATTTGGAACCAGTCCATCGTTCCATATCCAGTTCTAACTGTTCCTTACTGACCTGCATACAGGTTTCTCAAGAGGCAGGTCAGATGGTCTGGTAGTTCCATCTCTTTAACAATTTTCCACAGTTTGTTGTGGTCCACACAATCAAAGGCTTTAGCATAGTCAATAAAACAAAAGTAGATATTTTTCTGGAACTCCCTTGGTTTTTCAGTGATCCAATGGATGTTGACAATTTGATCTCTGGTTTCTCTGCCTTTTCTAAATCTAGCTTGAACATGTGGAAGTTCACAGTTCACATACTGTTGAAGCCTGGCTTGGAGAATTTTGAGCATTACTTTACTAGTGTGTGAGATGAGTGCAATTGTGTGGTAGTTTGAACATTCTTTGGCATTGTCTTTCTTTGGGATTGGAATGAAAACTGACCTTTTCCAGTCCTGTGGCCAATGCTGAGTTTTCCAAATTTGCTGGCATATTGAGTGCAGCGCTTTCATAGCATCATCTTTTAGGATTTGAAATAACTCAGCTGGAATTCCATCACCTCCACTAGCTTTGTTCGTAGTAATGCTTCCTAAGGCCCACCTGACTTCACATTCTGGTTGTCTGGCTCTAGGTTGGTGATCACACCATCATAATTATCTGGGTCATGAAGATCTTTTTTTGTATAGTTCTTCTGTGTATTCTTGCCACCTCTTCTTAATATCTTCTGCTTCTGTTAGGTCCATACCATTTCTGTACTTTATTGTGCCCATATTTGCATAAACTGTCCCTTGGTATCTCTAATTTTCTTGAAGAAATCTCTAGTCTTTCCCATTCTATTGTTTTCCTCTATTTCTTTGCATTGATCACTTAGGAAGGCTTTCTTATCTCTCCTTGCTATTCTTTGGAACTCTGCATTAAAATGAGTATATCTTTCCTTTTCTCCTTTGCCTTTCACTTCTCTTCTATTCACAGGTATTTGTAAGGCCTCCTCAGATAGCCATTTTGCCTTTTTTCATTTCTTTTTCTTGGGGATGGTCTTTATCCCTGCCTCCTGTACAATGTTATGAACCTCTATCCATAGTTCCTCAGGCACTCTGTCTATCAGATCTAATCCCTTAAATCTATTTCTCACTTTCACTGCATAATTGTAAGGGATTTGATTTAGGTCATACCTGAATGGTGAGTGGTTTTCCCTACTTTCTTCAATTTAAGTCTGAATTTGGCAATAAGGAGCTCATGATCTGAGCCACAGTCAGCTCCCAGTCTTGTTTTTGCTGACTGTATAGAGCTTCTCCATCTTTGACTGCAAAGAATATAATCAATTGATTTCATGACTCCATGAACTATACAGTCCACGGAATTCTCCAGGCCAGAATACTTAAGAGGGTAGCCTTTCCCTTTTCCAGGGTACCTTCCCAACCCAGGGATCAAACCCAGATCTCCCACATTGCAGGTGGATTCTTTACCACCTGAGCCACAAGGGAAGCCCATTACCTCCTTACCCTGAGCCAACACTATCTACAGTTATCTCAGCTTACCATAATAGCAGGCCTTCAATCCAGGAATTTTCATCTCATTTTACAGATTAGGACCTCCAGCAAGTAAAGGTGACACAACCACTTTTTTTTGTAAAAGTGATTACAAAACTAAATAACAACCCACTCTCTCTAATCTACAACTCATGGCCTCTCTGGAGCCCACCACACTCCACACCCACCACACTCCACAGCTAAGTCTGTGGCACATTTCCAAACCCTGGAGATGGAGAAAGACTGGGGTGGTGTACCCCACATGGCTCTGGAGTGTGGGGTCCAAGATTCTGGATGGCAGCAGCATAGCTGGTGGGAGACAGCAGCCCAGCTCCCCGCTAACTGTCCCCCTTTGTGGTGCTCAGTTAAGGACTCAGAAGAAACCAATCTTTGTGTCTTTTCATGGTTAAAATTCCACATGGAACAGAAACCTCAAAGCAGCCACCAAGCCAGTCTTTGTTGGGTTTCCAGGCAGTAAGGATGCTGCCTCTCAACACTTAGCACTCAGAGAGAAAGCGCCTCGGTTATTCAAAGGGAAACTCAACAAGAGCCTTTTTCTCCAAGTTCTTGCAATTTTGGACTCACTTTTAATCCCCGGAAGAAACATTGGATCCCTTTTCTCCTCCACATCACTACATTATTCCTGCAAGCTCAGAAATGGTGGGTGGAAGATTTTCATGAGTTGGGCGGTCCCCATTTTCTACCCCATTCTGGTGGAATCGGCATGGTTTTCAGAATCTTGAAACCTTCATTTTTTAAAAAGCTCAATATATTCAAGAAAAAATAGAGATAGATATACATTGTTAAATACATGTTTCTAAATACAAAGAAATACATGCATTGTATCAGGTTGGCCAAAAATTTCATTCAAGTAGTTCTCCACAACATCTTAAGGGAAAAACCCAAATGAACTTTTTAGCCAGTCCAACAGTTTCACAAACAAGCCTTAACTGCATTCCTCCAAAATAAGGTGCCAGGCAGGTTTCTGAAGAAGACATTCAATGGAAGCTTTGATTTAATTTACTTGTCCTAAAATAGCATATTTGTCCTGAAAGAAAAGCCAAAGCAGTTTTAGGCTCCTGGGTTCTCTAAATACCCTCTCCCAGGTAGGCAAGTGGCTGTTTGCAGCTCCGTAAAGACTAAACAGCTTCTAAGGGCAAAGACTTCATGCATTTTCCGGGTTCCCAATTCCTCTCTGGGCCAGTCATCGCCATCAAAACCACCCCTTCCACGGCAGCTAAAATGTGAGGGTTTCCACCTGAGGATTCCAGCACATCCTCATGCTTCCTGGAGAAAAGGAGAGCTTATCCCCACCCTGCGGATGTGACCCTGGAGCTTGGAGACTGCGAAGAACTGTGCGACCAGCAAGTGACAAAACTGGCGCTGAGCCCCCACTGCCAGACTCCAGCCCAAGTCCTCTCTGTCTCAGTCTCCTACTCTGCCCTTTCCAAACCCTGTGCTCAGCAGAGATCTACAGACCCACAGGATAGACTGTGGTGCTGACATGGGAGATTTTGCACCTTCTCTTCAAGAGGCTTTTTTCTCACTAAACCATCCAAAACAGGCTCTTCCCAACAAATGTCCTCTGAACTCTCTCCCCAAAGTAGTGCTCCAACTCTCTCTCCTTTATCACTTCCACCAGCCAACCAATTGCACACAAAAGCCCTGCTCAAGGATCCTGGGACCCTTGCAGTGGTTCAGCCATTTGAGAGAAGAGTTTACGTAACAGTATCATCAAAAACACCCATTCTTGTTTGAAAAAGGATAGATACATGTGTATGTGTATGTTTAACGGAATCACTTTGCTGTGCACCTAAAACCAACATAACCTTGTAAATCAGCTATTCCTCAATATAAACTAGAAAGTTTTCCTTTAAGCCCACTTATCAGTCAGTTCAGCTCAGTTCACTCGCTCAGTCATGTCCGACTCTTTGAGACCCCATGAATCGCAGCACGCCAGGCCTTATAGTATCCTACAAAATAGCTGATCAGTTCTCCTGAAGTGGATGATACACTGGAATGGGGCAATTAAAAATGTGATTGACCAGGACCCTATGGGCCTTGGGCTTCCAAGGTGGCTCAGCAGTAAACAATTCATCTGCCGGTGCAGGAGACGTGGGTTTGATCCCTGGGCTGGAAAGACCCCCTGGAGCAGGCAATGGCAACCCGCTCCAGGATTCCTACCCGGGAAACTCCATGGACAGAGGAGCCTGGTGGGCTGCAGTCCACAAGGTCACAAAGAGTAGGATATAACGGAGCAATCGAGCATGCAGGAAGCTATGGGGCTTCCTTGGGACAGATCCTTCCCCCACACCCTCTGTTTTAGTTCTTCTCTGAAGTACCAGGTAGTCGTATCCGATGCCCCTCTCCAGAGCTGCATTACAAATGCTGAAACTCCCACCAAACGGATGAAATTAACCATTTGATGACCATGAGTACATAGCCCCGAGACCCGAGTGCATGAGTTCATCACATACCCTCGACTCCTCTCCCTCACATCGCCTTTAAAAATGCTTCCTGGACTTCCCTCATGCTCTACTGATTAAGAATCCACCTGCCAATGCAGAAGGCATGGGTTCTATCTCCACTCCAGGAAGATTCCACATGCTACGGGGCACCTAAGCCCAAGCTCCACAACTACTGAGCCCATGCTCTAGAGCCCACAGTTCAGTCCAGCTCAGTCATTCAGCCGTGTCTGACTCTTTTCGACCCCATGGACTGCAGCACACCAGGCTTCCCTGTCCACCACAAACTCCCAGAGCTCGCTCAAACTCATGTTCATCCAGTCGGTGATGCCATTCAACCATCTTGTCCTCTGTCGTCCCCTTCTCCTCCTGCCTTCAGTCTTTCCAGCACCAGGGTCTTTTCTAATGAGTCAGTTCTTCGCATCAGGTGGCCAAAGTATTGGAGTTTCAGCTTCAGCATCAGTCCTTCCAATGAATATTCAGGACTGATTTCCTTTAGGATGGACTGGCTGGATCTCTTTGCAGTCCAAGGGACTCTCAAGAGTCTTCTCCAACACCACAATTCAAAAGCATCAATTTTTCAGTGCTCAGCTTTGTTTATGGTCCAACTCTCACATCCATACATGACTACTAGAAAAAACCATAGCTTAGATGGGCTTTTGTCAACAAAGTAATGTCTCTGCTTCTTACTATGCTGTTTAGGTTGGTCATAGCTTTTCTTCCAAGAAGCAAGTGTCTTTTAATTTCATGGCTGCACTCACCATCTGCAGTGATTTTGGAGTCCAAGAAAATAAATTCTGTTCCATGCAAAAGTACATGTGTATATTTCCAGAAGAGCCCCCAAGGAACTGGTAATAATGGCTACCTCCAGAGAAGGATGTTGGACATACTTGGGGCCAACAGACAGAGACTTTCTTTCCATTAGAAAACTTTTTCATTAGAAAACTTTAGAGACTTTCTTTCCCTTTCATATTGTTTGACTTTAATTCCTCTGCATATATATTTTTCAAAAGGAGCAAGGTTTTTTTTAAAACAATAATGCTTTATATATTTGGTTTTCTAGAACTCTCTATCTGCCATAGTCCATGGTTTCAGGGAGCACCAACTGCTAAGGAGAGATGCCTCCTGGACTAAAGCAATGCAGCAACCTACTGGGGACAATACTAAAGTCCCCTCGATACAGGATAGGATGTACATCAGGGAAAGATGTGGACCTGGAGTTGGGCTCTGCCCCAGGCTGGCTCTGGGAACCTGAAACCTCTCTGAGCCTCACAGCCCTGGACTGTGATGGGATAAAAACACCACTAACTTATTAGAGCAGAAAGTGGCTTGTCTGGGTGCCAAGAAGGGAATTTCCTTCAAGGCAGAGACACTGGAATCCCTTTGAAGGAACTCTGGAGCTGCCCTCTGGGCGCTTTTCCTTGCAAGTCCTTTGCACTCACCTCCACACATTCCAGTCTGAAAAAGCCTTCCAAGAGGGAGCAGATGCCTTCCGGAGGCAGACAAAGAGCACCACCTTGTGGTTGCTCAGACAACTCCCTGGAGTTGGCAAAGGATTTCTAAATGATCCTAAGGCTGGCAAACACCCCACAGACTTCACTCACAAATTCACCCAGCACTTTTCGCACCTTCACCTCCTCCTTCCTCACTCCTTTTCATCACTATGCCTACAGAAGAAGAGTCATCCTGCAAAAATTAGGCCAGGCCCCACCCAGGACCTGGTTGCTATTGCTGTTCAGTCGCTCAGGCATGTCCGACTCTGTGACCCCATGGACTGCAGTACACCAAGCTTCTCTGTCCTTCACTATCTCCTGGAGTTTGCTCACATTCATGTCCATTGAATCGGTGATCCTATCTAACCACCTCATCCTCTGCCACCCTCTTCTTTTGGCTTCAATCTTTCCCACCATCAGGGTCTTTTCCAATGAATTGGTTCTTCCCATCAGATGGCCAAAATACTGGAGCTTCAGCTTCAGCATCAGTCCTTCCAAAGAATATTCAGGGTTGATTTCCTTTAGGACTGACTAGTTTAGCCCAGGATCATGGTTGCACATCAACTCCTAAAAGCTCCTCTGCTATTCAGCAAGGAGCCTCTTGGAGGCCCTCAGAGAAGGCCACATCCACCCACTGAGACCCTCAACAAGACAAAATACCAGACAGAATGCTATAGCATCTCTGTTCTACATTTAATAAATGAATGTTCTGAACCTCTGCCACAATACTTTATGAAGCTTTTCCACAAGACAATTTTGGGCAGACTTTTAAAAACATTAATTCATACTAAAATATGCTGTGATCTAGAAACAAAGATAAATTCAAAGTTGTGTGCTACCTGTCTTCTCCTCAGCCAGTTGTTCGTGGTTATAAATGATCTTGGGCAGCCTCTGCAGGGCTTCATGTCCCCACCAGAGACTGAGGTCCGGTCATGGTGGCGAGAGCACCGAATCCTGGCCACTAGACCAGTGATCAGTGACAAGGGCCTGGTCCTTCGGCTTTGCCAAAAAGAATTTCCACAAAGATGGAAAGTAGTGAAGCAAGTAAAGTACTTATTAGGAAGAAAAAAGAACAGAGTACGTGTGGATAGAAACACGAGTGGACTCCAAGAAACAGTCACTCCCTTGTGGTAGTTTAAATCACCTATTTGGGGCATTTCCTCCAGGTTTCCTTTGTCTAATCATTTTGATTTGGCTGGTTCTGATTTGGCATTTGGCATATTCCAGGATCCTCCCATGTGTGAATACGCATCTCCCAGCCAAGATGGATTCCAGTGAAGAGACCTATGGGTAGCTTAGCATCACTCCCCTTTTGACCTCCAAGGAGCTTTCTAGTCAGGAAGGTCTCCTTGACTTGGAGAATGAGAAATATGTTGTCTCTTATCTCTTTACTGGGACGGGCCCAGCCTCCTCTTCTCAATTGTCCTGCTATTGATATTTTGTAATTTTTGTCCACAAGGAACAAACCCGTTGCTCACCCTGGAGGGGCCCATCTACCTCCTGTTTCATAAACTCATTGGGGACAACATTCAAATTTAAATGATAGCCCATCTCTAATGGGAGGCTGGGCCAAATGACTCCTTTGTACACTGGCCCCAAGGTCCTCTATGTGGAGCAGCGCCTGAGTAAGAGGCTCTCACGCACCACTGGCACATACAGCTCCAATTCACTCCCACATGTTTCAGAAAGCACATGTGGGAGGCAGAAGGGAGAGGCTGGCCTAGAGGGCCCAGATTCCATGTCTGCCACTGAAGGACAAGGGATCGTCCTGGCAAATTTGGAGCTGGGATGGGCCTGATCCAATGGCCTGTCACTAGACAGGAAGAGATACCCAGAAAGGGGAAAGGTCTCAGCCTAAACCCAGATCTGTCCTCAGCTCTCTTCTTGAATATTCTTTCATGGAATCACACTGCCTCTGATCGAGGCTCAGAAAGAGACACCTTTATTGTGACAGAAAGGTGGAGGGAGGCCATACCCACCTGAATATACTGGAGCCCATCCCCTGGGAAACGACATGAGCTTCCCCCTGAGTTTGGCATCGTGGTTGTAGGGGCTGAGTTCCAGAAGACCTCCAACAGATCACCTTATCCAGCCTTCTTATTTCACAGACACGTCAACTGGGGTCACACAGGGAACACAGCCTAGTTATGAGGCCTTGTCAGGGGCAAGGGGACAGCAGTCTAGGAGTACCATGTGCAACAACAGGAAGTGGCATTCCCCGATGACCAAAGCCCTGGCCCCAGTCTCATCCAGCCCCACAGTGTAGTAAGTCAGACCCACTCGAGCTGACAGGGCAGACTGCAGACAGGAAGATAGGGGCTTTCCCTGACCTCCTCCTGCCCCCACCATAAAACTGGAAGCAACAACTGCTTTTATGTGACCTGGGTGCAGACAAAATGGTTTTTTACACTAATTTTAATGGAAACTACAAGAAATAAAGAAAAGGCACATCTTTCTCTTTTTAAATGAATGTAGAGTCCTTGAAAAATAACATACACATCTTAGTACCCCTTAGTACATGCATTTTTTTTAAAAAAAAAATGCTTATTCTGAGCACTAAAAACAAACTCAGCCATTTCTCCTTGGTTCTTTCTGCTGGAGGTGCATTTGCTCAACACTCATACTCTGAGTTCCCATGTAAGTGCTCCCTCCTCCCTGAAGCCTTCCCAGTTCTGCCAGGCAGATTAGAGTTATTCCCTCAAGTGGGGACACCCACTGATCCTCTGCTCTCCTCCACCGTGGTGCTGGTCACATCCTCATCTCCTCATTAGATGGTGAGCCCTCCAAGGGCAAAACCTGGAGCCAAGGCTTCTTGGGGATACTTCCAGGGATCAGACTAGAACCAAAATTTCATAGGAGCTCAGTTAATATCTGAAACTAACCAAATGAACAGCTACCTGGACTCATCACTAATTACAGTAAAGCACAAAAAGTTTATGCTTGCAACTTTGTGAATCCCATGGGAATCAGAAAACATGGATGAACAAAGTCTAACAATAATCCTTTGAGGGACAAGTTATTCCACACATATAAAGTTTACAAGTTTCCAGTTCAGTGGATAAAAGACCTCCAGGCTGCATGTGGCCCACAGGGCTTACCAGTTCTGGACCCAAGGAGGCAAAGACCCAGGGAAGGAGAAGCAGTGCCAAGCTACAAAGGGATCAGAATTTCATCTCATTTTTTGTTTGTTTGTTTGTAAGTTTCCTTTTTAAAGCCATCAACCTGAATATGGGATTTATACACTTAATTTAAAATTTAAAAAATAAGAAGATATGAGATGAACGATCTCACTCCCATCCCTCTCACTCTCACCCATTCACTTGGCCAGCCACTATGTTAATATTAATAGTCTCCCGTACATGTTCTGGGCTTCCCTGGTGGCTTAGTCAGTAAAGAAACTGCCTGCAATGCAGGAGACCCAGGTTCAATCCCTGGTTTGGGAAGAGCCCCTGGAGAAGGAAATGGCAATCCTCTCCAGTATTCTTGCCTGTGAAATCCCAAGGACAGAGGAGCCTGACAGGTTATAGTCCACGGGGTCGCAAGAGTTAGACACCACTTAGCAACTATACCACTACCTTCATATGTGTTCCAGAGTTTCCTTTGGCTCAGATGAGCAAGATGAATATTGATTTTATATCCCCTCTCCTTTTTACATAAACCATGGCATACTGTGCACACTGTTCTACACCTTAGTTTTTGCTATTATTTGCTTTTTCTCTCTTAATACATCTTGGGGACTTTCCCATTTTGGTGCATAAAGAGTTGCTCACCATTTTCTCACTGCTGTGTAGCATTCTGTTATATGCATGCAACATACTTTATTTACCAACCCCCTACTGATGGAAACATGGGACACAACTTTCATATTTCCAACAATATTGCAGAGAAAAGCTTACATCACTTCACAGTTATGCATAAATACTTGCTCGCTCAAGTTCTGCCTCTTTGCTGGAGCCTTTCTGAGCTTCTTGAGCTATTCAAAGTCTCTCACTTTCTCCACATCGCCTTTTTATTTTCTGAGATCCTCTGGTGCCCATGAGGAATACAGAGTGGGGAGCCCAACCTCCCAAATCAGTCCTCTCTATTCTGGAGGCAGAGCTGTGCCTTTGAGTTCTCCTGCACTCCCTCCAGCCCGGGACCCGCTCCTCTCACACATCCTCACCCACCAGACCAAGAAACACTTCAGGGACGGCAGGGACGGATCCAAGGGTTCTTGAGTTGTTTTACAGCCATCACCCTTTTTCACCAACAGGTGGCGTTGCTTTCCACCTTTAGACTGCTAAAGGACTCTACAGAAGCCCTGTTCATCAAAGAATAATAAACTCCCTGAGCTACAGTAGAACCTTAATAATTGTTTTTCCATCACATGATTATCCACACATCTCTCTACATGATCCTCCCAACAGCCTAAAGCCACGACTACAATTTTCTCTGGTTTCTCCCTTCTCGTTCCTTTTCCACGTCGCAGGTGTGTGCAGTCTGCACTGGGAGACAGAATCACTTCCAGGTTATGATCAATAATCAGACTTATGTTCAAAAGCAGATCCCACCGCTGACTTGCTCCACAGCCTGTGGCAACTGACTTCCACTGCCTCCTCTCCAAGATTAGGAGTATTCAGATCCTGTGATCCAGTATTTAATCCTGTGAGGATTAAATTAGGTACAACAAAAGCACAGTGCTAGGCGATCAGTAGATGTCCGTTCTTAGTCAAGCTGTGTAGACATACATTGCTTGTCCACAGTTTGCCCCTCACTCCTGAAGCCTTTCTTAACCTACCCTGGTCTCCATCAGTTCTTCCACAAGTTCATACAAGCTCATTCCTGCCCCCAAGTCAGCACTCACTAGAGCCTCTGCCTGGAATGCTCTCCCTGCAGCTCTGTCCATGGCTGGCTCCTTCTCGTCCTTCAAGTCTCAGCCTCCACATCATCTCCGCAGAGATCCCTGCCAACTCAGCGTGAGTATGTTTCTCCTGTTTCCCCCCACAATGGCACCCTGTTCATTGAACCCTATTATAACTGTTGCAGGGCTTCCCTGGTGGCTCAGTGGTAAAGGACACGCCTGCCAAGCAGGAGATATGGGTTCAGTCTCTGGGTTGAGAAGATCCACTGGAGGAAGAAATGGCAACTCACTCCAGTATTCTTGCCTGGGAAATCCCATGGACAGAGGAGCCTGGCAGGCTACAGCCTGTGGGGTCGCAAAGAGTTGGACACGACTGAGTGACTAACCCACTACTACCACCACAAATGCTGTGATCTTAGATGTTTATTCATTTTTGTGGCTGAGATCTCTTTTCCTGTTAGAAAGTAAATTCCAGAAGGGCAGAAACCCAACTCTGTTGGGTTTCCTTGGGTCTTCCCGTACTCCATACAGTGACCCCCGCACCTGTGAGGCACTCCATAAATGACTAGCCGGTGACTGGCTAAGCGGGTGAGAGCATTCAGGCAGAGTCACGTTCAAATTCTGACCTCCAGCTGCTTTGCATGTTTCTGATTCCCAGGCAGACTAGCAGCTCTTTAAGGGCAGGAATAGGGTCTCCTCCCACATCCAGCCCAGCTGGACTCCCGACAGTACTCAGTGGGCAGAGTCAGGACTTATGGGAGGGGAGGGAGCAACTGAGAAGGGCCTGCTGAGAGCTTGAGAGGAGGGCAGGTCCCTCATATTCCCACCCTAAACTTATCACCACAGGTTATTTCCTGTGAATGGTGGAGGTACGCTTCTGGCCTCTGCTATACTGCAAACGGCTTTCCCTAGCACCAGTCCCCGGTCTCTTCCTGCTGATGGTCATCCACATAAGTGTGCCTTGTCTTCAGCAATGACTCAGCCGTCACTCTGCTTTAAGAAGCTCCTTCTTTTCCCCACCCCTCATAAGCACTACAGGGATGTCCATTCTCTGCCTGGGACTGGAAAGCCTGCCCATGTCCACTGCTTAGAGAAGCATGTCGCACAGCTCTTTCATAAAAGGAAGAGACCTCTCCAACTCCAGCAGGTGCGGAGGTCTCCTCTGCCACAAAAGGTGTGACTCAGAGAGTCCTGTGGGGTTGGGCATGACACGAAGCCATCCTATGTGAGTTAGGCCCAAGTCAGAAATGTGCTCTGTCCAACCAAGTCAGACAACGTACCCATGCCTAGAGAGAGATCCACCTTAGACACCCTCCCTTAGAAGCACATCACCCGGCACTATGCAGAGCTAAACCACTCACACCTGATTCGTGGTTTCTTCAGCCCAGACTTTCCTGGAGCTGCTGCTGCTAAGTCGTGTCAGTCATGTCCAACTCTGTGCGACCCTGGAGCTGGGAAGCTGAATACATACAGAAGAGCAGGGCACACACTTCACACTTTAAAATACAAATCAGTGTCCACATTCAACCACAAAACACACTGAGCACCTCTCCCGTGGCAAACCCTGTTCTAGATATTGAGAGATGGAATTAGTAAGCTAAGACAAGGCACTGCCACTACTTGGAATTTTCAGTTAACCAGAGAGATGGACAAGGAAGAGCAAACACACAAATATGCGAGCTACCCGCAGATTCGTGTCGGAGACAAAGTGATGTGATGAAGAGTGACAGCTGGGCCAGGGAGGGTAGCTTTGGCCAGGATCATCAGCAGGTCCTCCTCTGAGGAGAAAGCACAGGGGGGGTGCCTCCAGGCAGAAGGCACAGTAGTGTAAAGCCCTGATGGGCATTAAAAGTGCTAAATGAAGACAATCGTGCTGGCACAGAGGAAGAAGGAGAGAGGAAACTGGCGGTGAGGCTGAGATACCCCCGGGTCAGCAGAGGGCAGATGACTCAGAGCCTTGTTGACCAGGGATACAATTAAAAGACAGGAACATTTTATTTAAGTGCAGTGGGAACCCTTTGAAGGGTTTTTAGGCAAGGAAGTTATGTGATCGTTTTAATCAACCTCATAGCAATGGGTGAATGAACAACTACTGAGCTAAGGAAAATAAGTAACTGAGGATCTCTTGGTGCCCAGGATATGCTGAGATCCTTGGAGACATGGTGACAAGAAGCCCAGGACAGATCACAAACTCTAGGACCACAAATTCTCCACCAACCAGAACAAGACTCCACCACTCAGAGAGGCCACTGACCAGCTCTACAGCAAAGCTCAGCTCTCTGGCCCCTCGTAATCTCTGTGTACCTGCGGACAGGGAGACCAGAAAGGAGAGGAGATCGTTTGATGTCACACAACCAGGTAACTCCCCACGGCCTCAGGAAAGGGCAATATTGGGGCTCTCCCTCTGGCCTGCAAGCCCCTGGGGATACCTGATACCCTTCACCTCCCACTCTGTCATCCTTTTTTGAGATGCAGAAGGTGAGGCGAGAGAGGAAAAGGATTTTCTCAAGGTAGCGCAGAGAACCCAGACTTCTCAACTTTCACCAGGAAAAGAAAAACAGAGGCCAGTGTCAAACCCCAGAAGTGTCCCTTGTGTGCCATGTTCACAGCCCTTCCCCACGAGAGCAATCAACCAGCAGACAGGAACAGAAGTTCTCCCACGGAGCCCCTCCCCCTCCTCCACACCTGCAACAGCCACCCTCCCCCACAGAGCAGGGCTGTGGTTTCCATTCCACGTCCCCAGGCCCCAGTTGGAGCTGACCACAGAGTGGGTGTTCACAGAAAAGGACAGGAGGATGATGAGTGGTCAACATCACAGGCACTGAAGCCAGATAGCCCTGGATTCCATTTCTAGTCTACTGCGTGCCAACTCCACAACCTTGAGCATGCGTCTTAAACTCCTGAAGCTTCAGTCTCTTCATGTTTAAAGGGCAGATAAAAAATATACAGCTCACAGACTTGTAATAAAATCATATATCTTGTGAGTGCAGCTCAGTGTCCTCTCACAAAAACTGTTCACAAATATTATTTATATTCATATGGATGATGATGGATTCAGAAGTAGAGGAACTGAGCACCTTGGCCCTGGTCATTTCCTGCACTATGCAAATGGCATCAGGCGCATATTTGTTAGAGCAAGAAAGGAGATTGGGATGTTTCAGAAAGACTCCCATTTTATTGTAAATAATGTTTTCTGCACAGCCCTCAAATAAGCAAAAACTCCAGGCCCGCTGGGTTCCCAGGGTCCCCACCCCCACCCTACTCCAGAGTCCAGCCGCCTCCCAGCTCCCACTCCAGGACACACCTCTAGGTGGTAACAGGTGTTGCGGTGAGCAGCTTGTGGCTTGGGCTTTGAGAGCTGGTGTTTTCAGTGCGGTAACCCCCCTCACCCTCCAAGCCGGGAGAGGAGGCTAGGGGCGTCTGAGGGAGCAGAAAGAGGATCATGTAGCCAGGGCTTTGGCAGAGCTTGCCTATGACCTTACCTGTGGCTGTGGAGGGCTGGGTGGCAAAGGCATAACCAGGATTTTGATCTGTCCTGACCCCCACAGCCAGCAGGGTAATTAGGGACCTCTCCTCCTCGGATTATGATGCCTCAATTTCCCACCCCACCCCACTTTATCTCCTAAGGTTACACAGCCGCAGAATGCATGAACAGCTACCTACCCAGCAAGCCCTCCACCAGCTCAGGAGCTGAGCCACAAGCAGAGTCTGGGGCTGTGGTGCCAACGTGTTTTGTGAACCAGCTCTCGGGTTACAAAAGGTGGAGTAATCCCAAAGAAGTCTGCAACCCAACTCCCCACTCCCCTAAAGGTGAGGAAGGGCTGTGTGTGCACACAGCTCGTCTTTGCTTCCCCTGCTCTCTTTTTCTCTCTGGCAGACTTCATTCCATAGATCCACAGTCCACCCCCCAGCCCCTCATTGTCACTGCCATTATTAGAGCCATGTTGGGCCACTGGTGCTTCTCTAATGCATCTAACAAAACAAGGCTATTAGATCGATGCATCCCACAGCAATCCACTTCACTGAGACTGATTGTGAGTAATGCATTTCTGTGCCCAGACTCTGGGCGGCCCCACCATGCCCGAGCCAGAGGTGCAATGAGGAGTAACCCCTGCTTTCTCCTTCAGGAACAGGCACAGTAGGAGCTGGTTTTCACACTTTTCCTGCTTGTCTTTCTCACTCTGGTTTGTATCTACTCACACCTGGTCCCTGTTTCTCTATTTCTGTCTCAGAGATACTCTTTGAAGTTTCATCCTCCTGATTAGCATCAGTTAGAGCACTCAGCCTAGTGAAATCTAAGCATTGTTATTAAGTGAGGATTCCATCCAGAATGGCCCCTCCTCCATCCTCACCAGGAAGCAGGAGGAGAAGGAATGAGGCAAACAATGACCCCCCCCCATTCAAACTATCCAGATCCTCCACCTTTTTGTCCAACCTGCACTGCTAACCTGCCTTGAGATTCTACAGTGCTGCACCCACTCAGGAGCCTCCTGGGGTCAGGCAGCCCTGGGCTCACTGGGACAGGGACCGGATCCTCCAGGCTGTCAGGCTGTCCTTCCGGAAAGTTGGTGTAGGCAGTGGCCTCCCTCCCGCCGCGCCCACCCCCACTTCAGATGCAAAGTGCACATATGGCTCATCTCCATCTTTGGGGGAGGTTCTGTCTCAAGTCCTCCCAAAGATTCAGATTGTATGACAAATCACGTTCTAGACTATCGCAGCGAGAAAGGGCCGGGGCATTTGCATCATTACCCCCAGACAACAGCTTCATTAGACTGAAAGAGAGGTTTGCAGCAGCCGTGCGAGCTCCGCCACTGACCTGGGCCTCTCACTTCCCCCATTGTCTGTGGGCTCCAAGGCGCTCCCTCCAAACCATATGGTCCATTTGAGCACCTCACACTTTCTTCCGGGAAAAGCAGGCGTGTTGGGAAGTGCTTGGGGCAAGCCAGAGGCCTGCCTACACCATCTCAGGTGTGATCCTGACCCAAAGCGGGGTCGGCCTGGGCAAAAAAATAAAGAAACCACCGGAGATCAGAGGAGGCTGAGCTCTGAAAAACCATGTGTGGGACTGGGAGGGAAGGAATGAAGCTCCTCAGTCGGAGGGCAAAGAAGATGAGCACCTTGGCACCTGGCTCCTCAGGGAGAAAGCAGCCAGTTGTCCACATGTTGTCTGGCAACACCTCTGATCCTAAGTCTGACAGCATCTTGGTGGGGAGTGCATGGGGACAGCAGTGTCTTCACAGTGGCCCCTTTTCAGTCCCCAACCCCCCTCCCCAGGTATCTGGACACTCCTCAAGGGCCCCAGACTCCAGACTCTTCTTTGAATATGACAAGCAGCCCTGCAACCTGACAGGCTAGTGTCTGAGGCAGCCATTCCCTCTCCAGTCCCTGAGACCCTGAACACACAAAAACCAGGCTGTCCCTCTCTAGAGGATACCTTTGGGTCTGGCTTCGAGTAGGCTGAGTCTGGCCAAGTGCACAAGCCCACTCCAATCATGTCTCTTCTTCAAAATCCAATTTCTTCCAAACTCCACTTTGCTCCAAGTCTTTTCAAGATTCCAAAAAGATGGAATGAACCCCAGAGGCTGGTACAGCCACGTGGACCTGGTTCCCCAAGAGGAGAGGGAGCCCAGCAACCCTGCCCAGAGGAAGCTTCCTGGCTGGTGCCTGGTGCCTCAGAGCCAATGGGCTGAGGTGGGTCTTGCCTGATGTTTCTTTAATGTTTCTTTAAGCATCCAACATTGCGATCCTATGGACTGTAGCCCACCAGGCTTCTCTGTCCATGGGATTCTCCTGGCAAGAATACTGGAGTGGGCTGCCATGCCCTCCACCAGGGGATCTTCCCGACTCAGGGATCAAACCTGTGTCTCTTACATTTCTTGCATTGGCAGACGAGCTCTTTACCACTAGCGCCACCTGGGAAGCCCTTCTTTAAGTGTAGGGGAAGAAAACAAACTCTCGTGGCATAGCACTTCCACACCGCCAATCGGGGGGGATTAGGGTCAGGATTAACATTTTAAACTCGACTAGACTTTCTGACTCAAAGATCTCTGCGCGCTAATCGTATTACTATCCCTGGGATTATTGCTTTACCCGCTGCCGAACAGATTCTAAAATCAAATTGCTGAAAGTTCCCTCCTGTTTTCTCTCGGCCCCTTTCCGGGGAGTGGGGGTTGTGGCTTGTTGAGGAGACACTTTAAAGTGGAATCTCACTGACTATTTCTTTTCTTCCCCGCACCAGGCAGCGGGAAGAAGACTGGCGACCCGGTTCCTTTCTTCCCGCCCACGCCTGCTCCTAATTCCTGGTAATTTATCCCATATTAAAACTTCTTTAAGTAAGAATGGACAAGCATCAGCACCTGCTATGCAAATGCGGCCAAATCCAGCCGGGGCCGAAGGCGTGCGCGCCCGCCCGACCGCGAGCGGCCATTCAGCGCTCCCAAGGCGCCGGCGCGCCCTTCATATGGAAACGGGGCCGCGGGCCTGACAGATTGCGACGCGTTCTCGGGCCGGGG
>SJYA01001148.1:1147564-1185049 GCA_006410615.1 Neotragus moschatus
GGCCGGGGGCGGGGGCCGGCGGGCCGGGGGTGGGGGCGACTGGCAGAAGGCCCTCCCGCCTGGAAGAGCCCCGCGGGGAGAGCTGGAGCTCTCCCGAGGCTTTTCTTCGCCCGTATTTTTTTCTTGGACCCGTCTTTTATCATTTGTCCTGTCCGCTCTGTTTTACTGCCAACACCTATATTCCCCGACTTCGTCCTTATTTTCCAGAACAGCATCTGAAGAGTCTTAAGCGGACCGCGGGGCCCGGCGGCTGCGCAAGCGCGGTGGTGGCGGAGGAACGGCCCCCGACCTGGCCGGGGCCTCCGGAGTGGCCTGAGGAGGGGACAGGTGGTCGTCTTGGGGCCGCGAGCCAGCCCCGGGGCGAGGCGCGGCGCTTGGCGCGGCGCAGCGGGCCTGCTGGACGACAAGGATTAGTTGGGTGGGGACCTTTGAAGACACGTCTCTCCTCACGTGGCCGGCAGCCGCGGCGCAGTAGCCTCTCGTGCGGCCCTAATCCCCTCACGCGGCTCTGCAGGCGAGCGGGCCTGGCGGGAAGCCGGAAGCCGGCCGCCCTGGAGCCTCCCGCGCGAGTAGCCGCGCGCACGCGCCCAGTCCCCGCGCGCCCCGCACAGCCCTGCACCTCGGCCCCACAGCGTGGGAGGACGCGCCGACAGAGTCCCTGGCGCGGAGAACACCCGCTTCTTCCAGCCACGCAATCTTTATTTGTGGCTCTGTGAAAGAAATCGAGGAAGGCCAGCCGTCCTGGGCGGGAGCAGACCCGCGGCGGCGGCGGCGGCGGCGAAGATGGGGGCGCGGGGCAGGGCCGGCGTCCCAAAGAGATGCAAAGCGGTCGATACATTGTTCAGCCGCCGCCCGCTCGCTCAGGCCCTTGGGGGCATAGAAAATGAGGCGCTTTCTTCCCCCCTTTAACTCGAGGGGAGTACCAATAATTCATGTATGTTATAATTCTTCATTGCCCCTAGGTAGTCTGGGAAAACTGGAAGAAAAGATAATGCCAGAAAGTTATGGTAAAACTTAAGATGCGGCCGAAGTCGCTTTCTTTGCCCCTGCTGAGAGTGTTTGAATAAGAAGAATGCTCCTGGACTGTAACAAGCAAAAAGAATGAAGAAGACAAAAGATTTCCAGAAAAAGGTTTAGCTAGAAGACAAGGCAAGTGAAACTGAAAGGAGAGAAAAAGCATTTACAATGGAACAATAAGTGTACTAATCGCTTTGATATATTATACAAGCCCAAAGACCCAAAACATTGTGTAATTATTTATAAATGACTTCTCCACTCCTGTATATAATGCAGAGGAAAGAATAAAACTGCAGGCTACTCTCTAAACTATTTCTAAATAGACCTGGTTCAAAAGAAGGCAGAAGTGTTTGAAATAAAATAATTAATGGTGGATTTTATGGTTGTCTCATTAAAACATTTTAATTACTACAAACAAAATACATTTGTGTTCGAACCCAACATGAGTTTATGTTAGCCAAGTACTTAAGTAGAGAAAAGTAAAAAGGAAACACTTCAGCTATTTCTCCATTCTCTGTTTATTTCTGAATTCCCTCCCTAGTTCAATAGTTAAATTCCATTAGGGTGAATTTCACTGCGACCTCTTTTGTACACACCAAAGAAAATACACTCACACATCACAGTTTTCCCACACTTGACTCACAAGCATCTTGTGAGATTTTTGTAATCTCAACTGAAGACGTTCTTAAGAATTCAAAAACATGAAGCGGAAGAAAATGAAACTGCTTAGTGAAATTAACTCTGGCTTCAGTAATATCCTGTGACAGGTGCAGCCTGGATTTGGGGAGCTAAACCTAGTGACACAACAGCATGGGTGTGTGTGTGTGTGGGTGGGTGTGTGTGTGTGTGTGTGTGTGTGTGTGTGTGTGTGTGTGTATCTGAGCCCAGAAGATGTGACTTCAAAAAATCTACAAAAGCAAAACTCAGAGGCTTTGAAGGAGGTTCTGGGTTGACTGGTAGCCTCAAGCAGCTGATGTGAAAATGATTGCAGGCCTCACAGCTGAGGAGGGGTTGGGGGTGAGCACCTTCTGCCTGCCTGCTCCCTCTTCATTTAAGGGCCTCCACCCTTGTGGGCCCTCCCTGCATAAGTGTGCACACCCCCTTCGCCTCCCCCACTCTACTCTGGGCACAAAAAGGACATTGTTCACCCAAGACTGGCCTAAACTAGGAAAAAAAAAAAAAAGCATTTCAAACCTGGGGCCACCCCAAGCACGTATTGTCCCCGTGCCCCACACATACAGGCTTGAGAACTAACTTCTTAAAATTTGAAAAATTCTTATGGAAAGAAGTTACGTGGCTCCAGAGTTTCCCAGAGTGTCTTGGGAGGGCATTTCTTCCCCAAGACCAGAAGAGAGTAGATTTGTGCCAGGACTTAGGCAGACTGTACACACCCAAACACATTGGCACACAATGCCAAAGAATATTCAAGCAGACATCTTTGAGGTGGGAAAAGCATACAGCCGGCACTGTATTTAGCAGGGCAGGGGCCGAGGAGGCCTCCACAGATTTCTGGAAACCATGGATAATTTGCCATTTTCCTTGCTCTGTCACTGAAAGACCCCTCTGTTTCCCCCTCCTGCCTTGTTTCCCCCTCCCTTTTGCCCCCCTCTTCCACAACTGTCATGGGTCATCAGTAAAGAAAATAGGGAATTGTTTCTCCCTTCATTCCCCCAGCCCCACCCTGCTTCTCTCAGATAGAAACGCATATCTGCGGGTGTATTTAACCGACTGAAAGGAACACTGCGCACCTCTGGGGCCCACATCATCCTTCATCCGTCCTCTTGAGTAGCTGCACTTTCTCATCCTTTTTTCTAAAAAGATTACCACGTTGTCTTTCCAAAATGCCACCCATGAAACCAATGCTATTCCCCAGCCCAGGTAGCTCCACAAAGAAGAGGATGATGGAAATTGAGCAATTTTGTTCAGAAAGGGTGGCCCTCTTCCATAACTTTTCTTTGTGCAAGACTTGCCATCCAGGCCATGCCTGCAGACATCAGCATTGCCCAGCGGCCTTAGAAAGTCAGTGCTGTGCACAGCCCCTCGCCCAAACCTGGAGGGAAAAGTGGCTTACTTAGGTGCCAGCACCACTGGCCTCTCCTAACATAACTCCCCCTGAAAGCTCAGATGAACTGTGAGAAAAGAACTCTGCCTGTAACCTCACAGCATTCAGTTCCAGGTAAGTGTCAGGATGGGGAATGATAAACCTCAGTGAAAACAACTTAGAGGAAAAGTGTGAAATGGGCTGGTGCCCTTGCCTGCTCCAGGACATGCAGAGCACCATCCCGGCACTTGTAGTTACAGGACGTGAACCCCTCAGTCTCATTCCTATCACAGCATCTCTAAAAGACAGTTTGCTCAACCTCAGCTCGCGTGTTTAGGACACCTGAAAGGGAGGATGGCAAGCGAAACATCTGGCTCAGCCTCCTAATCTCAAAAGTGCTTGAAGGCTGTGGGTACTCACTGTAGTCAAAGTCAACACATGGTCACTGAGACACTGATAGCGACNAGCAGCAGAGGTGTCATCAGGATGGCGCTGAGGCTAGGGGAAGCCTCCCTGACTGGGAATCTGAGGGGCCTCAGAGGCTGCAAACACCTTTCCAGAAGACACAGCACAAAGAAGGGTGAAGGTGGGAGGTCCGGGAGGCAGCCAGGGCTCCTTGGAGGCAAGGGGATCCGCGTGTGTCCGTTACTTTGAGTCTACAGACAGTGTTGAGGAGGTGGTGTGGAGGGTAGTTGGGGGATTGCGAGGACAGGGAAGGGGGGCAGGTCAGCCAAGACGCCACCCAACTTGGGAAAACCATCCATTCCTTTACTTTCCTCATTGCTCCCCCATGAGCGCACCCCATACTGCCCTGGATGAAGGTCAATAGAGTCATTCCCCTGTTCACCAACCTGGACAGAGCAGAGGTGCCTATCTCTGCCCTCTGCCCTTTGAACCACACTCAGGCACTCTCTGGTTTTCTTAAATAGGGTTTTGCCTGGGTTCCTAGGGCGCCTGTATTTCAAAACCATTCTTCGGAGCCGCTCGGTTACAAAAGCGCCCTGCCAAGTGTTCCAAGAACATCATCTCACATCATCCTTCACAGGGTAGGCTCGTGCCCCATTTTACAGATGGGGGAAATGAAGCTATATCACTAGCCCGAAGTCAGTCACTCAGCAGCCTGAAAGGGAGCAAACGCAGGGTCCCAACTGGCTCCAGGTTTCTGCAACTCGGTCGCCGCACACACTTTCCGGCCAGCGCCCCACTTCCCCATCCCACCCCAGCGAGAGGCGCCCGGCCAGCCCCTAGAGGAGCGTGCCTCGGCTGCTAATCGCCCGCCGCCCCCGCCTCCGTTTCACTGCCCGGAGCCGCCCAGGCCGGCTTAGCCCGGAGACGGCTTCGGGGCCGCACGGCGCAGCCGATTGGCCCGCGGTAATTACGGGCACGCTCCGGGAGGGGGGAGGGGCGGGGTGGCCCCCCGCGAGCATAAATTATGCAAATACCCGGGCGCCGCACGGGGCTGACCTGCCGCCAAGCTCCATTCAAGGGGGCTGCCTCGGGGGCGGAGGTGGCTAGGGAGAGGGGGGCGCCCATTGTTGCGCCGAGTACTTAAGGGGTCCTGAGGCCAGTCGTGTGCCACACTCGGTACTCACATGAGCTGATCTGATCGCCGGCGAGATCACTCGGGAGACAGGCAGGAGCGTGGCCCCTGCAGGCGAGGCGAGGAGTTGAGGCCAAGTTTCCGGTGCGCCCTGAGCCCTTCCAGCCCTTGGCGCCCGCAGCCAGCACAGAGTAGACCCGGGCCGTTCCGAACGTAAGTGTGTCCCGGCGGCCTTGCCCTTAGCCCGGACTCCTGCCCTCTAAGCGCCCTCTTAACTGTCCATCGGTCCTGCACAACGCCACAATGCCAGCCACTCTAGAGACCTGCCTCTCGGACCTCGACTGCGCTAGCAGCAGCAGCAGCAGCACTAGCGACCTGTCCGGCTTCCTCACCGACGAGGAGGACTGTGCCAGGCTCCAACAGCCCGCGTCCGCCTCGGGGCCGCCCGTGACGGTCCGCAGGGGCGCACCCGGGATTCCCGGGGCGCCCGACACTCCTCGCGCGCCGGACGATGAGCAGGAGCGGCGGCGGCGCAGGGGTCGCGCACGGGTGCGCTCCGAGGCGCTGCTGCACTCGCTGCGCAGGAGCCGACGCGTCAAGGCCAACGACCGCGAGCGAAACCGCATGCACAACTTGAACGCGGCGCTGGATGCGCTGCGCAGCGTGCTGCCCTCCTTCCCCGACGACACCAAGCTCACCAAGATCGAGACGCTGCGCTTCGCCTACAACTACATCTGGGCTCTGGCGGAGACTCTGCGCCTGGCGGACCAGGGGCTGCCCGGGGGCGGTGCCCGCGAGCGCCTCCTGCCGCCACAGTGCGCACCCTGCCTCCCCGGGCCCCCGAGTCCCGCCAGCGACGCGGAGTCCTGGGCCTCTGGTGCCGCCGCCTCCCCCTGCGCCGCTGCCGCCTCGCCACTCTCTGACCCCAGTAGCCCCGTCGCATCCGAAGACTTCACCTATGGCCCCGGCGACCCTCTTTTCTCCTTCCCCGGCCTGCCCAAAGACTTGCTCCACTCGACGCCCCGTTTCATCCCCTTCCACTAGGGCGCCTTTGGAATACCGTTACCTGCCCCCTCCCCCAGGAGACGGACAGTAGATGGCGACCCAGCTGCGGCCTCCAGCCGCCCAGTCCAGGCAGACCGAGGAAATGGGAGCTTTAAATGGGTAGGGGATACCTGAGCCGCTTGTTAGGTCGCTGCGCCCTCGCAGCGGCTGCCCCTTGGTCTGTTTCTCCAGCCCTCAGCCCCAGGGCCTCTCCCGCCCGCCCCTAGACGGCCTTTCCTTTCGCACTTTCTGTACTCCACAAAACCTCCTTTGTGGCTGGCTCAGAGCTGACCCCAGCCACCACTTCAGTGTGATTTAGAAAAGGGACACATCAGTCCCTGAAGACGAGGTGAAAAGTCAATTTTACAATTTGTAGAACTCTAATGAAGAAAAACGAGCATGAAAATTCGGTTTGAGCCGGCTGACAATACAATGAAAAGGCTTAAAAAGGAGAGACAAGGAGTAGGCTTCATGCATTATGGATCCCGACCCCCACCACTGCAGGCTTGCTCTAGGAAGAACCCGAGACTCTTGCCTAGCTATTCAGGCACTGGGCTGGAGAGTACTTTAATTTATTCAAGATGCTTCATTCATATGAAAATGTATTTTTGTGCATAAAGAGTTTATTCTATTATTATGAGCTATCAAAGTTTACATTTTTGTACTGCAGATGTTTCGTGTAAATAAAAGCTAAATAAAAAAGATAATAAGTCACCAAGTTTCTTGCCTGTAGTTGGTGTCTCTGGGGCTTTTCTTCCCTTCCCCTGGCTGCTCCACCACTAAAGTGAAACACTATCCCCACCCAACTTCGAAAGTCCAGTCCTTTTTCAAAACAATTAAAAATAAAATGCACCTGATTTCCACCAAAAAAAAAAAGGATAAAGTAAGACCAGGGCATTTGAGATCCATCATTTCCTTTCACTTTGTAAACACAAGGGAGATCTTTCAGGCTCCCCATAAGCCAATTAAGACTTTTTAGTGGAGAATTAGCCCCGGATATGCAGCTACCTGTAGAGGTAGGGGCGATGTGAGAGTCTTTCTTTTGAGGAGCTCCACATCAGCTGGCTCTGTGTTTCAAAGAAAGGGGATTACAAAGATCAATACAGTGTGACCACTGGCTAGGAAGTCCCAGTGACAGGTGGGCCCAGGCTGGGCAAGCAGAAGGGTCCACTCTTATAACAGCCTATTTAGAGGAGGAAATTGATTTGTAAACAATGCCTCCAAATTGTTGTTCATTGAGGCTGGGATCACTTTGGCTGGGAGGTGTGGGATGAATTATGCTGGTGTGGTGTCCCTGGATGAGTGTGCAGCTGCCTAAAATTGTGAGAGTGTCTGCACCACACACACACACACACACACACACACACACACACACACACTGTGCCCACCATGTCCACAGAGGAGGGCATGCAGTGGACTCAGTCCTGGCTTGCTTGGCTAGCCAGGGGCAACAGCCAAAGCTTTCATTTGCTGCCAGAGAAATCAGCCATCCAAACTCGGTGGGGATTTTTCTGGCTGCGGTGTGTTCGTCCGTTGTCTAACAATTAGCTGACAGCACTGGCCAATAGCGGCTTTTGTTTTAAATCTCCCGAGTGTGGATGATTACAAAGATGATCCCTAAAATGCAGTTGCTGCCTGTTCCCCCAGCTCATAAGTTACCCCACTTAATATTAAGACCATTTTTTTCATTGAATTGTCCCTTTTCATGAATATAATTATGTACAAAGAGGTGGTAGAAATGGGTTTGGGAAAATAGTATTCTATAACATGAGAGAAATCTTATCTGTTTAGGGTGTGAATAGAAGCAGAGTCCAGAAGACTACTAATAATATTTTCCCCTTGTGAGAATGTCACCCTCCTCACGCAGGTCCTACAGAGTTAGACCTACAGAGTCAGATGCTGGGTCCCCGGCAGTCATTGCTAAGTTCATCTATGTACTTCAGATAAAAAGGCTTCTTTTTGGAAGGTTCTGGAAAGTTGGATGCTTCCTCTCTCTGACTGCCCTCAGAACAGAGACAAAGAATCTTCCAAGAAAAGCTCTGGAAGTTGTGAGAGCTTGGAAGAGAGTGGCTTCTGCTAAAAGCTTCCAGGAAAAAGTTGCATCTCCTGAATAATCCTGCCCGGGTCCTGCTCTATTGTCTGTCTCAGAATTAATTCACTCTACCAGCTTTGCATTTTCCTATAGCAAAAAAACGCAAATGGTCTGTATCAGATTTTCTGCTCTCGTGCACAGGATGTGTGGAAGTGCTTCCCTCCAGCTTTCTGAGGGGCTCAGGCCAGGTCTGCAAGAAGGCAGGTCCCCTACAGATACTCTGCTCAGCGTGGTGTTGGTGCATGTGTCTGGGCTAGAGGAAGATTCTGCATTCTGTCTGATGTATATTATCACTGTCCCAGAGTCTTGGGAAAACCACCAGCAGACAAACACCCCACATCTCCCAGGCATCCTGGAGCCAACAGCTGCAGTAGGAGCTTTGTCTCTTACAACTGCCTACAGCCAGCACTGAAAATGCGAAACGTCACTACCCCCAAGAAGAGCAAACTCTATTCCCAATGTTGTTGCCAAGATAGGCACACATCTCAAGGCACAGAGCCCAAAGCAACTTCCATCTAAAGAAAACATCTTTAACAGCATCGATTGATGGAGAGAGCCTCCACCCCTGCCAGTTTATACTGTTTTTTCTCCCATGGAAGCAAGCCTGTAAGTATGGCTTTGTAGCTCCCAAATAGGAGAAAAGAAGGGAGGTGATTTAAAAATGCTTATCCCCAGCCCAGGGGCCTCTTTTTGTCCTTCAGCAAATTCGTAGTTCACCCACTGGCACTGTGAAGGCAGCTGAGGTTACTAGAGTATTGTAATCATTAAAGAGCAGAGAACATCTCACTGACAGCCACGATTCACTTTCTCAACACAATCTCCCACTGAGAAATCACCTAGCACTCAGAAAAGCTTATTTATTCTACCTGAGTTTGTCTCTTTGCTTCTGTCCTGGTGTAATGTGTATTTTTACACTCTTCTTCCCAGTCTTGGAGAAACCAGGTCAGGGACAATGGGGATGACATGGTAAAATGAAGCATTCACTTAGCCTGTCATTTCGTTAATGATTCTATCAAGCCCTGTGTGTTGAGTACCATTCTAGGCACTGGGCTAACCAGGATAGAGCCCTCACCAGAAAGAAACTTACACACTAATGGGAGAAAGACAAAATCAACTTATGACAGACGGTGGTAAATGGTGAGAAGAAAAATAACATAAAATTAGAGGAATATGGAATGCTACAGTGGAAGGGAGGGTGTTCTTTTAGAAAAGACAGCCATGTAAAGGCTTTTGATGAGATGACATTTGAGCAGAGGCTCAGATGCAGAGGGAAGGAACAAGCCTTGATAGTATCTGGAGGAAAGCATCCCAAAGAGAACGTGCCAAGAGGGGAAGACTCTGGCTATCTACCAAGGAGCAGAGGAATGAGGAGGCTGACATGGAGCAGAAGGCACGAGGCGGGCAAAACAGGTGCATGCGTGCATGCGCAGTCGTGTCCAAGTCTTTGCGACAACCCCGTGGATTTGTGGCTCATCAGGCTCTTCTGTCCATGGGAATTTTCGGGCCAGAATACTGGAGTGGGTTGTCCTTTCCTCCCCCAGGGGACCTTCCCAGCCCAGGGACCAAACCTGCATCACCTGGACCTCCTGAATTGTCAGGCAGGTTCTTTACCACTGAGCCACCTGGGAAACCTGGAGACAGGCAGGGGCAGTGCAAACCATGACTTTCTTTTTCTCAAGTTAATTGAAGGGTTGAAAGAAGAGGAGTGTTGCACATTTGCTTATAACTGTTAAGGTCACACTTGTTGTTATAGAGATAGCAGAGTTTAGGGGCCAAGATGGAAGCAGAGACCCAACTAAGCACCTGCATATGAGTCCTGAAGAAAGATTTATGGTGGTGGAAGGGGTTAAGGGTAGTCCAGAACCAGGACAACTTTTAGGAAGAAAACAACAGGATTTGTTTTCGGATATGAAACAGAGAAATTAAGGATGACTTCAAGGATTTGGGTCAGAAACGATGAACACCATTCTCAAAAGTCCTCTACAAATGGTTAAGTTTGCCTGCAAATGCTCATTTTAGCACCAAAGCAAAAACGGAAAGAGGAATTTCAGTGTCCATAAGGTAAGGACAAGTTGTTGTCCAAGATAACCATAACCTTCTCCAGTTTCAGAGGCCTAAGAGAAATGCCTCGGAGAAGGCTTATAATGGGTTGAGAAGCGTGAGTAGGGGGATGGGGCCCATGGTGTCCAGGGCGATAGTCTCAATGACATCATCATCATTAATACCATCATACCAGCTAACACTTACACAACACTTATTGTGTATTCTACGCACATTCTCTAGGCAAGAATACTTGAGTGGTTGACCATTCCTTTCTCCAAGGGATCTTGCTGACCCAGGGATCAAACCTGAGTCTCCTGCATTGCTGGCAAATTCTTTACCATCGGAGCCACCAGGGAAGCCCCTCCAAACACACTACACATATTAGTGACTTAATTCTCATAACCCATGAAGTTAATAATATCATTATCTCTGTTTTGCAGAGCATTGTCTCTGAGAAGTCAAATAACTGTTCTAAGAGCACACTGAAAATAAGTCATGAAGGTGGAATTTGAACTCAGACAATCTGGTTCCAGCATTTCTACTGCTTCTTATATTGTTCCTCTAGGAACGAAAATGGAATACAACTAATAAAAAGCATCATGGACCACAAGCTTTGGTTTCTGGGCCCCAGCCTGATCCAAGTGTAAGCTTAATCGTTGTTACAGGCAAGGCTCAGCTGCCATATGGGGCTGTTGGTTGCATGAGGAAAAGGGCTCATCCTTCCGATCCTCCCGGTGCAAAGTGCACACAGCAAAGTAAGTGGAGTTTCCCCTCTGCAACCCCACCTCCCAAAGGGGCTGTGCATGGGGCACAGTCCTTAGGACCTGATCTAGCAGCCCTGCCTAGAGGCAAGAGGAAGTCGGGGGAATAGTCTTTTTTCTGACTGAGATAGAGGAAGCCTATCTCAGGGTTTGGGGTGAGTTTTCTGGCAAGGACCTGGGTGTCACTATTTCAATTTTTAAGGTCAATAGGGCCAAGAGTCTGGTGGCATCCTTTTCTGAAAAATCACCATTCACATTTGGCCATAAAGGCCCCATTCATCTCATCAAAGCCTAGACTTCCTTAGAAAATACTTCTGGGATTGCTCCGATCTAGGCCAAGCAGGGAATCAAGGTTTCCAAGTTCTCCTTCAAAGAGCCTAATGGTAGAGGCTGGAGCCTTCTGGAAGGTGCTTCAGTCAACTTCCACCAATATCCTGCATCAGCCATTGGCCAAGAATAAACCCAAGTACACTGAACTGTAGGAGCTGTCACTTTGTGGGATGGCTTAGGACAGACACTCAGCTCCAGTACTGAGCTCACCTGCTTGCCCTCTGCACCGGTGGCCAGGATGGAGACAACTCTGAAGGAAGGATTCCAAAACTGGCTGTTGGGATTTCAATTATACTGTTTTGGTTTCTAACACAAACTAGCCCAGAGGTACCCAAACTGTTGACTTTTCAGAGAGGAAGTTTTAAATAGCTATGATGAATACAGTAAAGAATTTAGTGGAAGTTGTGGACAATATGCTTATGTTAGTCAGGGTTTTCCAGAGAAACAAAACCAGTGGGATATATAAGTATATGTATAAGAGGAGATTTATTACAGAAATTGGCTCACAGTGTTACGGAAGCTGAGAAGTCCCACGACATGCTGCAAGTTGAAGAACCAGGAAAGCGAGTGGTGTAATTCAGACCAAATCTGAAAGCCTGGGAACACCAGGCAGCCACTGATCTAAGTCCCAGTGTGAGTCAAAAGCCCCCAACCAGGAGCACTGATGTCCTAGAAGATGGCTGTCTCGCAGAGAGGAAATCCACCCTTCCTCATCTTTCTGTCCTATTCCGGTCCTCAGGGAGATCTTTACTCAGTCTACTGATTCAAATGCCAATCTCTTCCAGAGACAACTTCATAGACGTCTCCCAGAAATAATGTTTTACCAGCTTTCTGGGCATCCCTTAGCCCAGTCAGGTTGACATATAAACTTAATTATCACAATGCTTTAAAAAAAAACAAACGGGAAATTCAGCAATGATAACTCTAAGAAATCAAAGTGAAGTAGTAGAAAATTACCCATGATACTGGACACTCATCAATAGCCTGGATATTTCTAAAGATTCCATGATCTTGAAGATAGAGCAACTGATTACATCCAAACTTAAACATGAAAAGAAAAAAAAAGGAGTAGGAAAACCCACCACAGAATGGAGCATTCAAGAAATGATATCAAATGAAAACCTGAATCTACATAAAGAAATGAAAAAAAAAAAAGGAAATGGTAAAAGGCTCTCTTTTTTTTTTACTTATCTTAAATCAGTTTAAAAGATAATTGTGTAAAACAAAATGAGTAATACTGTACTGTGGCACTTACAACATAAGTAAAATGCGCAAGAAAAATAACCCAGGGGATTCCCTGGTGGTCCAGTGGTTAGGACTCTGCATTTCCACTGCAGGGGACACAGGTTTGATCCCTAGTGGGGAGAACTAAGATTCTGCAAGCCACGTGGCAAAAAGAAAAAGAAAGAAAGAAACAAGAAAAATAACCCAAAGAATNGAGTAATACTGTACTGTGGCACTTACAACATAAGTAAAATGCGCAAGAAAAATAACCCAGGGGATTCCCTGGTGGTCCAGTGGTTAGGACTCTGCATTTCCACTGCAGGGGACACAGGTTTGATCCCTAGTGGGGAGAACTAAGATTCTGCAAGCCACGTGGCAAAAAGAAAAAGAAAGAAAGAAACAAGAAAAATAACCCAAAGAATGGGCGATCAATGGGAATACAGTTGACTTTTGAACAAATCAAGTTTGAACTGAGCAGATCCATTTATATCTGGATTTTTTCCCCCACTAAATAGGTTCTGAAATACTACACAAGCTGTGGCCGGCTGAATCTATGGTTTGGGACAGAAGATGTAGAGAGCTGACTCTCAAGTTATTCACTGGTTTTCCACTGTATGGAGGCTGAGCATCCCAGCCCCCGAATTATTCAAGGGACAACTGCACTCTAGTAAGACTCTTTCACTTTACGTAAAGTGGTAAAATATTCTTTGAGGATATATTCAGATACATTAACAGTATACTTTGTAAACCATAGGAGAAAACTGCCAAAATTTACAAAATCATGTAACAAGCCAAAAGTAGAAGCAAAATAGACTAATAAAACAACAAAAAAATCAGTTAATTCAAAAGAAGTGGGGGAAAAGGAATAAAGAACAGATAAGATGAATAGAAAACAACTAGGAAGATGATGAATTTAAATCCAGTATCATAAATAATTACATTAAGTACAACTTACATTAAAATCCAAAGGCTGTCACCCAACTGTAGGTTATCTACAAGAATATAAAGATATAAATAGCTTAAAAGAATGGAAAGGAAAAAGACAGGCCATGTAAATACTTTTAAGAAAACTACAGTGGCTGTATTAATATCAGACTAAATAGACTTCAGCTTCCCAGGTGGCTCAGTGGTGAACAATATGCCTGCCAATGCAGGAGACGAAAATTCGATCCCTAGTTTAGGAAGATCCCATGCAGAAGGAAATGGCAACCCACTACAGTATTCTTACCTAGAATATCCATGGACAGAGAAGTCTAGTGGGCTACATATAGTCCATGACGTTGCAAAAGAGTTGGACAAAACTTAGAGCTACTGAACAACAACAAATAGACTCCAGAGCAAGATATGTTTCCAGGGATAAGGAGGGACACTATATAATGATAAAGGGGTCAATTCACCAAGAAAATATAACAATCCTATGTGTAAGCACTCAACAATGAACCTTCGAAATACATGAAACAAAAACTGATATAACTGAAAGAAGAAACAGGCAAATCCATAAATCTACAAAGACTCAACACTCATCACTTGGTATAATATAGAAAAAGTAGAAAATCAGCAAGGGTATAGTATATCTGAACAACAATATTAACCAACTTGGCCTAATTTATACTTACAAAATAACACCATCCACGCTCAAACAATAGCAGAACAGATATTCTTGTCAAGTACACATAGACTATTCACCAAGATAGACATATTCTGGGTCATAAAATAATTTCAATAATTTAAGCCAATTCAAGTTAATTTAAGCCAATCCAGGAACTAAATATGTTCTTTGAAACAGCAAATTCCCAAATGATTGGAAACTGAACAACAGTCTCCTACATCACCCATTGTTCAAAGGGGAAATGTATTTAGTAACTTGCATATCAATTTGAATCTGTTATCTAATAATAAAATAGTTTAGGTTTGTATCTTATATGTCTTTGGGAGGTTTTTTCCCCTTTGTTTTTCTAGTAATTCATTTTTATTATTTGATATAAAAATGTTTATCTGAAATATATTGAAAATGTAGAGTTATTCACTACATAAAGTTTGAGAAGCCCTGCCCTGGAGAACAGTGGGCAACTTGGTGGACCCTGAATCTCTGAACGACTGTGTGAAGCAGAGCCACCTGGCTACCTGGGGTGCTCTTCTTGGACTGTTTACATGAATGAGAAATGATCTCGTTCTTGAAGCTCTGGTATCGCTGTGTCCCTGTTCTAGGAGTCAATCCTTACCCTAACTGGCATTGCCACTAAGGCATGCTGCCTGTTGTCTCTGAGCCACTGTTTTAGTCCCAGGTAGAGCTAGAAGCAAGCTCTTTCCAGAGAGAGTACAGGCTCTTGAGAAAGCCAGCCAAGTGAACATCACTCTTCCCATCGCAGAGAGTCACCACAAAAGACAGGAGGTAAGAGCTAAAGTCCTTACTTCTTCAGCAGAGTACAGGCAGGCTGATAGCAGAGATGGGGTGTGAAGCCGTTCCAATGGCCTGCAAGTACCCAGCAGAACTTGGCTTTCCCTAGCTGCTTGTGGGAGGGGCAGGATTTCCATCAGCAAGCACAACAGAAGCCCTGGGAATGGCTGTGGCTACCCCAGAAAGATGGCTCTAGGGTCCCCCTTTTACCAGGCCAACTTACAGTGAGTGTTTCTAACTATTATTGAGGGTGCTCAGGCAATGTAACCCACCAGTCCAGGTCTGTCAGTTCCTAATTGGTAACCTCTTTTTGCCTGTCTCTTTCTGTAAAGTGGATATTAATGATAGTACATATCTACGTCATAGGATTTTCCAAGTCTTCAGTGAAGGCTTCACTCTTCATGGAAAGAGCAAAAACACATGTCTCACCCATTAAAAGGACTTGATAAATGTTAGCTATTGACTGATTAGCTGCAAACCAATCACCCTTTGTGATGAGATGATCTTTCTTTGGTCACCAGATGGTCCCTACCTTTCTTCAAGTCTGTAGGTCTTAGATACAAACTTAACTAGCGTAACTTGATTCTAATGAAGCAATATAATTTTGGAAGCTAATGCTATACTTCAAATGTAAAACTGTGATTAGAGGACTTAGGAAGGATATTAAACTCTACCTAGTGGCTGTCTGGTTGAAGCCCAGACAAATCTCACTGCCTTTAAGAATGACCTCATCTGAAGCATGAGGACTTGACTACAGTGCTTTCTAGTTTACCAAGCAATTTCGCATCCATCATCTGATATTAGCCTCACAATGTCCAGTGAAGTAGAAGGGATTATTGTATCTGTAGCACAGATGAGGCAAGGGGCTCAGAGGTTAAGTGGTTCACCCAAGGTCACGAGGTTAATGAGAGGAGAACGTGGGGCTTGGAGCCACATCTGGGTCCAGGCCCATTTCTTTCTCCCAGATACTTTTGTGTTCCAGGCTTGCCTCACTTGACCCAGAGCACAGACCCCCACAGCCAGAGACATTTCTATATAATGACTTGTAATCAAGCCAAAGATGAACAATGATGAATATATGATTAGGCTGAACCATATAAAATTGCCGGTTATTTTTTACTACAGAAATGGTGATTTCATGTGGTTCAACCTAGTAACCAGCACTTACTTGGATGCTTACTATTGGTTACACACTGAGCCAAGCTCTTTATCATCACATCATCTTATCTAATCATAATAACCTTATTATTTCCAATTTAAAGATGAGGAGTCTGAAGCCAGGGCTTCCAAACCAGTAAGTGAAGGGGCAGGACTTAAATCCATGCACCTAAGCCCAGAGCATACACCCTTCACCACTGCACTGCCCTACCATTTATTTCTCCAGCAGGAAAGCATGAGCCCCTAATGACAGAAAACATGTCTTAATCAACTGCATAGTGCCACAAGCAACACCTAATATTCATTCATTCAACAAATTTGAGGGCATAGCAGGCTTCTTGTTATGAGACAATTATTTGTTGAGTCTCAAGCATTTCTACACATGGTGAACAGAGGCACTAACTGCTCTTTAGTCTGTTCCAGACTATCTTTTCAAAGCTATCTGTATACTGAACAGACTTCGGAGAGTGAGATCATGTCTCTATCCAGAGCAAAGGGCAGATACAGACTGTCCAATATAAAAGAATCATGTTCCCTAAGCTCAGAGCCAGAGAAGGCAATGACATCCCACTCCAGTACTCTTGCCTGGAAAATCCCATGGGAAGAGGAGCCTAGTAGCCTGCAGTCCATGGGATCGCGAAGAGTTGGACACAACTGAGCAACTTCACTTTCACTTTTCACTTTCATGCATTGGAGAAGGAAATGGCAACCCACTCCAGTGTTCTTGCCTGGAGAATCCCAGGGACGGGGAGTCTGGTAGGCTGCCGTCTATGGGGTCACACAGAGTCGGACACGACTGAAATGACTTAGCAGCAGCAGCAGCAGTAAGCTCAGAGTTCCTCTCCTGTAATGCACTGAGTGTCACGTGGCCCTCTTCCTGTCACCCTAGAAAAATCAGGACTTGGGAATCATCCTAATGATGCTAATACGCTGGTTACTGCTATTGCTGTGAGTAATAGACTATCCTTTGCCTCTGACTACGAGTTCCCTATCTTCCACCAGCATGAAACTGTTGCAGGCTAACCGGTTAGCTTGCAAGCAAGATACAGTCTCAGATCAGAGTTGTTGACTATGCTGGCCAGACGAATGAACGCATGTAACAAGCACTGCTGGTGTACACGGCACTGTGTCTTAAACATTTTAATAGTGTCAGAGAGCCATGCCTGCCACTCCCAGAGAGATAATGCCAGGAGAGTGGGTGGTTTCCCTGACCCACTGCAAAATAGCCACATCAGCACCAACTTTTATGGAGAACTGACTGTGTGTTTGGCTCCAATTTTTTGAATTCCACAGTGTCTCCCTGGGACCATTTTGTAACTGTTTGTTGAGCAAATGATCCATTCCACTATTCAACAAATATTAATTGAGTTCTTACTGTGTGCCTGACTCTGCTCCACGATTTGGGAGAATCAGATAGACAGGGCCCCTGCTTTCATGGGGTTTAGCCACTGGTGGGGGAAACAGTCAACACACAAAATATCAGATAGTGATAAAAAAAAAAAAGAAATCTCTGCTCTAATTTAAGGAGCTTCCCTCGTAGCTCAGTTGGTAAAGAATCTGCCTATAATGCAGGAGACATGGTTTCAATTCCTGGATTGCGAAGATCCCCTGGAGAAGGAAATGGCAACCCACTCCAGGATTCTTGCCTGGAGAATCCTACAGACAGAGGAGCCTGGCGGGCTACAACACAGTCCATGGGGTCATAAGAGTCAGACAAGACTTAGCAACTAAACCACCACCATGCACTAAAGAGTCAGTAAAACCCCTTTAAAAGTGGTGGTCAGGGGAGACCCCTTGGAAGAGGGGGCCTCTAAGCTGACCCCTGACTGATGAGAGTCAGCTTTGCATGGATCAGGAGGATGAGCAGCTCAATCAGAGGGAATGTGATTGGTGTATTCAAAGGAGAAGGAAGAAGCCAGTATGAATGGAGCCCAGCAAAGCAGGAGGTGACGGCAGAAAGAGACAAAGCAACAGTGTGCGGGACTTTATGGTTCTCCACTCATCCCACACGATAGAAGAGTAATGCTCAAAATTCTCCAAGCCAGGCTTCAGCAATACGTGAACCGTGAACTTCCTGATGTTCAAGCTGGTTATAGAAAAGGCAGAGGAATCAGAGATCAAATTGCCAACATCTGCTGGATCATGGAAACAGCAAGAGAGTTCCAGAAAAAACATCTATTTCTGCNGCATTACTGACTTGATGGACATGAGTGTGAGTGAACTCCGGAAGTTGGTGATGGACAGGGAGGCCTGGCATGCTTCGATTCATGGGGTTGCAAAGAGTCAGACACAACTGAGTGAATGAACTGAACTGAACTGTGTTTAAAGATAGCTAGTGAAAAAGAGTTATAGGAATGTGATTCTGTGCTTCCACTCCACTGGAACCAAAATAAAAGGAAGCTTCTTAATATCTTTATTGCTCAGTTTCCTCATCTGAAAGACAGAATGTTACTGGGTGTTTTTAATGATTAAGTGAGCTAATGAACATGAAGTACTCCTCATCCAGTACATGCTCAAAAAATATGTCAGCATCATTTGAACTTAGAGGGTGCTTGAATCCTGAAACAGTATGTGAGCAAGGTGGAGGAAGCCACCACGATAGGGCCACAAAGATTCGGACACGACTAGAGCAACTTAGTGTGTATTCACACACAAAAGGCATCAGCTGTGTGTTCATCTGGAAGTATGCTGTGAAACCCCAAACTAAGGTCAGTGGCCTAGTGGATGCCTGCAAACAATGTAGATCCCACTAAGGAATCTTCTCGGCAAGGTGAGGAAGTGGTTAGGGCCATCCACCACTAACTCACAGGTATTTTCACCTAGCTCCTACTAGGTGATGGCTGCACTCTGCAGAGATGGTGAAGTGCAGTCCCTGGCCTGGGGAGACTGACAGTCTAGAGGGAGAGACAGACAGGAAGGCTGATAGTCCTGGGACAGTGTAGTCAGTGCAGGGTAGAGACAAGTCCTAGAGCCCACGGGGGATCAAGGGGCTCAGAGACAGCCTTTGGAAGGAGGTGAGCTTTGGGATTGAGTTGCCTGGAAAATCCTATGGAAGGAGGAGGCTGGTAGGCTGCAGTCCATGGGGTCTCTGAGTCGGACATGACTAAGCGACTTCACTTTCACTTTTCACTTTCATGCATTGGGGAAGGAAATGGCAACCCACTCCAGTGTTCTTGCCTNGGGCTCAGAGACAGCCTTTGGAAGGAGGTGAGCTTTGGGATTGAGTTGCCTGGAAAATCCTATGGAAGGAGGAGGCTGGTAGGCTGCAGTCCATGGGGTCTCTGAGTCGGACATGACTAAGCGACTTCACTTTCACTTTTCACTTTCATGCATTGGGGAAGGAAATGGCAACCCACTCCAGTGTTCTTGCCTGGAGAATCCCAGGGATGGGGGAGCCTGATGGGCTGCCATCTACGGGGTTGCACAGAGTCGGACACGACTGAAGCGACTTAGCAGCAGCAGGAGCTGGGAATGTGAATGGTGAGAGGCAGGGGAAGAAAACATCCCAGCAGAGGAAACAGCCTAGGTGAAAGCCTGAAGTTACAGAAAGGGTGATATGTGGGGTAGGGGTGGGGGGGCAGGGAGGACACCACACATGTGGAGATAACAAGGAGAGACGAAGCTGGGGAGACAGAACTGATGAACAGTCTGGAATTTTATTCTGTAGGATATTTATTTCATAGCTCTAAAAAACCTAAGGAATGAGGTTGTCTGCTCTGTGTTTAGAAACCCACACCAGTGGCCTTCCGGAGGATAGACTAGAATGGGTGAGATCTGAGTCAGAGAGCTGAGAGAGGACGCTGGCACGGAGACCCTGCAGCTGAGGGCCGGGGTCACTGGCTGTGGGGCCCTCCTGGTCTGTCTGGGAGGAGAGCCTTCCCTGTGGTCTGCTCCAGCGGCCGCCAGCGGAGAAGGCCTGAGGCGACCACACTAGCTGGTAGCAGAAACCAAGCCCCCTCTTCACTTCTGCATCTACTTTCTTTCCTGGAGGGGACAGGACTCGATCCAAAAGAGCTCCACCCTCCCTCTGTCCCCCTTTCTCCCATTTGAAATGAGATGACCCCCGTGTGCCCCCAGCACTTCCTTCATGCCCGCCTCAGTGTGCGCTTGGGATAAGGACAGTAGCCGCATGTCTCTCCTACCCCACCCCCACCCATCTTGGCTTCTTCGGTACCCTGTAGTACAGTGTAGCCCTCTTAATAGGAGCCCAGGCAGTGGATGATCTTGGCACATGAATTCAAGCCCTGTTTAAAACTCTTTCTGCAGAGTCCTTACTCATGTGTGCTCACACACGCACACATGTGCACACACGTGTGCTCACGTGCATCCATGCTCTCTGCCATCCAAGCGAAATCCAGAAGGAGATTTGTCAGATCAGTCTCCACCGGATTCCCTCCCCACCCCAGCTTCACAGCCAGGGAAGCGAAAGATGAGCTGAGTGGTTTCCCTCCTGAGCCAGATCTCAGCGGGAAGCGCATCTGTCGTGCCGCCTGGGGACTCTGGGGCAGGTCTCAGGGGCCGCCTTCACGTGTCTTGAACCAGCTCTCTCGCTTTGAGGGTGGCAGGAAACTCTCGCTGACGGTGAGGTCCTTGTAGTCCCCATACCTCCCCACCACCCCCCACCTCCCCACCCGCTTGATGGCCCTTGGCTGGCTCTGGGCCCTCTTGTCTGTATCTTCCCGTCCCCCACTCTGTGTGTGAGGTGCTGGGGGAGAGAAGTGTCGGGGTTTTTTTTAGTGTCGGGTTTTTGTGGTGGAGAAAATCTGGCAGTCCTGAATTTCTTCCTGAATCAACCATCTGCTGAGTGTTTTCCAGGATTATGAAACAATGTTTTTTGAGGAGGCAGGAGAAGTGGGAGGGTGAGAAAGGGCAGTTCCTCCTTGACTTCTTCCCTGTGGTTCTCGAAGCCCATTGGAGGGGAAGCTGGCATTACGAGGGTGTGGCGGGCTTGGGGTCAGACCCAGCGTCAGGTCTGGCTCTGCCGCTTTCTTGACCCGAGCTCTGTAGTCTGTTTCTCTCTGTTACATGGAGATGAACAGATGCACGCTATGTACCTGAGGACTCAACGAGCCGGCAGTCCCCAGTCTTTTCGGCACCAGGGATCAGTTTTGTGGAAGACAGTTTTCCGTCAACTGGGGTTGGGGGATGGTTTCAGGATGATTCAAGCGCATTACACTTATTGTGCACTTAATTTCTATTATCGTTACATCAGCTCCACCGCAGATCATCAGGCATCAGATCTGGGAGGTGGGGGACCCCTGCCAAGTCAGTGGAGAAAGGAGGTTTATAAACCGGAGAGGGATGTGAACCTGCATCTGTCCATGCTGTTGAAGCGAGCACCTGAAGAGCCAGACCTTGGCGGTGGCACCTGCTGCTTTGGAACTTTGGTCTAAGGTGCCATCGCAGTGTTTCCTCCTAAGCACTGATGGCAGGGAGCCTGGGGTGCAATTTGGGAAGCTGACCTGTGGTTCAGTTCATGAAGACCCACTGCTTATTGAGAGAGCCAGGGGAGGGAAGGAATGAAGGCAGCACCCGCTCGAGGGGAGTGAGCATGCCCTGTGATGCAGACCCCAGCATCCTAATTGGCCTCAGGGTCTGACAAGTGCCTTTGCTCATAGGAGAATGTGGGGAGATGCCACAGCCTCAAACTAGGTCCCAGAGGAATTATACATGGTTAAAACAGACAACCCAGGTTTCTCTTTCCCATCCTTTGTAAATATTGGGTTGGCCAAAATGTTCACTTTGGTTTTTCATAAGATGTTACAGAAAAACTTAAACTTCTTGGCCAACCAAATACTTCACATCTCAGAAGAAAGGGAGATTTCCACTAGGGACAACCTAACTGTCCTAGCTTATCTAAGACTGAGGGGGCTTCCCAGGGTATGGAAACTTCCATGCTAACACAAGAATAGTCTCAGGTAAGCCAGGGGAAATGTCTCCAGAGAGTATTTCCTCTTGACCTGATTGTATGGCTGGTCCTTCATTATGGCAGGAGAAGCAAAGTTAATCCTACTTCCACCCTCAGGAGAAGGAGAAGGTGAAAACTTGATTTCATCTTTATTTTTGTATTGCCAGCAGCACTGTGGTTGGTATAGCTCAATCAAGAGATGGGTGGAGGACGAATTGCAATTTTTGGTTAATTTAAGGTGATCTAACGGAGAAGGCAATGGCACCCCACTCCAGTACTCTTGCCTGGAAAATCCCATGGACAGAGGAGCTTGGTAGGCTGCAGTCCATGGGGTCACGAAGAGTCGGACACGACTGAGCAACTTCCCTTTCACTTTTCACTTTCATGCATTGGAGAAGGAAATGGCAACCCACTCCAGTGTTCTTGCCTGGAGAATCTCAGGGATGGGGGAGCCTGGTGGGCTGCCATCTATGGGGTCACACAGAGTCGGACACGACTGATGTGACTTAGCAGCAGTAGCAGCAGCAAGGTGATCTAAATAGGTCACAGAACAGCAAGGTGATCAAACCAGTCAGTCTTAAGGGAAATCAACCCTGAATACTCACTGGAAGGACTGATCCTGAAGCTAAAGCTCTAGTATTTTAGCCACTTGATGCAAACAGCCGACTCCTTGGAAAAGTCCCTGATGCTGGGAAAGACTGAGGGCAGAAGGAGAACAGGGTGTCAGAGGATGAGCTCGCTGGATGGCATCACTCATGCAATGGACATGAACTTGGGCAAACTTCAGGAGATGGTGAGAGACGAGGAGTGCTATAGTCCAAGGCATGCTGCAGTCCATGGGGTTACAAAAAGTCAGGCACAACTGGGCAACTGAACAATAAAAGCAACAACAAAGGTCATGGTGGGAGGCTTTGGAAGATAAGAGTCATTGAATACATAACTCACATAAAAATGGTGAGATAAAACAATGTTCATCCAGCTCTTCGTGGAGAAATTTAGAATAGGTGATAAACCAGATATATGTTTACCTTTTCTTTTCTTTTTTTTGGCCTGAAGTTATAACTGGTAACATCTGGTATTTGGGCAAACTCACAGCTTGAGGAAAATATGGATGACTTGACGTGTTATGTGGAAAAGGCATGGTTGCTGTTGTTCAGTTGCTGAGTTGCATCCCACTCTTTTTGTCCCTATAGACTGCAGCATGCCAGACTTCCGTGTCCTTCACTATATCCTGGAGTTTGCTGAAACTCATGCCCACTGAGTCAGTGATGCTATCTAACCATCTCATCCTCTGCTGCCCCCTTCTCCTCTTGTCCTCAATCTTTCCCAGCATCAGGGTCTTTTCCAATGGCTCTTTGCATCAGGTGGCCAAAGTATTGGAGCTTCAGCTTCAGCATCAGTCCTTCCAATGAATATTCAAAGTTGATTTGCTTTAGGATTGACTATTGTGATCTCCTTGCTGTCCAAAGGACCCTCAAGGGTCTTCTCCAGCACCACCATTCGAAAGCATCAACTCTTTGATACTCAGCCTTCCTTATGGTCCACCTTTCACATCCATACATGGCTAGTGGAAAAACCATAGCATGGACTTTACAAACTGACCCTCATTTGAGTCCTTGTTCCTTATTTGTTATGTTTCATTAGGCAAGCATTTCATTGTCCCCCAGCCTCAGTTTTCTTGTCTGCAGAATAAGTGGTTTATTTACCACAGGACTACTTTGGTGATAGAATGTCACATCATCTGTAATGTTCCTAGCATGACCATTGACACTAGTAGGATCTTNAAACCATAGCATGGACTTTACAAACTGACCCTCATTTGAGTCCTTGTTCCTTATTTGTTATGTTACATTAGGCAAGCATTTCATTGTCCCCCAGCCTCAGTTTTCTTGTCTGCAGAATAAGTGGTTTATTTACCACAGGACTACTTTGGTGATAGAATGTCACATCATCTGTAATGTTCCTAGCATGACCATTGACACTAGTAGGATCTTGATAGCCATGAGATTCCTCAGGTCTCTCAGGAACTGTAAAAAGGCTTAAGAGCATATGCTTTGCTTATGCATGTTTTTCTACTCTTTTAAATCCTGATCATATTTTGTAATGTTTGCTTCATGCAAGGGAACACATGCAGAGTGCCTGCTATGCCACAGAATTTTAGAATAATCGCCCAGGAATGTATGATGCAGGTCGAGGTCTAGAGTGTCACTGGGTTAGTTTCCAGGGGCTGCCACAACAAATTACCACAAGCTGAGTGGCTTAACACAACAGATATGTATTCACTCACAGTTCTGGGGGCTTGAAGTCCAGAATCTAGGTGTGTGCAGTGCTAGGCTCTCTATGCAGACTCTAGAGGAGAACCCTCCCTTTCCTATTCTAGCTTCTGGTCATTCCTGGCATTCCTGGCTTAGAGTAGCATCACTCCAATCTCTGCCTTCCTTCATATGGCCTTCTTCCCTGCATCTGTACTCAAATTTCTCTCTCTCGCTTTCCTTATAAAGACACCAGTCATTGGACCTAGGACCCACTTTAATCCAGAATGATCTCAGTCCTAGATCCTTAACTTAATTACATCTGCAAAGAACTTATTTCTAGATAAAGTTATATTCACAGGTACTGGGGTGAGGACTTGAACATCTTTTTCTTTGGGTGGGCAGGGGCAGGGGGACACTGTTCAACTCACTATCGTTACCATTACTGATCCCTCTTGTATCTTATCCCTCTGCCCTGCCCCTGCCCACCATCCCGAAGTTAATGGTTATCACCCTCTCGTCTTTTGCTTATAAAAAGGATATTATGGTATGGTTTATGTAATCTTTGTGATCTGCTTTTTGTTCTGTGTTATGGTTGGAAGATCCATTCAGGTTGATGCACGTTGTCATAGTTCATTCATGCTGGATGCCCTGCTGTATGCTGGTACCCCAGGGTGTTGATGCATTCTCCTGAAATTGGATATTGAAGTTGTTTCCACTTTGGGGCTGTTGTAACCAAGGCTTCTTTTACTTAGCTCTTGGTGCTCAAGTGCAAAATTTTTCTAGAATATATGACTAGGANTGCTGTATGCTGGTACCCCAGGGTGTTGATGCATTCTCCTGAAATTGGATATTGAAGTTGTTTCCACTTTGGGGCTGTTGTAACCAAGGCTTCTTTTACTTAGCTCTTGGTGCTCAAGTGCAAAATTTTTCTAGAATATATGACTAGGAATTGAATTGCTGGACCCAAGGTAAATAGTACTTTATAATGTTAAATTATTTTCCAAAGTGATTATATCAATTTGCATTCCCACAGCTGAGTACAAAATGTTCTCTGATCTCAAAGTGATTTTCCAGGAAATAGGAAAACTTCAGAAGGATCTTCCCTATGGTGATGAGTATTAGATGATAAAATCTCATCTTCTTCCATGATTCTCCTCTATAGCAGATTTTTCCTGGTGGGTCTCTCCCCTCAGAGAGAAAGCACTAGACCCTGCAGTCTCACCTGCTGCTGGCTGCCTAGGCTCTGCCTACTCTGCAAATCCATCTTAATGGCTCATTAGAGGTGCCTAGAAACTGTAATTATGGTATAGCATTTCACAGGCTTACAATCGGAGGCTGTGTTTTCTAGACACCCAAATCAAGTCTGTTGTGGAAGGCTGCATCTCAGCAAGTTTGCATATGATATTCTGGATTATGAGAAAAAAAAAAAAAAAGAACTTGCCTTTGCTCTGAGGTAGTGATATAAGCATCCTGAGTAACTGGTTGAAAAATTGGTTGAAATAAACTGGCAGAGTGGAAGGTATGCTGATGACTCATGAGAGCCGGTGTGTAAGTGGTGTATTCTGGGGAACATTTTCTGCAGAGGAAGGGAGACAAAGCAGCATTTGTCCCAGTTAGATCACAGAATAGGAGCACAGCTAAGGATCTTAATAAATCCCTCAACTGATGGGGATACGGAGGCTCAGAAAGGACCTCCTACTTTCAATGCAAGCCTTAGGGTTAGCCACATCTTCTTTTGTGCAAGTCTAACCAACTTTTTTAGGTTGCATTCCCTAAAAGTAGAATATGAATCAGAGAGTCTTGAGCAGGTGATTTGGCACATGAGTGTTCTTAGGTAAAGCCTATCTAGGAGTGAGGAGAACAGGGTAGGACAGGGAAAGAAGAAAAGCGAAGATGTGGGTCCAGAAGAAGTCCAGCCTCAAGCTGATCCCACAGGATGCTCTGGAATATAAACAGTACTTTAAACCTGTCCAACTCATACATGCATTGATTGGTCCTTGGCTGCAGACTAGCTGACGGGGGAACATAGCCACCGAGGCTGTCCTGTGCTTCTATCAGCTGAGTGCAGTTCTCTGAAGGAGGCAAGCCAACATTCACAGCAGCTGATGAGACTGCTATTCAGATTTGTTGTTGTTCAGTCGCTCAGCTGTGTCTGACTCTTTGTGACCTCATGGACTGCAGCACGTCAGGATTCCCTGTGGGCACAGCTTCACTGTGCTCACTGTGAGCACAGACCTTCACAGTCTCCCAGAGTTTGCTCAAACACATGTCCATTGAGTTGGTGATGCTATCTAACCATCTCATCCTCTGACCGTCCCCCCCTTCTCCCTTTGCCTTCAGTCTTTTCCAGCATCTGAGTCTTTTCCAGTGAGTTGGCTCTTCACATCAGGTGGCCAACCTTTATACAGCCTTGGAGTAGGCAAATATACCCTAGAGGGAAAACAAAAATCATGAATGTTAGAAAAAGATAAACTGGACTTCATAAAAATGAAAACCTTTTGCTCTTGAAAAGACATTGTTAAGAACATGAAAATTCAAGTCACAGAACAGAACAAAGAGTTGGAATGCATACATCTGACAAAGGAGCTGCATTCAGAATACAAAATGAACGTTCATAAGTCGATAATAAGATAGACAACCCAACTTGAAAACCGACAAAAAAAAATAAGTAGTGGTAATCAACTCTGATTTCAGTTTTAAAAAATTATTTATTGACGGCTATGCTGGGTCTTCTTGGCTGTGCATGGGCTTTCTCTGGTTGCAGCAAGCGGGGGCTACTCCCCATGCAGTGCACGCACAGCCTTCCTCATTTGGTGGCTTCTCGGGTTGCGGAGCACAGGCTCTAGGATGCGCGTGGGTGCCCACTTCAGTAGCTGGAGCACCTGGGCTCAGTAGTTGTGGCACACAGGCTTAGCTGCTCTGTGGCATGTGGGGTCTTCCCGGACCAGGGATTGAACCCATGTACCTGGCATTGGCAGGCAGATTCTTATCCACTGTGTCACCAGGGTTGTCTTCAACTCTGATTTTAAAACTTTGTTTTAGATACACATTTCACTATTACTTTGGNCATTTTCTGCAGAGGAAGGGAGACAAAGCAGCATTTGTCCCAGTTAGATCACAGAATATGAGCACAGCTAAGGATCTTAATAAATCCCTCAACTGATGGGGATACGGAGGCTCAGAAAGGACCTCCTACTTTCAATGCAAGCCTTAGGGTTAGCCACATCTTCTTTTGTGCAAGTCTAACCAACTTTTTTAGGTTGCATTCCCTAAAAGTAGAATATGAATCAGAGAGTCTTGAGCAGGTGATTTGGCACATGAGTGTTCTTAGGTAAAACCTATCTAGGAGTGAGGAGAACAGGGTAGGACAGGGAAAGAAGAAAAGCGAAGATGTGGGTCCAGAAGAAGTCCAGCCTCAAGCTGATCCCACAGGATGCTCTGGAATATAAACAGTACTTTAAACCTGTCCAACTCATACATGCATTGATTGGTCCTTGGCTGCAGACTAGCTGACGGGGGAACATAGCCACCGAGGCTGTCCTGTGCTTCCATCAGCTGAGTGCAGTTCTCTGAAGGAGGCAAGCCAACATTCACAGCAGCTGATGAGACTGCTATTCAGATTTGTTGTTGTTCAGTCGCTCAGCTGTGTCTGACTCTTTGTGACCTCATGGACTGCAGCACGTCAGGATTCCCTGTGGGCACAGCTTCACTGTGCTCACTGTGAGCACAGACCTTCACAGTCTCCCAGAGTTTGCTCAAACACATGTCCATTGAGTTGGTGATGCTATCTAACCATCTCATCCTCTGACCGTCCCCCCCTTCTCCCTTTGCCTTCAGTCTTTTCCAGCATCTGAGTCTTTTCCAGTGAGTTGGCTCTTCACATCAGGTGGCCAACCTTTATACAGCCTTGGAGTAGGCAAATATACCCTAGAGGGAAAACAAAAATCATGAATGTTAGAAAAAGATAAACTGGACTTCATAAAAATGAAAACCTTTTGCTCTTGAAAAGACATTGTTAAGAACATGAAAATTCAAGTCACAGAACAGAACAAAGAGTTGGAATGCATACATCTGACAAAGGAGCTGCATTCAGAATACAAAATGAACGTTCATAAGTCGATAATAAGATAGACAACCCAACTTGAAAACCGACAAAAAAAAATAAGTAGTGGTAATCAACTCTGATTTCAGTTTTAAAAAATTATTTATTGACGGCTATGCTGGGTCTTCTTGGCTGTGCATGGGCTTTCTCTGGTTGCAGCAAGCGGGGGCTACTCCCCATGCAGTGCACGCACAGCCTTCCTCATTTGGTGGCTTCTCGGGTTGCGGAGCACAGGCTCTAGGATGCGCGTGGGTGCCCACTTCAGTAGCTGCAGCACCTGGGCTCAGTAGTTGTGGCACACAGGCTTAGCTGCTCTGTGGCATGTGGGGTCTTCCCGGACCAGGGATTGAACCCATGTACCTGGCATTGGCAGGCAGATTCTTATCCACTGTGTCACCAGGGTTGTCTTCAACTCTGATTTTAAAACTTTGTTTTAGATACACATTTCACTATTACTTTGGCTTTTTTCTGTTCTGCTACTTCCCTCACAGTAGTGTTTGGGAATAACTAATATCCATTTCTGATATATGTTAACCTGACTGTACACTGAATGTATGTTGAAATAAAAATAGCAGTAAAACAACGAGCAAAGGACTTGAATAGACAGAAGAAGATATACAGTCTATGGAGGGCCAATAAAATCATGAAAAGATGCTCAACAAAAATTAAAACCATCATATGATGTCACTACACATCCATTAGAATTGCTAAAATCAAAAAGAATAAGAATACCAAGTCTGGGCAAGTATTTGAAACAGCTGTAACTCTCATATACTGCTGCCAAGAGCTGGGAATTGGTACAACTACTTTGGAAAACAGTGTGGTGGTTCTTTTAAATACACCCTGATTATGTAACTTGGAATCCTGCCCCTAGGTGTTTCCCCAAGAGAACTGAAAGCACATGTCCACTCAAAAACGTGTGTAGGAGTGTTTATAGCAGCTTTATTCACCGTAGCTCCAAACCAGAAACAGCCCAAATATCCATCAGCAGGTGAATGTATACAAATTGTGATACACATGTACAATGAAATATCATTTAGCAAATAAGCATTTGGATCACTGATATGCATAACAATATTACTAGAATCTTTGAAACACTAACCTGACTGAAAGAAGCCTGGGAGTCCATAATGTATGATTGCATTTATATGGAATTCTAGAGCCTATAAAATTAATCTAAAATGGCAGAGAGTGAATCAGTGATTGTCTGGAGCCAGAGAAAGAAAAGAATTTTGGAGTAATTGTTGTTTAGTCCCTAAGTTGCATCTGACTCTTTTGCAACCCAGTGAACTGTATAGCCGCCATGAGATTTCCCAGGCAAGAATACTGGAGTGGGTTGCCATTTCCTTCTCCAGGGGATATTCCCAACCCAGAAATGCTCCATTTTTTGATTGAGATGGAGGGTAAACAAGTGTATTCATTTGTTGGTACTCAGCAGATTGCACACATGTACATTTTATTGCTTGTAAATTATACCTCATTAAAGTTATTTTGATGAAGAGAGAAATACCATCATCCTTTGAGTGATGGAATTAAAGATAATTTTTCTTTTATCCTTATTTTCTGTTTCTAAATTCTCTACCATCATCTCCTCACTACTTTTCAAAAGTACATTGGAAAAGCTTCTCTCCATCTCTGAAGCCCCATTTGGCTCAGATGCTCTCTCCTTCAGAAGCCTTACCTGAGGCCTCAGTTAGAATTAACTACCCCCTCTTCTAGATCCCCAGTGCCCTACTTGGTGCCACTGCTAAGCCATTTGCACTCTGCCTTGGGCAAGTGTCACTGCTTGTGTAGTTGGCTCCTTGTCCTGCGGGCACCCAGTGGCAGGAGGGTTGAATTGGGACAGAGCCTCGAACATGGTGGGCAGTTGTTCAATGCTCACCAAGTTAAACTGGGATTTTCCAGGCCAGAAGGAAGCTTCTTATCAAGTTCAAGGGCTGCTGTCATCTATAGGTGCATCCACAGTGAAGTGGGGAAACTGAAGCAGAACCTGGAGCTTCAAATCAGTGTTCTGCCGCTTACTAGCCAGGTAACTTCCTTGGGCAAATCCCTTAACTCTCTGAACCTCTATGTCCTTTCTACATAGTAGGAGTAATGCTCTCTCTGTTTGTTGTGAGGCCGTCAGTTCAGTTCAGTTCAGTCACTGGGTCGTGTCCAAGTTTTTGAGACCCCATGAATCGCAGCACACCAGGCCTCCCTGTCCATCACCAACTCCTGGAGTTCACCCAAACTCATGTGCATTGAGTTGGTGATGCCATCCAGCCATCTCATCCTCTGTCGTCCCCTTCTCCTCCTCCCCCTAATCCCTCCCAGCATCAGGGTTTTTCCAATGAGTCAATTCTTCGCATGAGGTGGCCAAAGTATTGGAGTTTCAGCCTCAGGATCAGTCCTTCCAATGAACACCCAGGACTGGTCTCCTCTAGGATAGATTGATTGGATCTCCTTGCAGTCCATGGGACTCTCAAGAGTCTTCTCCAACACCACAGTTCAAAAGCATCAATTCTTTGGTGCTCAGCTTTCTTCACAGTCCAACTCTTCCCATCTCTTTCATAATTTTCCGCAGTTTACTATGATCCACACAGTCAGGCAGTCCTTAATTAAAAAAAAAAAAAAAGCCAACACAGCTAACACTCAGCATATCTAGTAAGTGACAATGAAAGGCAATGGATTTTTTGTTTCACAAACATGTCATAGGCACTGCCTACTATCTCTTTCACCTCCCACAGGTCCCAGGCAAACCACTCAATTAAAATGAATACAACTTCGTATCTACTGAGTGCCCTCTATGTGAGAGGTACTGTTCTGGGCACTTGGGAAATAAAGAAGACAAACAGACCTGCTCTCAAAGAACTAGTGGACAAAGAAAATGAACAACCATACTAAATAAGAAAGTATAAACTATATTAGAAGTCAGTAGCCAGCCTCCAAGATGGCTCCTATTCATCCTCCCTCTGTTACTCATGCCCTTGTGTGCGACCCCCGACACTGCACTGGGCTGCCCAATAGGACAGTGCAGGAAGGACAGTCTGACTTCTGAACTAAGTCAGAAAAAACAGTGCAGTTTTTCCTTGCTCTCTCAGAACTCTAACTTTGGGGGAAGCCAGTCACAATGTCTTGAGGACATCAGCCCAGTGAAGAGATCCACAAGGTGGGAAATCGAGGCTTTTGCCAACAGCCAGCACTGATCTGCCAACCACCTAACAAGCCATCTTGAAAGCAGATCCTCCAACTCCAGTGATCCCTTCGAATGACTGCAGTCTGTTGACACCTTGACTACAAATGTGTCTTAGCTCAGATGTTTTCACAGCATATTACTGCTGGTTCCCAACCTCAAAAGTTTCCTAGGTGAAATTTCAAACTGGCTCCCATATATGTGGAGCAAGGAGAAGCGTAAGAAAGAAGCAGACCATTCCAGACTGGTATGTAGCAGGCTTTACTTTTTTTTTGCCAGGGGTGGGGGGGGGAGCTGTGCTATGCTGCGTCTCTGTTGATTTGTGTGGACTCTCTCTGGCTATGGTGAGTGGGGGCTACTCTTCCTTGCATTACACAGGCTTCTCATTGTGGTGGTTTCTCTTGTTGCAGAGCACAGGCTCTAGGCACTAAGGCTTCAGTGGTTGCAGCACATGGGCTCAGTAATTGTGGCTTGTGGGCTCCAGACCACAGGCTCAATAGTTGTGGCTCACAGGCTTAGTTGGTCCACGGTATATGGAGTCTTCCCAGACCAGGGATCGACCATGTCCCCTGCACTAGCAGGTGGATTCTTATCCACTACACCACCAGGGAAGTCTGGTGGCAATTTCAATAAGTAAGGAAACTTACACATAAGGCTAGACTTGGGTGTTGGCAAGATGATTAGATTGCCCCACCTACCCCCTAGAATCTTCAAGTTTGTACAGCAACTTTAACTGGCTGAGTCACTCATATTGCCTAGATGGTCTCCACAACACATGACCTCTCATGGCTGTGTCTTTGACTAGGTTCCAAATACAAGAACAGTGGGTCTTCTGTCCATTCCAAGGATAGGGGAAAGGGACAAGCAGCCTCTGATTGCCCAGATGCAGCTTGCAATGCAGGTCGACTGGTGGTCATGCCCTCTCAATGATTCCTCCAACATCACAGACCTGAGTGGCCTACAGGAAACAGACACTGATCTCCATCTGGAGGCTGAGAGTCCTATATCGGAGTACCAGCACGGTCTGGTTCTACAGATGACCCTCTTCTACAACTGCAACTTCTCCCCTTTCCATTGCATGGTGAAGAGTCAAGGGAGCTCTCTGGGGTCTCTTTAATAAGGCACTAGTCCCATTCACAAGGACCCCTACCCTTGTGACCTAATCACCTCCCAACAGCCACTCAGAAAAGGACTCTCAGCTCTTACACAGTTTCCAGAGACCTAGGACAACTCCAAAATTCCAATTTACAACAACTTGATTTGCACAAAGTTTTCCATAAAACATCTTACCCAGACCCAAAAAGTTACAACCTTTATAATACATGAGGTCAGAGTCCCAGGCAGTAAAACGCTGCTAAGGGGTCTCTTCTCTATTTGATCACTTGCTCCTGTGGCTGCTCTGTGACTGTGCTTTTTTTTGCTGGGTATCTACTTTGTATCAGACTTAGGCTGAGTTCTGAGGACATTGAAAGAAAGACCAGGTCCAGCACCTACCATGGATTCAATGAATATTTGTTAAAGGAATGTGAGCTGACTTGGAATGGGTTCTGAAGAGGATTAGAGAACTTTCCCCTCAATCTTCAATTATCCCTTGACCATTCGACAAAGAAAAAAGACAATTTCCCACTGCCAGGACCCCTCCCGAGCTGCCCCCAGGGACTGGCCAGCCCAGGACCTTGGCAGGGAGATCTTCCTGGCATCTTAAGTCAGCCAAGGTAAATGGCAGCTGCCTCTCCAGAACTTCATCCTCAAGTCTGCCAGCAGGCCTCCAGGCTCTCTATGCAGGACAGAAGGGCTACTCCAGCCTTGTCTCCCTGAAGGGTGAGGACGGAACAGCCTGACCCACTGGCCATGTCAAGCACAGTGGGCTAGGGGTGAATGACTTGAACACAAAGGGAGTCTTCATAAGTCACAGCAGCAGGGTAAATATTTAGAAAGAGAAATCCTTTCCTTAGAGGGCCAGCCTTTGTCTTCCTATTCTGACAGAAAGGACTTGGTCAGACGGGGGTCTGTTACAATGGGAAGGAGAGCAGGGAGCAGCAGCAGCCGGGCTGACACTGCGCCTAAATGATGGAGGGACAGTGGCCTGGGGAGAGCTGCTGGCCCAACACCAGAGTGGGGAGACTCTGCTGGGATTCTCCAGGACACCCCCAGGGAGCCGTGCGTGTGCCCCGCCTTCAGCTGTCCCAAAGGGCTGAAAATGGTGTCCAGGACAATCCCCATGCATCTTCCTCTAGAAGCAAATGTTCTCAAGGCTCCAGAGGGCCTGCACTCATGCCTCAGCCTGTCCCCAATCACCTCTCCCAGTACACATAAAGTCCATTTCCCAAAAAAGGCTCCAGGGTCCTCCCTTGGCAGTTGACCAACAATACTGGGTGGTTAAATTCCTCCCATTCCTAACTCTTCACCTCAAGATGTTCATGACCTGGCCCTCAGAGGGAAAACCTTTTAAGCCCCCTCATGATGAGAGGCCCTTAGGGTCTCTTCAGAGATGTAAAGATTTGTTTCAGAAGTAATGGATTAAGTTCCACCTGTCTGAGGTAATTGAGAAGACCAGGCCTTCCCTGGGCCTGCCCTGGCCTCTGTCTTGGTGGATGGCAACCTAATGGCAACTGCTAGCAGTCAATGTTCCAGCTCACAAAAGGGAAACAGAATCCACATCTTGAAGCCTGAATCAGCCAAACCTAGTCATGTCTTGAAACAGGCATTGTTTTATAATAGCCTAACTCTGACTTCATAGCAAGAAATAGGATGCAGATGAGGCCTTCCCTGGGGCTTCCCATGCGGCTCAGTGGTAAAGAATCTGCCTGCCAATGCAGGAGATGCAGGAGACCTGGGTTTGATCCCTGGGTCAGGAAGATCCCCTGGAGGAGGAAATGGCAACCCACTCCACTATTCTTGCCTGGAAAATTCCGTGGATAGAGGAGCCTGGCGGGCTGCAGCCCATGGGGTCGCAAAGAGTTGGACATGACTGAGCAACTGAGTACGCACAAGCCCCTCAGATCTCCCAGCAGAATTCCCCAGAACCGGGTGTGAGTGAGCCTCGAGTGGCTCATGGAAGGCAGAAGCAAGCACTGAGAAGAAACACATTCAGCAGTCCTGGGCTACCTCATGTCTGAGTGTATCATCCCTGGCTTTCTGTTTCTGGTGGTTCTCCAAGAAAGCTGATTTATGGTTTCCGATTCGATCAAGATCTTAGAAAATCCACACTCTGCTTCTACAGGGCAGCACAGAAAGTGAGGAAACCAACATGATAGCATGTGTGGACCACTCCCACCCCAGCTGCCATTTGACAGTCATCCCAGTGCAGGGCTCGAAGAACACTTCTATCTCTTGGTGTTCAAGAACGACCTATTTGGCCCTCTCCAAAGGACCCATTTTCCCAAAGGACCTATGTTCCATGTTGGGCCACCCTGTCTCCATTAGCCCATCAAAACAACACTTCAGTTTATTTTAGGGTTATAGCTACTAACCAGCTTGATAGAGTCCCAGTGAAATGACAGATCCAGATGTATCCTGAAGATACAGGACCATCCAAAGAGCCAGGTAGATACATACATAAGACCAGCCAGTGATCTCGGAGTCCTTAGCAAGTGGCATAGATAGAGCGTGCAATGCCCAGACAGTCCCTGAGCGCCCCATCTCCTCTCTACTCCAGACCCGAGACCACTGCTGCAACGGGTGGGTGCGCCTGTGACAAATGTGCTTTCTGCTCCCAACATCAGGAGCACGAAGGGCACCCAGGAATCCCCTCTAAAGAGGGCTGGACAGGACTTCCCCGGTGGTCCAGTGGTAGGACTCTGCTCACAATGCAGGGGGACTTGGTTCGATCCCTGGTGAGGGAACTGGATCCCATATACCGCAACTAAGACCTGGTGCAGCCACATAAAGAAAACAAATTAATTTTAAAAAATAATAAAGAGGGCTGGACAGTGAAAATGGGGAGCTGAGTGGGGGATGAAGTGAGGAAATTGTGATGAAAGCTTTAGAGGGATCTTTCACATGTGCTGGGCAGCCACCAGGACAGGGGAATAGAAGTCATCAACATGTGCCAACATTCATGTAAATAAATCAGGCCATGTGGCCACCAGGTGGGAGCCTGATATGAAAAAGACCAAAATCCACATGGCATCTCTCAGCCTTTTAAACAACAGTCACAGCACCGTAGGTCAGCCAGCCTCCCCAGGGCCAGTTGTCAGGCCCATCAACAAGTTTCCCAAACACCTACTCCCGGCTGCTCACTGGTTGAGGTGCCTCACCACCTACCCCACCCTGCCCCTCAGGAACCCACAGTTCATCAATCCCATAACCACGCCATGAGTGTACACACAGATGCAAACTGCAGTGACCTGGTTTGGGCAGGAGACATGGCCAGCTGTGCTGTGCTGGGCTGTGCTTAGTGGCTCAGCAGTATCAGACCCTGAGACCCCATGGACTGTAGCCCACCAGGCTCCTCTGTCCAGAGGGATCCTCCAAGTAACACTGGAGTGGGTTGCCATGCCCTCCTCCAAGGGATCTTCCCAACCCAGGGATCGAACCCAGGTCTCTCGAACTGTAGGAGGATTATTTACAGTCTGAGCCACCAGGGAAGCCCAAGAATACCAGGATGGGTAGCCTATCCCTTCTCCAGTGGATCTTCCCAACTCAGGAATCGAACCCGGGTCTCCTTCATTGCAGGCAGATTCTTTACCAGCTGAGCTACCAAAGAAGCCCAGACACGGCGAGGGAAGATAGGAGAACGTCCAAATCTAAAGTTTCCCCTGGTTTTTGCAGCCTCCTGAAATGGCTCCCCTTGGAAGCACTTGTGACCTCACATCCCCTTCAGCCAAAGCGCCCCTATCCCTTAGCTCCAGGCATTCTTGGGAGCCAGAAGGCACATCTGAGAGCCTTCCCTCGGTTCCACGAGGCTGACTCCCTGGCAAGTTAGGAAACAGACTCATTAGAATTTCATCCATGTTTTTTACCGCCCTCTCTCCCCAGCCCCTGCTCCCATCTGCGTCATAAATCAACATTGTCCTCTCTCTGGCCCAGTTAGTGGTCCCTAAGGAGGGGGAGTTCTAGCCTGCGTGCGGCAGACCAAGGAACCCTGAAGCACCTGGCCTCCAGCAGGCTCACCTGCAACCCTCTCGGATCAGGGTGAGCGGTGGGCACTGAGCCGCCCCCACCCAAACCGAACTGGGGCGGGAGGCCCAGCTCTGGATCTGTCAATCACGCTGGATCCGCAGCTGCGCTCTCCGTGGCCCCAGCTCTCTGCTCCTCCAAGGGAGATAAACATCGAGAAATCCAATCCAGCGCGGCTTCAGAGATAAACAGATGTGCGGGCGGCCCATCGGTCAGGAGATAACGCCCCCGCCCCGCCCCTCGCGCCCGCCCGGCCCTGCACCTGCCCGAGGCGACCCGGACGCGCCTCTAGGGAGGCACGACTGCGTCCCCCCCAGCCCGGAGAAAAGGTCTCTAGTACCACGGCTGGGGGTGGAGTTAGAGAAGAAAGAAGTTGGGTTTGTAACTCATAACAGGCTGTCAGTTTCGAATTCTGGCTCAGCCACTGTTTGACAAGCGATATCAACTTTGAGTCTGGAAGTCCTCATCTGTTGTTTTGTTCAGTCACTCAGTCGTGTGGACTGTGACCTCATGAACAGCAGTATGCCAGGCTTCCTTGTCCTTCATTATCTCCTGGAGCTTGCTCAAACTCGTGTCCAAGTCGGTGATGCCATCCAACCAGCTCATCCTCTGTAGTCCCCTTCTGCCCTCAATCTTTCCTAGCATCAGGGACTTTTCCGATGAGTCAGCTCTTCGCATCAGGTGGCCAAAGTACTGGAGTTTCAGCTTTAGCATCAGTCTTTCCAATGAATATCCAGGGCAGATTTCCTTTAGAATTGCCTAGTTTGATCTCATTGCAGTCCAAGGAACTCTTAAGAGTCTTTTTCAGCACCACAATTTGAAAGCATCACTTCTTCAGTGCCCAGCCTTCTTTATGGTCCAACTCTCACACCATCCATAACTACTGGGAAAACTACAGCTTTGACTATACAGACCCTTCTGTCAGCAAAGTGATGTCTCTGCTTTTTAATATGCTGTCTAGGTTTGTCATAGGTTTTCTTCCAATGAGCAAGCATCTTTTAATTTCATGGCTGCAGTCACCATCCACAGTGATTTTGGAGCCCAAGAAAATAAAATCTGCCACTGTTTCTGCTTTTTCTGTAACATGGGGTAATCATTGATACCACCTGCTTGGTACATTTGACATTAAAGGAAGTCACACAAAGTAAACTTCAGTAATTAGTGGTGGCCAACATTAGCCACCCTATGATCTGGGTAAGCAGCTGCCACAACCACTTTTGGGGCATTAAAGGTGGTCCAAGGTGTTTGAGAAGGTGGCAAGGACTGTGGCCATAAAACT